>CM071934.1:16920951-17434117 GCA_016081115.2 Rehmannia glutinosa
CGGTATTACTTTGATTTCGGTTACGTATTGCTAAAGAACTCCAAAACAATTAGTTATAATAATGATTGTGTAGCATTCCCAAGCATTACCACGTAAAGCGCTAGCATCCAATGTTGTAATGATTGACCATTAATAGTTCTCGTAATATTTAACTTAAAAAAAAAAAAATCGGAAACAAGGACAAACATTTGAAGCACTAAGGTCAAGGAAATAAAACAGTTATTTGTATATATTTGGTCGATCCCAAAATTACTCGCTCCTCGACTTCATGCTCAAGTGACTCCATCGTTAACCCGCACAAAAGAGTAAGTTCTTCGGCGATACCCTGCGACGCCGAAGTGAGGGGAACTCCTCAAAGGAAAATAATTCCATGCTAAGTAATGTAGAAGATAGAAAATAGAATACTCCCTTAATATTTTTATTTTAGGATTCTACCAAGTAGAAGCTCTAATAGAGTCTATATTAGGTATTTGAGTCCATTTTAATATTGAAGCCCAAATAATATTCATCCAATTAGTATGACAAATCTAGGTTGTATCAAAATTGATAAAAAACACTTATTAACTGTATTTATACGTATCCAATTTTAAATAATAATTTAATTTCACAATTTCTAGGGTACTAACTTATGACTTATCCACCCTTAAAAGCTATTGTTTAGATATAAAAAGCTCAAACTCAAGCATAAAAATAGAGGTGTACAGTTCTGTCGAGAGAATCAAAATTCACATAGTTTGCTTATAATATTTGGTTTAAGACATGTCTCATGTGATTGAGAATATAGATTGTAGGTCCCCAGGGGTGTAAGTGTAAGGTTTAGAAGGGGGTTGAATAAATCTTGCAATTTTTCGATTTAGTCCTTTTAAATCTCTGAGTTTACACATTTGTGTCTTGATGATTGATCAATTAGTCACTGGGTAGAGTTAATCTCTCAAGACCAAATTTGAGCATTTGTTAATAGAGTAACTCAACTCGTTGGCTATAATTTGACTCAATTGTGGTTTTGTTTTTGAGGAAAGACTTACACCTTAAGTTTGATTAAGCAAGTTTTTGTTGATTTAAGTACTTATAAATTATCAAATGGATAGCAAAATTTATCGTGAGATATGAGCAATTAAAAGTGCGAGGAAATTTAAATCCGAAATGTAAAATGACACAAAGAAAGTTTTTATAGAGGTTCGAAGATGGGGTAATTCTTCTACTCCTCTTTCTCCAACTCCCGGGAGGAATCCACTAAGTAATGATCGAGTTTACAAAGTGGTAGCAGATCCGGATGACATGTGTCTTGATCACAACGGCCGACTTGATCCTTTGGGACTCGCCTCCGGAGACGCCTTGATCACTCACCGGTGCTTCTCGTGATGCGACCGAGCTTCTTCCGCAGGGCAGCTGCGCTTTGCTACTGACTCGCTTAAGCACTTTGGATTTGATCACGAAGCCCTCCAAGAGCTTAAGACTTGGTTGACCTTGAACCTTTCTACAATCCTTTGGAATGTAAAGACCCTTGTTTTTTCAAAGGTTTCTCTTCATTTGGTTGAAGTTCTCTTCCTTCACGAGTAAGTGTTGGATTGATGTACTTGAAAATGTAGGCTTGAAGTTGAGAATATTTCGATTTTTGATAAGCTTGTATATCTTCACGTGTGTGTCATTCATATATTTTTCTCAAACAAATTCCTCGGCCTTTTATAGTGAACTTTCAAAAATTTGCCCGATTGAAGAGATAGGCTCATTTTTCAAAGTCACTTTCATAGCCGTTGGCTTCTTGAGTTCTTGGAATTGCCATTTCGCCGTATGAATTGTTTTATCACCCCCGAGTTCGACACGGTGTGCAGTACTTCCCATCGTTCATTCCTTTTGCACGCTTCTCGACTGAGCACTCCAAGAAAGGTGGTATGGAGATATTACTTGTTTAAGTAAATCTCTTGGTTTTGTCAAGCAGCGGTTCTTTTTACAGCTTATCTCGACTTACCGCATTTCTTGCTTTCCCGGGTGACTTGTGAGTCGCCTTCCAATCATGGATGACTCTTCATCACTCGGCTTGAGACTTGGCTTCTCTTGAGTTGACTTGATCGATGTTCCACTCACCGCATCTCTACCGCTTCTTCCGAGTTCGAGTTAAATACCCTTTCTTCTTTTCTCAGTCCACTGCTTCTCAAGTGTCACCGCCAGTTTTCCTTCAAGCCTTCCGATTGTCTTCTTGCATGTTGGGGCGTGCCGACTTAACTCCGGCAGCTCACTTAATTGTTACAATACATTTTCTACAATAGCATTGGGGTGCAACTTTCTATTCTAAGTTTTACATGGCATTCATCAAAATCTAAACAATAAAATTCCTAACAATTTCCCCTTTTTGATGATGCAAAACTTAAATTATACAAAGATGCAAATAAAAAGATACATCAGATAGTGTTTTGACATAGAATGTATGCGCGAGAATCAATCTTTTTATTGATCATATCATTCTTGTACTTAACACTGTTGTTTACAAGGTGTATCAGTATGTAATTGTCTTCACAAAAAAATAGAGAATTTATAGCTTTATTACGGATGACTTACATTGTATGTATTTACATATAAAATACACGAAGGGTTGGACAAAGAACACTTCATCTCCTTCGATGTCTCCTTCTTTCATCTTGATCAAGCATCTTCTTCTCTTCTTCTCTTCTTCCTCGTCATCATACGCTTCTTTTTCTTCTCATATGCTTTTCTTGCCTTTCATCTTTTCTTATTCTTTCCTGTCTCTCCCGCCATAGCTGAGTTTGTCTTTTGTTTTCTTCTATTATTCTCTTTACATACTCGGCGTTGGTTTTAGCCACTCACGGAGTTCGCCACTTGGTCAAGCCTGACCCGTAGATCCCTCCTTTCTTTCCCCGGATCTACGTATTCAATATTCTTGGCAGAGGCCTGGGTCCAAGCTTCTTCCTCCATCGCTTCTTCTTCTACCTGCGGGCGTATATCACATCGGGCCTTCTTTTCCAGTGAGTGTCAGAGAGTGACCAAGCAGAGCGATCATGGGTTGTCCATCATCTGTCACGCTCTTTCTTCACATAATGTGAGACCCTTTTCCCAAGATACGAGTCCAAGCTCGAGCCATGGACATATTTGCAAAATATCCTTGTGATCGAGCGTTTTGAATTCGTCAACCGATCTCGCTCTGTCCCGATATAAAATGGCATACGTGTTCGCTAACCCGGAATGCCTCCGTGTTCTTCTTCAAGATGTTCATCACCGCATCCATTTTTCCTTCCACCTCCTTCATCCCTCGCTCAATTGCTTTCTCTTCTCACCATAGATAAAGAGTGTTGGAGGCGAGTCACTGGGGAGTTTGTCGCTTATAATGTCAGACAGACCCCGTTGAGTGGTTTGTGCAATCATCAAGGTCATATCTTTTGATCCTTCCTCGCCAGATTTTCCTTTCTTCGCTTCAAAATTTCTCACCGATGATTTTCCTTCTCGCTTGTTCCTTGTCACCGCTTCCTTCTTTTCTTACCAGATTTTGCTTTAAGGTATTCCTCTTCCCCTTTTTGGCATCATCAAAGGATAGAGGAACCCTGCGAACATCTTTGGCAAGCATGAAGTCGAGTCTTCGATGGTGAATTTTGCTTCCCTCACTGCGTTGTATGCCGCACTTAAATTCTGATCGATAGCGTTGATTCTCATTAAATCGGCTTCATCTCGCCCATGAGAAGCTGCTGAATTTTCTTGTCATGTGTTCTTCCAACGCGTATATCATTTGCATTTCGCTCACGCAGCAGCCTTTGATCTCGCATAGCGGTGTGAGCTTCATGCATATGTTCAATGTGTTCCTCGGCCGTTTTCGCATCAACATTTTCAGCTCTCTACACTAGCAACTTGAAATTGAATAAGGTTCAAGATATCTCACCGCTCCACACGCATTGATTCTTCTTTGTTGCCACCATTCCCTTATCCCGTTGTGATGCCTCTCAAGTCACCGTAAGTTGGCATCTCTGTTGTCCGGCGCATGTCCAAAGAGGCTCGATGCTCTCCATTCGCTCAATTTTAAGAAAGAGTGCTTGAACACTTTCTAACTTGGTGATTCGTCATGTAGGTGATGGCCATACAAATGCGTCCCGAAATCAAAATCGGGCCGGAACAATGGTGCCCGAGTGAAAAACAGAGGTGGTCGTGATAGCGTGCTTGCTCATTTTTCGACTCTTCGGAGTTCGTATCTCCGGTGAGAAAGGAAAGATTCCACAAAGATTCATCACCGCTAACGGGATTTGTTCGATGATAAGCGGCAGCGTGAAGTTCTTTTGGGTATCGATCCACAGTAGCGTGAGGAGCGGAGATGGTTTTGGTTCACTGGTTTTGTTGTAAAGACCCGCTTCTTGAGCCTGTGTCTTTTTTGACTTCGTTGGTCTCAAATTGATTTTCCATTTCAATAGACTTGTCCTCGGCCTTATCGAGCGTTACCGGACGATGATGAGATTTCTAGTGGTGGCTCATCATCAAAGTTAAAAGTTTGACGAGTCTTGGGATCGACTTGCTCGTGGAACATCCGCCGGAAGAGTCTCTTGGATTTGTCACGTTGGGGTTGACAATTTTCTTCTTCGCTCTCCGATCCCGGAAAAGTGACATCGTGGTTGTCCTGGGAATCATGAAGACGATGATCCTTCTCGGATGGGTTGATGATTGCGAGGAGGGATGTTCTCTACTTGACCTCTTTACCCCGGAAGTCTCAACCTCCCCGGCCTTCATTCCTCCAAAGTCCTTTCACCGCAGGCTTTGGTCCTCCTTTTCGACAGGTGTCATTTGTCTTAGGGTCTTACATGCTGGCATCCATCGGAGTCTCAACCCCATGGATTGCACTTTCATCGCCCAGTGTTAACTCCAGCGGCATTCCTTCCCGTGCCTCGACTACATCGCAGCCGTCATTGGGAACGCCTTCGTGAGCATCTTTTTCAAGTGAGACGATCTCAATCGCTCGAGCTTCGTTGATGGCAACTTGTTGTTCTTCGGATTGTAATTTCTCTTCTTCGCCTCCTTGCTTCTTTGTGGAGTCATCTCGCAGCATCCTCCGACCTTGCTGCGGTGAGAGGAGTTTCTCACCCGGCGCAGACCACCGAGTGACTTGGAGTGGGGTCACTCGTCTCGGACTCCCATTGTTGCAATTGATGGTTCGGCCGTTGGGGCAGGGTAAAGACACCTTCAATGGGGTTGGCTCGATCGGGTCCCCACTATCCCGGTTTCATCGCCATTTCCCTTATCGCTTTCTTCCTAAGTGAGCGGGAAGTGGTAAGAAGAACATCGGGCTTTATTTGTCAACCACTCCCATTGGATCGATTTCAGGTTGTGTTTTGGAGGACTCTCCTGGTCCCTCCATCGATCTTTGCTCGTGAAGGATTCTTGATTCATGCAATGCTTGCGCATTCCAGCTTCTTCTCACGGGGCGTATAACAACATTCTCCTGTTCTCGTCACTTTCGCAGGAAGACATCAAGGAGAGAGGATGGAAGTGTTACGTGGTGCGGAGAGATAGGCGGATACTTGCTTTCTCACGTGCTTGACTTGCTTTCTTCACTTGCTTTGCTTTCTCCCCGTCCTTGTAGATTTGCAGGATGTCTAAGCCAGCTTGTCCTCATCGCCGGGCCGGGAGCACAAGAGATAGTCGAGGAAATTTAGCAGCTTTCTTCTTCTTCTATGAATTCAGGCCGTTGGAACTGCTCCTCGACTTGCTCAACTTCCATTTTTCCATTCACGCAGACGATTTTGGATGTCCGGGTAAGGTGGAGATAGGATCATTACATCACTATCACCAATTTGGTTCTTTCTGAGTTTCACTGTGTGTGAGCTACAACGTTGTGTCTTCGGGCTCTCTGGGACGCCTTCAGATTTGTCGTTTATCAACTACATCCGAGACTCTACTTCTCCAAAGAGTCTCCGTATTTGTGCTAGCCGAGTAAACTCAGCCTGGTTTCTCCCTGTTCGATCGCTGACGAGTCTTCTTCGTCGCTCGGGTTGTACCGGGGAATTTCTCGGTTCGTGGCGTCCTCGGGCCCCTTCAGCTGAGTCTGGGGGCAGGGCTTGTGTTTGTTTCGAGAGCTGGCCGTCTAGGCTTGTCAGATTCTCTTCCTTTTGACGATCGGAGAAGGTATTGGGGAGTCCTTCTCGATCCCGCCAGCAGGGCAGTGACATGGGCTGGGCAGCGGTGTGACATGGCCGGGCAGTGACTCGCCGCGGTAAGAGCATGTTTGGTTTTCTTTTGTGCAGGGCGAGATTTCTTTGGCACTGCAGGGGACTTTCTTCTTAGTTGGAGAGAATGTTTGTGTCTTGGTCACCGATTCCCTCACTCTGGTGTCGCCTCTCTTGGCGTCGCTTCTCGAGCACGAGAGAGGTTAGCTCAACATCCTCTTGTTAACATGGAATGCTTTCCCATGTCCGAGAGGGACTCCTTTCACCTCCAATAGTCGGCCAATCACTAGGCCATATCCCTGATCCTCCAAATGACCCATCTTCTTTGAAGGACTTGTTCCCCACGCTCGCAGAGTTCTGTTTGTCAGAGATAAACTCAAATTACTGATTTATCTTCTTTTCCTCGATGATTGCGCCCATCACAATCAGCTTTTTGCCTTTGATAGTTGGTCAAAGCCGCCAAATTTGATGTCGATACATTTGGCAACTATGTCCAACAATTTGTGATAATCCTCCTTGTGATGCTTTTTGTTTTTGTGTATATAATTTTATCGCAAGGTCGGACTTGGCTATTTTTTCCATGCGTCGCCCAAGTTTACATCAGCTTCCTTAATCTCGGTTGCTCCTTCACGGGTAGTGAGCAATATTCACCAAATCTGGCGTTGATAGTCACCGCTTCTCGCGGGAAGATGACTTGAT
Organism: Rehmannia glutinosa; assembly: GCA_016081115.2. Classification (NCBI taxonomy): domain Eukaryota; kingdom Viridiplantae; phylum Streptophyta; class Magnoliopsida; order Lamiales; family Orobanchaceae; genus Rehmannia; species Rehmannia glutinosa. Next base: position 16,927,806 of record CM071934.1, read on the forward strand.
TCCTTCATCGTGAATCTCAAGATTCACGTAGAATCGCGGCGACTCTCCACATAGGTCATGGGATATTCCAAATAAGCGTTAGAAACGGTTTTCTGGGCCTCCGACGTTTCCAACTTCTCCGCGATTTTCTTCACCAGGGTGTCGCTTTGACCTCGCTTCACCATTCCGTCGAAATCCACTGGCCGAACGGTGTGGATTTGTTTTCCCAACTTGGTAAAGTCATACGTTGGTGCCATTTCTTAATAATTTCAAGAAAAATTCGTAAATTGATTTGAAGGTTGATAGGTTTCGAGAGTATTTGCCTTTGCCTTTTTGAGAGAAAGAGATTGAACAGGTTTTAGAAGTGTGAGAGAGAAACGGACTAAAAATGGTTTATGAAAAGGGCGACGCGCAGACGGTTTTTGAATCGCGGGATCGAAATCAACGGCTTGATTGGCAGACGATATTGAAGCTTGATTCATGTCTCGTATTTAACGCGGCAAAGATTTATATCCAATCATAGCTCGTGTGCGGCTTTTTGTCCGTACACATCATCATTATGCCGACGCGTGTCTCTTAAAACATTCCCGCTTAAGTCAAAACGATCGCGTTTTGTCACTTTGCTCATAAGTTATTCAACTTATCTCTTAGTCGATTAAACCGCTTCTCACATTTCTCTTAGTGATTCAACCTATCACCGACTTGGTATAGTCGACTTTCCGACTATTGACATCGAGCCGATTTTTGTTTTCAGCCTCTTTTTCACCTTCTTTCCTCGTTCCATTTCTTTTCTTTGATTCTTCCGTGTCTCGGCTTAGCTCAATTAGCCCCAATTCATGTTTGAGTTCTTCAAATCTTGACTCACATAATGGTTTTGTGAAGATGTCACTAGTTGTTTGTCGGGGTTGAGATATATTCCAAGATAATGTCCTTCTTTTCAACATGATCTCTTATGAAATGATATCCGACATCTATATGTTTTGTTCTTGAAAGTGCAACACAGATTTTGAGTGATTGCAATTGCACTTGTGTTATCACACATGATTGGAATTTCTTTTTCTTCAACTTCATAGTCTCTCACCGTTGTTGTCTCATCCATAGGACTTGGGCACAAAAATGCCCTAGCCTATGTATTCCGCTCACCAGAGGTGGCTATTGAGTTTTTGCTTTGCTAAACCAGAAATTAGTTTGTTTCCAAGCATTTGACATGTGCCTGAAGTGCTCTTCTGTCCCACTCGCATCCAAAGATAGTCGTAGTCTCAATAGCCAATTAGTTTGAATCCACCTTCCTTGGATACCATAGGCCTACTTCGCTTCCTTTCAAGTATCTCAATATTCTCTTAGTCATTGTCATATGACTTCTTTTGGAGCAGATTGAAATCTTGCACATACTCCTACAAAGAAAGGTGATGTCCGGCTCAAGCAATTGTGAGATAAGCAATGATCCAATAAGTGTCAGATCTTGTTTGATCTGTGCTTGCCATCCGCATCCATGTCCATTTTTGATCGATGTGTTCATTGGTATTTTTACGTAAGACTTCTCCTCCATACCAAATTTCTTCATTAAATCTCCGGTGTATTTTGTTTGACTTATGAAGGTTCCATCCTTCATTGTTTCACTTGAAGTCCAAGGAAGAATGTCGCCTCTCCCATCATGCTCATTTCAAATTTACTTTGCATGAGGTTTGAGAATTTTTCACACAACTCTTTGTTAGTGGATCCAAAGATGATGTCATCAACATATATTTGAACAAGCAAGATACTTTTCTTCATCTTGAATTCTCAAAAGTGTTCTATCTACTTTTCCTTTTGTGAATCCATTTTCGATTAGGAATTGTGACAGGTATCATACCATGCCTGGGGGTGCCTGTTTCAACTGCACAGGCTTTCTTGAGTTTGTATACCTTGTCTCCAAGAGTCTTCTCGCTCAAATCCCGGAGGTTGTTCAACATACACTTCTTCTTCCAATAAACCATTCAGAATGCACTCTTTACATCCATTTGATATACAATGAAATTCTTGTGGGCGTATAGGCAAGAAACATCCTTATAGCTTCCAATCTTTACGAGCAAAATGTTTCATCAAAATCTATTCCTTCTTCTTCGCAATATCCTTCGCTACCAATCTTGCTTGTTTCTTACCACGTAACCTTCCTCGCTCATCTTATTTCAATACCCATTTGGTTCCAATAACATTTTGATGTATGGGTCTTTGTACTAATTCCCATACTTTATTTCTCTCAAACCGATTCACTCTCTTCTTGCATAGCTTGAATCCAATGTGTGTCAGCCCAATGCTTGTGACACATCTTTGGGCTCTATTTGCGTAGATGAAGCATGTGAACATGCTTCTTGTTGGGTTCGATCTTGTCTTGACACCTCTCTTATATCTCCAATGACAAGTTCGTGGATGGTCTCTTAGCCATCTTACGCCAGTTGAAGTAAGTTAGCCGGATTCGATCGACGACTTTGTGTGTTGCGTGGTCGCCTCTCTCGTGATCACCACCAGCAATTTTCAACCGCTTTTGAGATTCAAACCTATCTCATCTTTTTTCTCAATTGATAATCCCCGCCTTCAAAGATAGGACTCTTCTCGAAGGTTGGATGATTATTTTATCACCGACTCTTCAATGTCTTCTCCATTTACATTTCGCTCATCGAATACTACATGAATGGATTCTTCTCAGAACCATAGTTCTTTTGTTGAGTATTCTCAGAGGCTTTGCTTTCAATTGGGTATCCTAAGAAGATACCCTCATCAGCCTTTAGCATCAAAAGCCTTTAGGTTGTCTTTGCCATTGTTGTGGATTAAGCATTTACATCCAAATATCCCGAAATATGCAACATTTGGTTTTCTTCCACCCGGATCTCATAGGGAGTCTTTGTCACTGCTCTATTTATCATACATCTGTTTTGGGTGTAGCAAGTCGTGTTGATCGCTTTCAGCCCAAAATCTTTGTAACCCCCGCTTCAACCTAACATGGTGCTTGCCGCTTCTTTGAGGGTTCTATTTCTTCTTTTCGCAACTCCATTCTCACAAAGTGGGGTCCTTTCGCCGACAGCTTCATGACCAATACCATTCTCAATACAACATCGAGTTATTATTCCATTGACAAACTCGGGCCTCCGTATGATCTTATTTTGATAATGGTTTGACTCTTCTCATTTTGAATCATCTTCATCATCAGCTGGGTAGTTCTTGTAGAGTTTCTTTCTTCGCACATGAATATTGTCCATGATATCTTGAGTAGTCATCTACTACCACCAAGGTGTATTTCTTTCCACTTATGCTCGGGCCGGATCCACTAGGCCAAATAGATCCATAAGCGTATGCAATATTCTAGTTGAGGATGGGCATGTCTTTTCTTTGAACGACGATTTGATTTGTTTTCCTTCGACACGCGTCACATATACTCTCCTTCAGATATCGAGTCCGGAAGTCCTTCCACAAGATGACTTCTTGCAAGTTTGTTGATCGTTTTGAAATCGTGATGACTCAGCTTTTTTTGTGCCACAAACCAACTTGATTCAAATACCAAGTGCTTTTTTGCAAAGAGACAGTCTGGGTGTAGCAATTGACCAATCTACTACATACATATTTTTCTCGTCTACATCCTTGCAGCACCACTTCATTTGATTCTATGTCTTTGATTTGGCATATGCCCATGTTGAATCCAACATTGTAGCCCTTTGTCACAGTAGTTGATCGATGCTTAGTAAATTGAAGTTTAGTCCTTCAACATATGCAACATCTCGTGATTTCTAATCCATTCCTCTTGATGGATCCAATGCCTCTTATTTCACCAGAGCTTCATTTCCTCCAAATATGACTTTCGCTCCTTTGACTTCCTTGAATTTTGACAGATTTCTCTTATTTCCGTCATATGTCCGGAATGACCACTATCCATGTACCAGGTTCCTTGGCATCTTTCGTTGTTCCGAACGCAATCAAGGAAATTAAGTTTTAGGTACCCATACTTGTCCTGGGTCCCGAGGGGTTAGAATTGTAAGATGATCCAACCAACCTATAGCCAAATGATTTGACTCTAAGAGGTTGCCATCTATCGCACTCATAATCATAATTAATCCCCGCAAATTGCTTTGGGAATTCTGGTTCATACATTTGTCTCTTTTGTCCAGTATGCTCTGCGTGTATGTTTTAGCAATTGCCTTTCTTGGGTAATTGTGGTGTCTTTGAGTGTAGTGCCTAGGTGCATATGTGTGTCGATGAAAGTTCTTATGCTTTTGAATGGCCTTTTGTTGAGTTCCTAGGCCTTTGCCATTTGGGCTTGTATTCCATGTCTAGCCGATAGTTCACATTATTCCAAATACTTGGCTTGGATATTTTCTACCATTCCCATCATATGTATTTCTTTTATGGGTTTTCCGAATTTTGGTAGCTCGCTTCTTCTTTACAGAGTATTTTCTGTTTGGAGTCCGTTGAGGACTCGGCTGAATCTCTTCTCACTGCCCTTTCAAGACTCTCAACGGGTCGTTTTCCTTTTCCTTTGTAACCAAGGCCAGCTTTGCTTAGTATTGTGCTTTGATTGAAAGTGTGTGCAACATTTAGAGTTTTGGGTTTTTCAGACTCTTCATGACTTGAAGATCCTTTTTCCAAAATTACTTTTGAGGTTTGACATGGCACAAAGGAATTAAATCCTAAGCCTGTCTTGTCTCCACATTCTCTTTGACTCATAATAAGATCGTCCAATGATTTAGATGCCTTAGTGAATGAGGCAATAACATTTTGAGGTCATTCTCCTCTTTTCTATAGCAGCAATTTCTGCTTATTAATTTAGATTTTCAGCCTTTTAAACTTTTATTCTCATCACTATTTGACTTAGAGTACTCCTCCTTAGTCAACTTTGAGTTTTGACTTTTTGAGTAGTCTGTTTTCCTCATTCAATAAGTGTGTGTGAGGTTTTAATGTGCTCAAAATCTTTCATCATTTTGCCTAATGAATCATAAAGATCAGTGGGTGATGAAGTGTGTGTGTCACATCACTATCACTAGTGTCCGAGCTTGTTGAGTTAGATTGTACTCATCTTCTTTGATCTTGTTCTTTGGCCATTGCTGATCAAGGCTTCTTCTTCGAGTCACTTGAGTAGTCGCCACCGCTCTCGAGTGTTGTCTCTCTTGACTTGGGCTGTCTCGCCACATTTCTCTCGCAGCCCATCATTCGCTTTTTTTCTCTTGTTTTCTTTCTCTCAAGACCTTTCTTTCTTCTTCGCTTATGTACTTGTTGACTACAGGATATGAGCAAATCAATGGCATAGTGACTGGTTGTCTACAATTCCAACATAGATATTCAGCCTTTTGATCACTCTTTCTATTCTTGAGTTGTCGACCCTTTGATACTCAACTTGTTGATGATCTGCTTCTCTTCGTTGGCCTATCATCCCTTGATTTGGAGGGAGCCGAGTGTCTTCCGGAGGATTCACCCTTTCTCTCTTGTAGTTCTTGTTAAAGAACTTGTTAAATCTTTTAACCATCGGGCTATTTCTTCCGGGTCAATTGCCTCTTTGACTTCAGCCTTCCTCCTTCCATCTTTGACAATTAGAGCAAATTGTTTGGGGTACAAATTGCCTCTTCCTCGGTCTTTCCTTCTCACTCAAACTCGTAGGGCTTTGAGGTCCGAGAATAACTCATGATTGGATGTCTTTGATAGGTCCATGGAGTGTCTCAATGCCATGACCTTCATTTCCCATTCACCGGAAGACTTTTAGATCTTCATACACATTTCTTCGTGTATATTCCTTTCCAAGTGTAGATGACTCATTTGTGATTTCAGTAAACCGAGCATCCAGCTTGATCCAGGTTTTCTCCCGAGGTCATTTTAAAGTTCTCAAATTTTTGTACATGACCACCGATAGTTTGTTTTCTTTGATTTGCTTCCCGAGCCTTCGCAAATCAATGTCGCTTGTCCTGCATTTCCTTAGCCGCTTTGCAAGATTTCACTTTATGAACATGGCTTTGTCCAAGGTTTTGTAAAGAATGTCCTTGGCTACATTGTCCAGGTTGTATCTTTTTTGTCATCATTTGTCCACTCGCTTCTTGGTTTTTCAACCATGATCGGGTCCGGTGTCGATCTTCTTTCCCCTTCACCGCAATCTTCGCATACCGTGTTCACCTTTAATATTTGCAGAGGCCCATCTTCTATCACTATCCACATCTCATCATGTAATGCCGATAGATGAGCGCATACGAATTTTCCAATCATCAAATTCTTCAATAGTGAACATAGGAATGCGTGTTAGATTTGCTTCCATGATAATAACTTTTAATGATAGAAAAGAGTTTTGAAAGTTTAAGTACTAAAAGCAGACTTTTGAAAAGTTTGGAGATCTAGTTCAAGAACAGTGCTTGGAGGGTTCAATGAACCAACCTGGCTCGATACCACTTGTAGGTCCCAAGGGGTGTAAGTGTAAGGTTTAGAAGGGGGGTTGAATAAACCTTACCAAATTTTCGATTTAGTCCTTTTAAATCTACAGAGTTCTACACAATGTGTCTCTTGATGGACAATCGAATTAGTCACCAAGAGAGTTAATCTCTCAATGACTCAAATTTGAGTGTTAATAGAGTAACTCAACCGTTGGCTATAATTTGACTCAACCGTGGTTTTGTTTTTCTGGAAGACTTAACACCCTTAAGTTTGATTAAGCAAGTTTTTACAAAACTTGATTTAGTACTTATAAATTATCAAATGGATAGCAAATTTATCACAGATATGAGCAATTAAAAGTGCGTAAATTTAAATGTCGAAATGTAAATGACACAAAGAAAGTTTTTATAGAGGTTCGAAGATGGGGTAATTCTTCTACTCCTCTCTTCTCCAACTCCCGGAGGAATCCACTAAGAATGATCGCTTTACAAAGTGGTAACAGATCCGTATAAGTCTTGATCACAACAGCCAACTTGATCCTTTGGGACTCGCCTCCTGAGACGCCTTGATCACTCACCAAGCCGTGACGACTCACCTTCTTCACAGGGCACTGCTTTGCTACTACAAATGACTCACTTGCTTAAGCACTTTGGATTTGATCACGAAGCCCTCCAAGAGCTTAAGACTTGGGTTCACCTTGAACCTTCTACAATCCTTCCCGAATGTAGACTTTGTTTTCAAAGGTTTCTCTTCATCCGGGTTGAAGTTCTCTTTCCTTCACAAGGTAAGTGTTGATTGATGTACTTCAAATGTAGCTTGAGGATTGAGAATATTTCAGTTTTTGATAAGCTTGTATATCTTCACGTGTGTGTCATTCATATATTTTTCTCAAACAAATTCTCAATTTTTATAGTGAACTTTCAAAAATTTGCCAAAAGAGATAGCTCATTTTTCAAAGTCACTTTGCAAATGCGTTGGCTTGCGTTCTTGGAATTGCCATTTCCTCGTATGAATTGTTTTATCACCTTTTCGCAGTTTCGACACGTGTAGTACTTTCCATTGGTTCATTCCTTTTGCACGCTTCCGGGATCGAGCACTCCAAGAAAGGTGGTATGGAGATATTACTTGTTTAAGTAAATCTCTTGGTTTCGTGCAACGGTTCTTTTACGCTTATCTCGACTTGACCGCATTTCCTTGCTTTCCCTGGTGACTTAGAGTCGCCTTCCAATCATTGGATGACTTTTCTCACTTCATCTTCGAGACTTGGCTTTCTTGAGTTGACTTGATCGATGTTCCACTCACCGCATCTCACCGCTTCTTGATCGAGTTCATGTCCGCTTTTTGTCAGACTTCAAATTGCCTCTCAAACAGAGTTTTCCTTCAAGCCTTCGGTTGTCTTCGCATGTTGGGGCGTAGCGACTTAACTCCCTTTGGCAGCCTCTAATTGTTACAATACATTTTACAAAGAAGAATGGGGTGCCAACTTTCTATTCTAAGTTTTACATGGCATTCATCAAAATCTAAACAATAAAATTCCTAACATAGATTAAAATATCATAATAAATATTTAATATTTCTTCTAGCATATTTTTATCAGAAAAATATCGTCGATTTAACCTTGAAAACGGTTGATGATAACAAATCACGGTTCCACGATTTTTATACCAAGAGTCGGACCTGAGCTGCCAGACACATTCGATTCCATTTGGCCACCCTAGCATAAAATCTCTTGCAACCCATATACTACTAACACATCTAGTATACACATTATATTGCAACCTATAATCGCAAAATTATTGTCCGAACTGAAATTCACTAGTTAGATAGTCATTAATTAAGCGACTAGTGTTACATTGGGAGTATTTGCAATGACTTCAACTTTTAGAAGAAACAATTTATTATATTAGAAGCAAATAGTTGAAAATTAAATAGAAGTTTATAGTACTGTTTGAAAATAGAATCAGAAGCAGATAGTGTTTGGTGAAAAAGTTAGCAAAATATTTATTTAATTGTAAAAGTCAAACCAGAAGCAGAAGTAAAAATCTAAAGCATCTCTCGCCCTAGTTTTAGATTCGATTAGATGAATTATAATCAAAAATAAAAGTTGACATTTGCAAACACTACAAAGCGTGATTTTTTTTCCATCCAAAAATTAAGAAGTGTTTTTATAGATAGTGTAGATACTCCCATTGTAATTCAAACATCATTTAATTAACTTGGGTTCTACTTTTTCTTTTTATAATGAAATAGGAGTTATACGATGCATGAATAATTCGAAATATAGTCAAAGTCATGTATTTCTCGATATGAGTAATATTACCAAAACCTAAGTACAACTTTAAAACAATTGAGTACAGATGAATGTGATTAGCAAGGACAATGCAGATCTGGTGTGAAAATTCTTGGCACATGGGATTTGAATTACGATTACAGTTAATGGTATGAATTAGTCAAAAAGCGACCCCAAATCAGGCCCCAAGTTTGTGCTAATGGACACCCTTTCACATGCTTAAGATTCACAATCACCTTGGGATGATGTTTTAGACACTTATTCTTTTAATGTGGCTGTCAAACAAAGTTTTTTATTTTAATTTTTATCACATTACAACGTAATAAGTGAAAATTTCAATTACCTACCAAAGTATGAAAGAATTTGACCGAAAATATCTCATGAATAATATCGACCTAACACCCTCCCAAATAATCCTAGTCGTCTTCTCCTTTTTCAATTTTAGTCTTATTTTATGAATAAGTTTGTCCCAAATAAGCTTTGGACTTTTGTTCGTAAGATTCAGACGAGTTATTTGTTGTATATATTTACATATATAATATATAGTATCTCACATTGGTCTTGTGTCTTATTTTATTAAGTCCCATATATTGACAGATCACTTTTGCGAGACACTCACATTTATCGCTTTGTCCCACATTGATTGTGTATTGGAGTTTGAAGCTCAACTTGGTGTATAAAAGAGTATGAGTTTGATAAGTCCTACCAAGCTTTGGAGCATCCTCATTATTATGGAGGAAGTACCTTGTTGCTTCTAGTTTTAAATTTTGTGTATATATATATATTATATATATATAAATATATATATAAGAAAGAAAAAGAAAGAAATATATAAATAAAAATAGAAAAAGAGAGAGAGGGGGGGTCCGTCTTAAGTAGTTTAAAACATTTTTAAAGTTTAAATGAAGGGTGTGTAGGGAGACAACTCTTGATATCTTCGAAAATCTTTAAATAGAGTTCCGATCTCATAGAAGAGTAACGAAAAATAATCATCCTCTTTCCCGAGTTTTTTTCTTCTAACTTTCTCGATTTTAAATATTTTACAACTTCGATTCTTGCTCTTAAAATTCCGAGAAGTGTAATCTTAGAATTTTCGAGATTAAGGCTTTCAGATCCCGGAGGTTAATTCTCGAGACCTTTTACACCGAGAGAGGGAGGAATTAATACCTTAAAGACAACATCTTCAAAGGTGTGCCTAGCTTCACGATTTCATTACCCAAATTTTCATATAACATTATTACCTGATGATTCACTACAAGAAAATTCCGGTTCTTTGACATAAATGATTTTGTCACTAAATTTTACAATTATCTATAGAATGCCTACAAAATAAAAATATCATTTTCCCCAAATTATACCAACAAATTACAGACAGAGACACGATGCATTTTCTCGTAGGTATTTACCAACAGATTTTAGATTCTCAGAGGTAAATATATTACCTACAATGGTTTTACCTACAATGATTTTACCTACACTTTATAATTTTCTTAACATTTACCTATAGATTTTTCGTAGGTAAACTTATTTTTTCTTGTAGTGATTCATGATAGAAGCGAGCTCAATTTCATCGTACATTATTGTTCGGTGTTGTCGTTGCAATTTATGTTTTTATGGATCAATTAAATCGACAAAAAAATCCATTTTGATGGTAAAAAGGAATATATCTCATCAATGGTTCGTCCTAACTATGACGAGCACTTATTGTGTCTAAGAATGAATCAATAAAGAATTCCAAAGATAATTTATTACTCGCTTTGGACACAATCGCCCAATATTCCCAAAACAATTATACTTATTTACATTCCGGGCTTTTTCCCGATTTTTTATGCTCCTCCTTTTTTGGATATTTTTACGTTGCCGCCAATTTCTTCGGATTTTTTACGTTGTTGTTTTATGATTGTTCCAAACATGTTTTATCTAATAAAAATTAAGTGAAAAATAATTTTGTCTCTCATTAAATAATCATGTTTCTTAGTTGCGTGGTCGTGTCAACAGTTGAAACAATCGAGGCAATCGCCTCGTGCCTCAAACTCTTGGGCCCCTAATTTCACCCATAATATATATATATATATATATATATATATAGAGGAGGATCAAGTGAGACCATGTCTCTAGGTGAGACACAATGGACTAATTTCAACCATCCCCCACTATTAATCAATGGGTATGATTTAATGGATAAAAAATATATTAAAATATTAATTTAATCAATATAAGGATAGTAGGTAAAATAACATAACAAGGTAGTTACAAAAATGGAATCAAATCTTTTTCTCTCTCATACATCTCTCAATATCTCAAATATCACGTCTATCTCTCTCTCATTCCTCCATTAAAGCAAATAAAAAAACAGAAGAACTCGAAAATTACTTAAAAAAACAAGAAAAATCGGGTAATATTACAGAGAAATAACGAAAAGTGAGTTCAAAACTAAATATGCAACAAAACTCAACTAAATATGCATTATTGGAAAACTATCTATGCAACGTAAAAAAACTAATATGTAGTACAAGATATCCAATTATGCAAGACATCATAAACTATGCAACAAAATCAACTAATTATGTATTATCTATAAATTATCTATGCATTGTGGAATAACTAAATATGCAAAGACATTATGTAACATCTCATTTTTATAATTTCCAAAAGCAACATCCCATTTTTATAACTAAATGTACATTATATCAACTTATTTATGCAAAGGTAGTATAACTACATACGAAGACGTTATATTCAATTATGTCTTGTTTTTAAAATAGTGCCAACAAAATAACTAAATATGCATTGTTTGATGTCTAATTATGCAAAGAAGTTAACTCTAACTATGTCAGAAAATAAAAATATTTGGAAAGAAAACATGTTCTTAAAATCCGCCACAAAATCCGGCAGTGTCTATTTCACCCATAAAATCCGGGACCACTAATTTGAATTACAAAATTACAATCTTACCCTTAAAATCAATAAAATTAGAAAATAATTAAAAAAATTGAATTAATCACATCCCTTTATTTTTTAAGATCAATGGGTAAGATGAGTCCACAATGTCTCACCTAGGAGGGTGGTCTCATTTGAACCAAATCCTATATATATATATATATATATATATATATATATATATATATATTGTATATTTAATATTTACACGAGGCAATCCTAAGATAGATTAAATGAATTGAGTATATTAATCAATTGAAAGTAGTTTGTTAGAACATCTTGAGTATACAATATTAGTAATGAGTTTGCATCTGAAAAGGCAAAAAGAAAACTCTAAATATTTTAAAATAATATTATTTCTCTTATTTAGTGCCCTTATAAAATCTTGCCTCAGCCTCGTATTTTATTGACACGGGCCCGCTTAGTTGTTTCCATGTTTCAAACATATTGTTTCCATATTTTCTATGTTTCCATGTTAATTTAAGAAAATTAATAAAAGAGTACAAAAGTAATGTGAGCGTAAATATTTTTTTTTCTTCCAAAAGTAGAGTTATTTTTCCAAGCAATTTCTCTTTATTATTTTCAACAAGAAATTTGACCGAGATTTCGTTCACCAAACTATTGGGACTAAAGCTAAACCGTGGCTGCAATGGGCTTTTACTTGTTCATCCGACGTGATCCAATAATGGTTGGTTTTCAGCGCATAAAAGAGGATACTTTTGGACCGACCGCTGCAGTCGTATTTAAATTTGGATATTGTACAACTTGTTACGATTTTAGGCTTTTAAATCTAGATCGTCCCTAAATTTAGATATGACTAGTATTCCACGTGCAATGCATTTTAATATATATTAAATATATAATTTCAATTTTTAAGAGATTCTTTTAGTACAATGAGAGGATACGGAGAGAACACACACTAATATCGAAACATATCGAACTTGTTTCAGCTTGTTCTAATAACACAAGTTTCTACCATCAAACACAATGTTGATTCCCTAATTTGTAGGGGTATCAATTTGGGTTGGGTCCGAGTTCGTGGGTTCACGGTTAGAATCATCAACCTGCACTCCAACCCGTTTAATTATTCATGTTAGAACTCAACCCAAACCCGACCTATTTTTATTTCACAGTGTAATCCGTACCCAATTCGTTTAACCCGTAAATAAAATTATTTTTATTTATATTTAATAATTTCAACTAAATAAATTTATTTTTTCTTAATCAATCACTATAACACACTATTCAATAAATAAAAAAAAATCATAATTCACAACATTAAAAAGGTAGTAACATAATTACATAAATAACATAACATACTTATCATATTTTGTGGGTAACATACAAAATAATAACAACATACATAATTAAGGAGATTTTAGAATTTAAGTTTTAAGAACATATCTTGAATTTTGCTTTTTCTTATGATTAAAACATTTACTTAATTTTTGTAAAATTCACAAATAAGTTAGGCGGGTTAAATGGGTCATTGCATGTTGATCCGGACTCCAACTGTTTAATTGATGGGGTTATTTCAGTTCGACCCGATTTCGACATGGACTCATACCCAATGCCGGGTTTGCGTGTCGGGTCTGAAATTGACACCCCTATTCAAAGGGATATATAAATATTTAAAATGTAAAAGTACATAAACTAAATTTAAAAAAAAAAGAATAATAAATCATAAGGCCAATACAAAAAGATTATTAGAGAATTTAAAATTTTCATTTTGAAATAAAATACAAATTTAATAAGACAACCACAACATTAAATTGCGCATACTAATTGAAGACATACACTATAATGCGTTTTTATTTATACAAAGTAGCATATAACTAATTGTACTGGATCATTGTTCATTTCTTATAAACTGAATATATAATTAGTTATTTAGAGTTTGAGTTTAAAAAAACCGAACATTTCTAAAAAATGTACAACTAATAAAAGTATGAAAATATAAGAAATGCTTTATTGTTTACATTTGAGTTATTGTTTACTTTTCGTACAAATGTCTTTTCTTATTCTAAATGACATTAATGGTAGTGTTAGGATAATCTAGCTAATCGTTTGGTAGATTAAAAATCGTAGAGATAATTGTGTCACTGTAAATGGAGACAATCCCATTGATAATAATTATTTGTAATTTATAATAATGGATTAACTGTAAAATTTAAATACAAAATATAACATAACATATTATAAATCTATAAGAGTTAAATATACATGTATATTCAAATGCATAAAAATATTATACCATTGGTAGATAATTCTAAAAGAGATAGGGAAGTTGCAAAATTGATCCAATATCTATAGGGGTGTTGCAAAATTAGTCCCGTAACTTTTAAAATTACAATTTTAGTCATGTGTCAATTTTACCTCTCAAAGCAAAAATAACAATTTTAATAATTTAATTTTTAGGTTTTGACAATTTTAGTCTTTTATTTTTTAATTGTGGTAATGTCAATTCTACTATTAAAAATAACCAATTTTGGCATGTTTAAACGCGTTTTTGTATTTGATAATTAAAACATAATACATGTTAAACTCAGATCGCAAATTTTGATATGGATTCAAAAATTTAAAATGATTCAATCATTAGGCAATTTATAGTATAAATAGCAAATAAATTCTACTCAATTAAATAAAATATAGGTTGTGATTTTAAACTTGATCATTTTGTCTCTCAAGGGTATTTTGGAAATAATTAAAAATTTGAAATAACCCTTAGGACCAAATTTGCACCAACTTAAAATTTACATAATCATAATTGCAAAAATCAAAAAATTACGAAACAAAAATTGCAAAAAAAGTCAAAACATACATAATTAAAATCACAACTTCAAAATTTACAGGATTAATATCGCAACACCCTATAGATATAGGACTAATTTTGCATTTTTCTCAAAGAGGAAAACATGCATGATAGTTATATTGCAAATTAATAACGGTTGTTGGATGAATGGTAGAATTTGGATTGTGTTGGACCAACAAACAAATACTGCTGAATTTTCCTATTTGCTGGACCAACATTTGTGAAAATCAGCCCAAAAATGACCAAACCTAAACACACAAAAAGAAATTGTGAAAAAAATAAAGCTTAGTTACACACAGCATAGGTAAAAAAAAAAAAACACACAACCCTATCTAAACATCTAAACACAAGTTTCATATCCTCTTCATTCTGATGTGCCGCTAATATATCAACAAAAACTTTCTTCTGAAATTCCACAAACATTCAACAACACATGAACACGAACCCAGGTATGCCTTATCCGATTTCTTGAGATTTCTTCATTTCTTGTTCACAAACAGACCAGATTCCAAATTATTTCAAAGAATAATCTCGATTTTCATTTAATACCTTCAAATTTCTATAGATAATTATCATTATACTATTTTTTTAATAAATCCGTGGAAAATAGAGAAATATTTTCATTTCGTTGGAAATATGAGTAGCATCAAATATATAATACATAGATTTTTTTATTTTTTTGGGTGATATCTTCCATAATAAAGTTTATTTCCTTTAAAATCTTCTATTTTGTGAAACCCAGATCTATTTTTTTAAAATATAATCTGGTGTATCTACAACTTTAGAGGTTTTTAGGAAATTAAATGCCTCTAGGATGGCTGAAATTAACCCCAAAGTATTCTAGATGGCTGAAATAATCCTCATTTTGAGCACAAACTTCCTCCTTCTGTTTAGTGGTAATATTCTCTTCCTTTTAAGAGTCATCTGTAGAAAGTCAAGCAGCCTACGATAATCAGAGTGGGGGTGAATAGATTATCTCCATCTTTTCGATTTCGCCTCTTTTTCAAACAAAACAAGCGAAAGATAATAATAAAGGTGCGGAATGTAAACAACACACGCCGATTTAAAGTATATATCCGTAGACATCAAGACAAATCAACCAAGTCTTAAAGAGTTAACACAGAGCACAAGTTTATAAGAATCAAGGTAAAACACTTCAAATCACGCCTCTCAAGGTAAAGTGTATACTCTTCTCACTAGAATGATAGGAACGTATATTCGCTCAAGTCATATCAATGTTGATGAATTACCATATGCTTGCAACTCGCCTCACATCTCCGCCACTCGTTTGTATGCAATTCACAAATCATAAAAGGACTTTATTTCAGGTTGTAATGGAGGCCTGTGGTTAAGGTAGGAAATATGGATAAAGTGACTGACCTATTTCTAGCGTATAGATTGAAAACACCCTTTTTTTCTAACCTTTTTTTTTTTCACTCGACTATGTTCTTCCAATCATCTTATATCCTTTTCACTTTTCTATTTCTCCCTTCTTTTTCATACACATTATTCCCTTCGCCTTACATCACGATTCTCGGGTAGCTATCAAAAAAATCGCAATAGGCTCAAATGGCTAACTAGGGAAATCAAATATCATAGGTAGGCAAAAAAAGGCTTCAAAGGCTTAACAAAGATGGCCTAAAATCATTTTTATGAATGCATACAACATGTGACTTTGACGGAGAAACCATAGCAAGTTCTAGAATTCAAATCAAACATGAATGACACACTCAATCACAAACGAGATCGCATATTATGAAAGCAGTAAAGGCTCAAAAGCTCACGCTGTGCTTGTGTCGTGCATAATTCAAAGTATGTTCACCAAGATTCAATAATCACATGCTCCACATAAACCATTTTCAACCCGATCAACTCACACTCAACATCTACTTCAAAACAACAAAAATCAATTCGCAAATGCACCCAAGGTTAAGATCTCAATCAAAACACAACAATCATACAAAAGCGGTCAACTCACTCCCTAAAATCTAGAAAAGCAATAAACGTGCTAAAACGATAAACGTGATAAAACCATAAAAACAATTTAAAACATCTAATGCAATGCAACCTATATGCTCTACATGCAACTAAATGAATGCAAACGCCACACCCATCAAAAAATATACTACCTCTCCCCCAAACTTGAATGAAATTATAGCTCATGCAAGAGAAGGTAGAATTTCAATGAAAAGTGTGGAAAGGACCGAATCACCTGTGGAGGTGGCGGCGGGTAGTGGCCCCGGGAGATATGCGATTCTCGAGCCGTAGTAATGCCTGCAATATCTCCGACTCCCGCTCGTGTGCTTGGTTCCACAAGCTCTGCGGCCTGGTACCTTTGATCTTGGACTTCTTGGTAAGCATGAAAATCACTCCTATCTTTGCCGCAAGCTTTCCTCAAATGCACGTAACTCGCCATGATCATATCCCCCACGCTCCTCGCTGGCGGAGCTCTCGAATATCATGTCGTCCCGTGGCCCTTCCCCGATCGAAACTTCCTCGTTGGAAGCCTTGCTCAAACCTCGCTCCCGCTCTATCATACTCTTGCGCTCCATGACCAAGTCTTCTTCGTCGGGTAACCCGGCTACCCCTTCGTCTCTTTTCGTGCCGCTAAACCCCGCATGACTCGATATGCTCCTCGCAGTACATAAGCCAGCTTGATTTGGTTATCAATTATCGCTGTGAGTCTGCGGGTTAGGAAGAGGAAACGAAGACCCGACTTTTTATTGAAAATGAGAGAATATTCTCCTCATTATCGATGATCTTCATGGTGTGAAGTGGCGCTCATGTTAATGCTTCTACGCTCGCTAATGGTTCCATACGGCTTATGTCAACCCCAAAATGTTGTGCGATTAGGGTTATCATTCCCCCAATTAATATTTTCCCGTCATCTTGTTGTATGCGTGACGGCGTGTTCCACAAAGTATGCCGCCATGTTATAAGGGGTGCGATTGAGCATACACCAAAGTAGGTATAGCTCTCTCGCAGATACCCCCATTGTTGTACCGGGCTAACGAACACGTAACGGGCCGTTACATTTTTGAATGTATCGAATATGGGGTTGCGGAGTGAGGAGGCTTTGAGGAGCGTCTTCGCGTATTGCATGAGGCCTGTGTCGGGAGTTTCGATCAACAATCGCCAAAAAGCACGCGAGTCGTAATTTGCAATCGTTTCGGTATGGGGCGTCCGATGGTACCCCAAAAATCGATTGGTTCAACAATAGTGACGTTTCTCCATTCGTTGCCCAACTTGAAATGGATTTTTCGAGTGCTCATTCCGTGGTCGTGTTTCCGTGACACGAATAGTGCTTAAGAACTCTAGGGCGAGTGTCTTGTAGGTTGGCCACCGCCCTTGCATGAATGTGGTCCATCCAACTCGATCAAACATTTGCCACACCTCCTCGTGTATCCCGAGAGCCTGCACATTCATCGTCGGTGTAGTGTGTATGTGCAAATGAACGAGGGATGAGCTTGGTTCCACCTATCCAAAGATGTCATTCTCGTCAATAGTGAGCCCGTAAGCCTGGGGATGTCCGGGTGTGGTGGCGCTCGAGCGGCCGCGGCTCCCAACCTCGTCTACCTCGGTTGCCGGTCGTGGTTCATCCATGTTTTCAAATTAGTATCCGGCAAAACAATCGTGAGAATCCATACTTGCCAAGTAAAAACAAACAATGAATGAATACAACGATTACACTAGAAGTATAGTAGTTCATCTCAACAATTCGATCCATAATCAAGCTTTCAACTCACATACCAATATAATTGCCGAGAATCCTAGCCCCTAACTTCCTAAACAATTTAGCACAAGTATAATCCATCAAGCAATCAACTAAATTCATCACAATTCAACAACCCACAAGGTGTTCGATAAAAGGTCCATAGAAAATTTCAATTAAAATCATGGCTAAAGTATCACACAAGCATTATATATCAACCCTAGTCCATATTTCTCAAGAAATTTGATATAAAAATTTTAATTCATACCTTAAATTCCGAGAATTAGAAGAGAGTTGGATTTTCTTTGAAACCCTAGGTGCTAACTACCCCAAATCCTTGCTTCCAAGCAAATTCACAAGTGTAATTCGTGTTTAGAGTAGTGTGGGGTGAGTAGTGGTGATATCTAGAAGAAATTTATGAAAACAATTTGGAGTGTGGGATTGTCTCTTGTTTCACAGATGAGAGAGAGGGAAGTTTGTGAAGAAAATAAGCCCCCGCCCGTCTGTTTTAAGCCTTCTCAGCCCAGGCATGCGCACGGGCGTGCTCATTTAAGACGGGCCGCCCGTGCTTGGGGGCCAAGGATTGAGCCCCGAAATCCAAGGCGCACGGGCGTGCCAAACGGCACGGTGGTGGCGTCTAGGGCCCGAACTTGTGAGCCCCGATTTTGAAAGGGCACGGGTTGCCGTCTTCAGTGGTCCGAACCTTGTGTTCGAGTTTTATTTTTTTAAGGAAACCTTCTAACCTATAAAAGCAATTAAATCCTAACTTAGAAAAGGGAAAGGAAACAAATTAAGAAACATGAGAAGAAATAAAACAACAAAACCATTGGGTTGCCTCCCAACAAGCGCTAAATTTAACGCCTATAGCTTGACGCCTGTTTAGTTGATCACGGCTCTAGCAATGTGAGGCGTGTCACCTCCTCCTTTTGCTCCCGCTCAAGTAATGCTTGATTCTCCGGCCATTCACCATGAATGTCTCCCCATCTTGGCTCAATAGCTCTACTATTCCGGAGGATTTAACACTTTCTTTATCACAAACGGCCCCGACCATCTAGACTTAAGCTTTCCTGGAAAGAGTTTAAGACGCGAGTTAAACAAAAGGACTTGTTCACCCGGTAAAAACTTTCTCTTCTTTATCATTCGATCGTGCCATCGTTTGGTTCGCTCCTTGTAAATTCGGGAATTTTCATAGGCTTCATCCGGAACTCCTCCATCTCATTTAGGTGCAAGAGCCTCTTTTCACCCGCTGCTTGGAAGTCAAAATTTAACTTCTTTACAGCCCAAAACGCCTTATGCTCCAATTGACGGGCAAGTGACACGATTTCCCGAATACTAACGATACGGTGATGTGCCCAAGGGCGGTGTCTTGTATTTGTCCGATATGCCCATAGTGCATCATCTAGCTTCATGGCCCAATCTTTGCGATTTATGTTTACCGTTTTCTCTAAAATCGCTTAATCTCGCGATTGGCTACCTCTGCTTGCCCGTTTGCTTGCGGATGGTATGCTAATGCCACCTTGTGCTTAACATCTCATTATGATAGTCGTATAGATGTCGTAGTGATAGGTTTCTTGCTTTTTGATTTTTCTCCCATGACGGGGGACATGACATTGTATGATACTTTGATTATTTGATCTACGGTGCAGGGGATCACGCCTCAATCCCCCCACCCCAGGGGTGTTATTTTGAAAAGAAAAAAACCCCGTATTTCGCAAGTAGAGTGCTCATTAATTTATTCACAAAGTGTGACCCCGTCACTAATCAAAGCTCTCGGGGTTCCAAACCGAGTGAATATATTTTTCTTTAGAAATTTGAGCACTACTCGCAAGATCATTGGTCCGGGCCGAAATAGCTTCAACCCATCGAGATACATATTCCACCGCAAGTAGAATGTATTGATAACCACGATGAAGATGGGAAGGGGCCCATGAAGTCGATCCCCACACATCGAAGAGTTCAACTTCCATCACATTGGTCATTGGCATCTCATGTCGTCTCGAGATGTTTCCCATCCGCCGCACCTATCACAACTTTGTACGAATAGATAGTAATCGTTAGATAATGTAGGACATTATAATCCACTTTGTAATACCTTAGCCGTCGTGCGCGCCGAACCGAAACATCCTCCCAGGAAGGTGAAGAATGGCATCTCTTTGTAGAACTCTCTCCCAATCTTCTTGAGGTACACATCGTCGAATGATGGTGTCGGCGCACTCTTAAAGAAAGGGGATCGTCCCACATGTAAAACTCGACATCATGGAGGAACTTCTTCTTTGATAAGATGATAAACCGGAGGCAAAACCCCGCAACCAAATAATTAACAAAATCGGCATACCATGGGAATTTAGCTTGTAGCATCGAAGTTGCTCATCGGGAATTCCTCCTTAATTGCCTCCGTGATTTCTTTCTCCTCCTTCTTGTATTCTAGTCCGGACAAGTGATCGGCTACTACATTCTCGCAGCCCTTTCTATCCCGAATCTCCACATCGAATTCTTGTAGCAAGAGGATCCACCGAATTAGTCTCGGTTTGGCATCCTTTTTATCAAATAGATATTTAATTGCCGCGTGGTCGGTGTGGACTATCGTCTTAGTGCCAATCAAGTAAGAGCGAAACTTGTCGAATGCAAACACGATAGCCAAAGATCTCCTTCGGTGGTGGTATAGTTTTCTTTGGCACTATCTAAAGTTCGCTTTCGCATAGTAGATGGCTCGAACATCTTGTCTCTTTTTTCGACCCAAAACAGCCCCAACCGCAAAGTCGCTGCATCACACATTAGTTCAAGTGGTCGACTCCAATCCGGAACTACTAGAATCGGTGTTGTCACCAAAGCCTTCTTGAGAATTTCAAACGCCCGCAAACAATCATCGGAAAAATTGAAAGCAGATCTTTTTCTAATAAGCGACTTAAAGGTTTAGTGATTTTAGAAAAGTCACGGATAAACCTTCGTAGAATCGGCGTGCCCCAAGAAACTTCGAATGGCTTTTCGTTTGTTGGAGGTGGGAGTTTCTCTATTGCCACAACCTTCGCTCTATCAACTTCCAAACTGCAGGAAAGAAACTCGGTGGCCTAAAACAATGCCATCTCTTACCATGAAATGACACTTTTCCTAATTTAAAACAAGGTTAGTCTCCTCACATCTCTCGCAAAACTAGAGAAAGGTTATCCAAGCAATGATCATATGAATCTCCAAACACGTAAAAGTCATCCATGAAAACCTCCATTATTTTCTCAATGAAATCATGGAATATAGCCATCATGCATCTTTGAAAAGTAGCGGGTGTGTTACAAAGTCCGAATGGCATCTGCGAAATGCAAATGTACCATAGGGGAATGTAAAGGTCGTCTTTCTTGGTCTTAGGGGCAATCATGATTTGATTATACCCGAAATAACCATCGAGAAAACAATAATAATCATATCCCGCCAAACGATCAAGCATCATATCAATAAAGGGGAGAGGAAAGTGATCCTTGCAGTAGCATCATTTAACTTCCTATAATCAATACAAATTCTCCATCCAGTTACTACTCTAGTCGCTATAAGTTCATCACTCGTTTCTCACAACCGTCATCCCCTTTCTTCGGCACCACTTGTACTGGGACTTACCCAAGAGCTATCGAAATAGCATAAATAATTCCAAAGATCTAACCATTTTAAAACTTCTTTTCTAACGACTTCTTGCATTATAGGGTTTAATCTTCTTTGATTTTGCAATCGAAGGTTTGTAGACATCTTCCATTCTAATCTTATGCATCACAATCGATGTAATCGATGCCTTTTAAATCGAAATTGACCAACCTATCGCCGACTTATGTTTTCGTGAACACCCTAAGCAATTTATCGAGTTGAAGTGAAGTTAAAAGAGATGATACGATTATCGGACTCGTGTTATTCGCTCCAAGGAATGCATATTTGAGATGCTCACGCAAGGGCTCGAGTTCGGGGTTCGTTTTGGCCTCTTCTTCGGATGGGCGCACGGGCTGCCCCTGGCCGATGAGCACGGGCCGTGCCGTCTTCGGCCTCCTTCAGCGTTCTCTTCGACCTTAGCACGGGCTGCCCGTGCCATTTGGCACGGCCGTGCCGCCGTTGTTTTCTTCAATTTTTTCTTGACCCATACGCACGACGAGCGTGCTCGTGGGCATGGGTGCGTCTCTGTAGAATTGAATCTCGTGACGTTTTTCAGCGTGTGTGCGCCTCTTGCACTCCCGGTAGTTCCCGCATATTATCCAAAGCACAAACACAATCATACAAGTCTTGGTTATCAATATCGATAGTCAAGTTCGATGTTGAACACGAATGTGTCAAACCAAACTCCAAAGTATCCCTAAATAATGTATGATCCGCATACTCATCAATACAGGATTCAACTACGCCTATGAAATTACAAGTCTCCACACCATCATGAAATTGAAGTGCTTATATATAGTAAATAGAACATGCTCATCATTAACCCGTAACGTGAGCTCTCCTTTGCACATCTATTAAGGCCTTCCCGCCGCTAGAATGGACGCCCAAGTATCAAAGGAACGTCTTTATCTTTCTCCATGTCCAAGACTAAGAAATCCACGGGGAATATGAATTTATCAACTTTGACAAGTACATCCTCGATGATTCCTTTGATACGTGGGTGATCGGTCTGCGAGTTGTAAGGTGACCGTAGATGGCTTCACCTTTCCCAATCCAAGTTGCACGAAAATAGACAATGGCATTAAGTTAATACTCGCTCCTAAGTCACAAAGTGCTTTCTTAAAGAAAACATCACCAATAGCACAAGAGGATAGTGAAACTCCCGGATCTTTCAACTCGTGGTAGTTTTCTTTGGATTATTGATCGCACTCCTCCGATTGACGATCGCCTCGAAACTAGTCATCTTCCTTTTCTTTGACATAACATCCTTCAAGAACTTAGCGTAATTGGGCATCCGCTCCAATGCGCCGCAAAAGGAATGTTAATATGCGTTTCTTAAAAATATCTAAAAACTTAGCAAATTGTGTGTCTAACTTTTTTTCTTTTGAAAATGTTGGGGAAAAGGAAGGAACATTAAGTTTAGAAATATCGGGGTTAGAGGAGGATTTAAGCTTCTCAACCCTTTTTTGTTCAAAGACGATGTTCCCAGCTCCTTCCTTTTGCCTCAACCTCGCCATTTGCATCGTTTCCGCATCACCCAAAAAAAGATCGATTGTCGTTTAGCAGGCGGGCGCACGGCCTGGCCGACGGCGCGCACGGGCCGTGCCGCATCGCGATTCTTTGGAATTTTCTGGTATTTTCGCCCCTCGTATTCCGTTCCACTCCTCGGACGAATGGCTTTACACTGTTCCTTTGGGTTTACCTCGGTGTTGCTCGGAACCGCCTTTTTGATGCCGCCACCAATAATCGTTTATTTGACCAATTTGGGTCTCAAGATTCTTCATCCGTGACCCCAATTGGGTGACATGATTTTCAATTTTATCCATCTTTGCCTCATCCTTCGTGAACCTGTTTCCTTGTCTCATTCATAAACGAGGTGAACATGTCCTCCATGGTTGGTTTAGGATCTGCAGATAATAACTCCATTAGTCACATTAAACCCTGGTGGTGGTTGTATCACGTTATTTGTGTTCGCGTAGGAGAAGTTTTCGTGGTTCCGCAGCCCTGGGATGATAATGAGTGGGATTTTGATTGTTAGGAAATTGTTGAAGTTAGGTTATTCACGTAATTTGCTTCCTCTATCGATCTAGAGGAACTCCACCATTACTAGTAACTGCGTTTCCCTCGTTGGTCTTTGTCAAAGCACTTAGTTGATTTGTCAAGACGCTATCCGGGCCGTCAACTCCTTGATTGGGTCGAATCGACACTTCGCCACCCTTTTCACATTAGTTCTTTCGGAGGGCCACCGATAGCTATTCATGGCCATCTCTTCCAATAAGTTGAATGCATCTTCGAAACCTTGCGAGAAGTGTGCCCCCGTGAGCGTAATCCACGAACGATCTACCGCCCCATCAACCCATTGTAAAAGAAAAGAGCCGTTGATCCTCAGAAATCCGTCTTTGCGGGCATCTCCTCAACAAATCCGGAATCTCTCCTGGCCTCGTACTGTGCTCGAGTAATCAAACCGCCTGAATTGAGTGATCTCGCTCTTAAGTTGAGTGTCTTGCTTGGTGGGAAATATTTGAATAAGAACCTCCGACTCATTTCGTCCCAATTGTTTACACTCACGAGTTAGGGTGCCTGCCATTTCTAGCCTTATCCCTTAAAGAGAAAGGGAATAGCGAAGACGTATCTTGATAGTATTGCAGATTTGTATGAAATTCGCAAGATGAGAGTTGGGATCTTGGGAGGGAAGCCCCCAAACCGATTCTCACGCACCATCGAGATCGGAGCCGGCTTTAGCTCAAAATTATTTGCATTGATTGGGGACGTTGGTAATGCCACCATAGTTGCGATTTATGGCGAAAGTAATCGCAGATCGCTTCTTTGTTGTTGGGCCGAGCCAGCTGGAACCTCTCGGTATTGGTAACTCAACATTGACCCGCTGGCCTGGTTGTTACCCCTGTTAATGCCTCTTGTTGTCTTCAACTCCTTCCATGGTTTGGTCCTTGTCTTTTCGCCCGCTTAGTAGCCGCACTATTTCGCCTAGCAAAAGCTTCAACCTCTCGGTATGAACGGTGCTAATTCTCCTTGCTTTGAGCGAGTGATCATGCACTACCCGAACCAACTAAAGAAAACAAGTTAACCACAATAGAAGAAAAATCAAACAAATTCAAAAGAAAAGAAAAATGTCTAGATTAAGAATAGTTCTATTTTATCGCAATATTAGTACTAAGAATTTGATTAATCCCCAAGAACGGGCCAAAACTTGTTCGCTTTATTTTTATAGCTTCACCGCAAGTGTACGGATCAGTTTATAGAATAGGGTTTGTAAGGTCGAATCCACAGGATTAATAAATTAATGTACTAAGTATTGGATTATAATAGTCCTATTTTTATCTAAACTATCGAAATTTGAAGGTTTGGTTTTATTACTACTAAAGCGTAAATTAATCCTAAAATAACAAAGTAAAGAGTGATTAAAAGATCAAGTATGAATGGATAGATTATTGGGTTATGGTTTCAATTAATATCCCACTTTTATGCTCAGGTTAAGCAAACCAAGGTTAAACATATTCTTTTCTATAGACCAATCACCAAAGTAATTTACCCCATCTCTCGAGATGTATGTAAAAGCGTTGATTGGAATATCTATGTTAGCATCTCTACTCAACATTAGATATCCAACTCCCAAAAGTTCAAAAGATTAAACGATCTCACAAATATTCACAGACTTCTCAATCATGCAATCTATTTGTGTCAAGTACTCAAGATCTAGTATTGAAACTCATCGGTTAGAATTATGAATCAATACATCAAACAAGTTTAGATCAAAAGCCTTTTGACAAAACAAGAATTAAAGCAAAGTACTTGAATAGAAAAAGAAAACATTAACTTCAATTATCCTTAATCATCACATAAAAGTGTTTATTAATCTACTCCCAAACCCGAATCACAAGTGTTTTAGCCAGACATTGAAAATAAACAATTCATAGACAAATTATCCATAATCAAAATCTAACTAATTAAAATACGATACGATGGAATGAGTGACTCGGGGATGATGACGATCTCTCGATCTATCTTCAATCCTCGAAGGTGTGGTTGCGGTCTTGATCGATCTCTCCCAGTTTCCGTGGAAAACTGCTCTTTTCTCTCGGTTTCTAGGGTAAAAATCAGCGTCCCCTCGTTTGTGGCCTCCCCGGTCTATTTGTACTTCGTTCGGGTCGAAACCTAGTTGAAATTGGATAAACTCTATTTTTCCCGCAAAGACGGCACGGCCGTGGTACCCTTTGGCACCGTCTTTGGGTGCCGAACAATTTGTAATCTTTCTTCGAGGAGCACGGGCAGGCGTGCCAATATGGCACGGGCTGCCCGTGCCCTAAAGCCGAACTTTGAGTCCTCATATTTGGGTTGAGCACGGCCGTCTTCAGAGGAGCACGCCTTGCCCGTGCTCACCGGAACAATATGCACATAGACTATTTTCTTCTTAGTTTCTCGCCCGGTTCGTCCAACTTCTTCTCGATTCAACTCCAAACTTCATCACTCATGTCAAGTATTGGCGGTTACAATGCCCGAATTGTTGCCATTATGCTACAAATATAGATAAATTCCTACAAAACGAGCAAAGCGTAATCCAATTCCACAAAACAAGAATAATACCCAATTTACTCATATAACGCATGCATATCCACACATTCTAGCCAATATTAAGCCCAAAATACATGCAAAATATCAGTCAAATCACTAGGGGCCTAATCCTCTACCACCCCAAAGATATCCGGGATAGATTTCAAAAAGAAAAAGATTTTATTAATTTACCACAAATTAATACAACACCAACTTACAACAACACCTTGAAGAGCACCACACTCTTCTTCAACACCACAATCTCACTTGAAGATTACCACAATCTCCAACGGCACCTTGTGAAGATTACCACAATCTTCAACCTTGAAGAATACCAAATTCTTCAACACCTCAACAAGAAGATTACCACAATCTTCTTACACCTAACACCTAGATCACCCAAGTGTGTTCTTACCACAAGAACACTCACAAGGATATCTTGTGTTGAATGATTACCCAAATTCAAGATTACAACTCGATAATTGATAATACAATAGAGTGCAAGTGTAATCAAGAAAAGCCTAGACCTCAAGAATGTGAAAGTGAATAGCTAGGCAAATTACAACAAGAAATAAGACAATGTAAGAACAAGTGTATTCTTGAGTGTATCTTGTTGTGTTGTAGTTTTCTCTCATGTTGTTGTGCTTCAAATCTTCCTCTATTTATAGGAGATGATTGATACTTGATAGGCTCCTCTTGGAATCTGATTTCTACAAAAAAATTGCAATTAAAATCAAGATTATAGCTGTTAGAAATCAATTCCACAATTTAAGGAAAAGTTGTCTGCTGCACAACGGTTAGAATTTTGCTGTCAAACTTAAGGGCGACCGGTCGCGCACAAATAGACGTTTGAAAATGAGAAAACACATTTACACAGGGCGACCGGTCGACGGGGGTCCGACCGGTCGACCCCATGCGCAGCCGGTCGAGCAAGACCAAAAAACGAGTCAGGAAGCTCTGTTTCAGAAATTGCTCCCAGGTACCGGTCGACACCCGGTCGACCGGTCGACCACACCGGTCTACCACCCTGTTGACCGGTCTACCAGCCTTTTTTCAGCAAATGGCTTATACACTGTTTTTCACAACTTTCAGGTACGGGATGCCCTATAGGGCGACCGGTTGGCCTCAAAACAAAAATGTTGTCCAATTTTATATCGAAAATAAACTTCAAGAAATACTCCGAAAAATAGTAAAAACATTTTAGACCGATCGGGAGTATTAGGACAACATTTAGAAACATTGTTTTGGTGTAAAAATACATTAACAAAAAATCATATAAATGCGTTGTCCAATTTTTGTCGAAAATAAAACTTGAAGAAATACTCCGGAAAATATTAAAACCATTTTAAATCATTTAGGAGTATTTGGACAACCTTTAAAA
This sequence comes from Rehmannia glutinosa, assembly GCA_016081115.2. Classification (NCBI taxonomy): domain Eukaryota; kingdom Viridiplantae; phylum Streptophyta; class Magnoliopsida; order Lamiales; family Orobanchaceae; genus Rehmannia; species Rehmannia glutinosa. The sequence goes on from CM071934.1 coordinate 16,955,497, forward strand.
CCATTGTTTTGGTATAAAAACAAAGTCATCAAGATCATTAAAAGTGTTGTCCAATTTTATCTAAAATAAAACTTGAAGAAATACTCCGGAAAATATTAAAACCATTTTAAATCATTTAGGAGTATTTGGACAACCTTTAAAAACATTGTTTTGGTATAAAAACAAAATCATCAAAATCATGATAAAACCATTTATCAAACAATCTCCCCCTTTTTGATGATTACAAACCAAAACAATTTTAACGAGGTCAATTTTGAAAACAAAACAATTTTCTAGGTTAAAAAGAGCTATCCGTTGTGAGCGACAAACATTCCGTGCAAAATAAACACAAGGATGGGAGTAGAGATATTCAAACACATATAGCAAATGCTCCCCCTATCAACATGCACAACAAGAGTAATATAGAAGCAACTTCAACATAAGCTAAAATCTTAGCTTTTCGATATTGAGCTTAAGTATCAAAAACTTAAAAGCTCCCCCTGTCAAAGAAACATCATTAGAACTGTATATAAGTCCATACTACAACCAATGGACCATGATTCATACATAACCATAATGCACCAAGTGAACTAAATATGATCCACAACTTATGGCTTTATGAAGCCATAGCTTATAGCTTCTTTTTGTTAAGCTTATCTTAGCTTATTTGAGCTAAAGAGCTTATAACTTGTTTCTCCCCTTTGGAATCATCAAAAAGAATGTTAGACGATAAATACATCATATATTCTTATCAAAGTGCGCAACTAAACCGATGTATCGAGCTATTTTGAACATTTAAGCTTATAAACCAAATAGAGGGAAGAGTCGAATCATACGACTTGTAGAAGCTTATGAAAGATCATTTGATAAGCAAAACATGATTTCTATAAATATATAAGACTTTTCAAATCAAGAGAATCATGTAGGTGATGAATTTTTCATTGAAACATTTCGTCGAACACTTGGCGTGCGTCGAATAAAACTAGAAGAATATAACGCCTTTGCAATTCGCTTAAGCCAAAAAATTGCATCACCAAATTAGTTCAACCAACATTCATCCATCAACAATAATAATTCACAACACAAGTTCCAACAAAAACAATACATAAGCACTTTCTCATGGTTCCACCCAATTGAGATAAAAGAGTAGAATTCTTACCAATTAATCGGAGAAGTCGAGTAATAAGGATGATAATCTCGTACTATAAACCCAAAAATATAGAATATACAAGAAAGAAATCATTTTGGGTGAATGTGTGTGAAAATGCGAAAGGGTTCGATTTTGGAAGAAAAGAACCAAAATAACGTTTAAGATGAGAACCATTTTTAACTCGAAAATGGCGGGCGACGGTTGGAGGGTTGGGCGGCCGGTCGGCCTCAGCTCCTTGACCCACCGCTTCTTCTTTTCTCTGCTTTTGCAAATTAGAAGTTTGATCCAAAATCCAATTTATCGCCCCTAAGTTTTAAAAAACGTGCAAAATGCAAACGTAGACCTCATTCAATATACATTATGTCATAATCAAGCTCGAAATGAGGTAAAAAATTCAATGGTTAATGATTAAAAAGTCCGCGAGTTATCCTTGAGATGAAATTAAACACATCTCAATTTTTCGCTTTAGAAACGCAATCCCTTAGAAAAATTTGAATCTCAATATGTTTAGTTCGATTATGACGAACCATATTTTGATAAATTATAAACACCGAACTTGTTATCCCCGGAAAAATAAAAAAGTTTTAATACTTTGGATATACAAGTCATAAGAAGAAGTGCCCTTCAAATTTTTTTGAAAATTTCTTTTAACGGCACTTTAATGAGATTTGTTGGGATAGTTTTTGAAGTCGAGCATATAGACATAATGCATATGGAATGTCGAGTCTATAGAAATAATACAAGAAAACATACCTCGAATTTGTTTGTCGGCCGATATGCCTTTCTCAACCTTTGTCAATCTTTAGCCATAGAGGTTGAGATAGTGCTTCTTTCTTCAATGCTTAACTCCTTTAAGAGTTCTTTTGAAATATAACCGTCTTCTTAGCATTGAGTAATTTGAATTCTAATGATCAAATTTGAGCTTCCTCATCATGATCATCTTAGGTTCACACTTGCATTGACTTGGAAAAATATCTTGCACAAATATTTATTAGTAGCACCATAAATATTATCATCATAAATTTGCACAAGTAAACAACCTTGCCCTTTTTCAAAACAAGAAGTGTACTATCAACTTTACCTTTTATAAAAACATTTTGCAAAAATAGCTAAGTCTATCAATCGTATAAGGCTTTTTATAAAAAAATCATTTCGCCTAGAAAAGATTTTAAACCCGGTGGTTGATTTACAAAGATTTCTTCTTGAATAAAACCATTGAGAAAATTGGATTTAACATCCATTTGGTAAAGCTTGAAATATTCTTAAAACAAGAATTGGCAAGTAAAATGCAAATAGCTACTAAATGTGCTATGAGTGCAAATGTTACATCAAAATCAATTACCTTCTTCTTGAAAATACCTTCGAGCTACTAACCTCGCCGTAGTTCGACCAATGTTGCCTTGGTCATCGAGTTTGTTCCCGGAATACCCTTTTTGTCTTCTTCATAGGGCATCCAATTGATCTAAGGTGTTCATAATAGAACATTTACATCCAAATATTTTGAGGTAACTAATATATTTGAAGTACTTCATTTCTCATCTACACACATTAACAAACTTATTACCTAAGCATCGCTTATATAAGCAAGAAAACATAGCCCAAGTGTAACAACATGCCTCAATCATCAATCACAAAAATATCTTGCATAAGAGCATAGTAGAAATAGACACTATATATATAGACCATGAAGCAAGAAACACATACTATGCATTTAGAAGATCATCAAGAGTCTAATAAATCATGCAAGTTCAAATAAGCTTAAGAAAGCTACAAAAGGTCTCTTTTGAAATTTGAAAATCCGATAGCATATAATTGAGACCTCATTTAAAAAAAGTATTTGAACAAAAGTTGACAAAGCAAATATGTGCAATCAAATATCGAATAGTGCCTTTCAAAAAATCCTCTTAATGGCACTTGTATGAAATATTATAAAAAACAAGCACATAGGCATATGGCAATACATATATCGAGTCTATAAGAGTAAAAGTAACACAAGTAAATGTACCTCGATAATATATGCCTTTCTTGACAAAATGGCCATTTGTGAAAATATGTAAATCCTACACAATTCTTAAAACAAATCTAGCACAAATCATAATGATAAAAGTGTAGGCTAAGAGATATCACAAGTAAGCTCATGCCATAAAAATCCATAAGAGATGATAATACACTTTAGTCTACAAAAATGCACAAGAGTTTTAAAACATCATATAAGGTCTTCTTTTTCAAAAATTTTAAAAATACAAATAAGTTTTGAAGACCTTAATTTAAAATTTAAATACATGAAAACTCATTTTGCAAGTAGGACACAAATAAAAACATGCATAATAGACAAATAAAATACATATTTAATTAGGGAGATACGGTTTACCAATTATGTCGTTTCCATGGGTTTTCCCATTGTTGATGATATTTTCCTTTTGAAAATCTTCATGTTGATGGTAATCTCTCCAATTACTCCATCTCCAAAATTTTTGTCCTTCCCATTGTTGATGGTCTCTTCTTCTTTGAAAATCATCTTGTTGATGATGTCTTTTGCCATTTCCAAGAATTGTGTTCTTCCCATTTTTGATTATATCCTCTTCTTGAAATTGGCTTTGTTTAAAATAGTTTCTCCTTCTTTGATCAAATGAAACGGTCATTTGATGTCTTCTTGGCGGTATAAATTTTCTTCGATCATTATTTCACGGTACCTAATATGACATTGTTTTGTGGTACCCTTATGTGTTTGGGTCCTTTGGAATTAGTCTTGAGACTTTTAGGTCTCCAACAATAATTGGAGCTATTTCTAGCCCGACAAGTATTTACCGTATGACCCTTTTTACCGCAATAAAAGCATGTAATAATTTTAGAAGCATAATGACCAACGTGTCTTAGAGACTTGATTCTTTTTTTCATGTGATTGACACCCCAGCTTATGATCAAGTTCTTGTTTGAATTATCACAACAATCAACAATATTGGTCATTCTATCGGTGACATTTTCAAGTTGGATTTAGATAAATCATTTTTCAAGCAATTTATATCCTCAACAAGAGTACTATTTTCTTTCTCAAGGTTTCTAACCTTGTCAAGAGTGGTGGTGTGAGCACATGATAGTGATTCATAGGAAGTAAATAAACTATCCTTATCATTCTTTAAAACAATGAATTCATTTTTCAAATATTTGTATTTAACAAGTAAGTTTTGGAATTCATCTTGTAATTCATCAAAATCATTTTGCAAATCACTATAATCATTATCATAGGAAGTAGAGGGTTTAGAACTTACCTCATTTTCTTCTTCGATGCCTATGAGGCATTGTTCAACTTCTTCATCATTGGAGGTTGTAGAAGGCTCATCCCATGTTGTTGGATTTGATGTTGTATCCATTTGTGAAGTAGATGCTTTTGAGTTGCTCCTTTCATTTGCATACACTTCATAGATGGCTTCTAATTTTTGCCATACTTCATGTGCCGATCGAATACCTACAACATGATCAAATTCCAAAGTAGTAAGTGAACAATACAAAATACTAAGAGCTTTACCATTTAAGGAGATGATTTCTCTTCTCTTCATCATTGAGCTCTTTGAAGCCTTTAGAGGTGTGTGGTGTATTCTTCGTCGGAATGGATTCTCCATTGATGACGGTGTTCCAAATATCAAACCCGCAACCTTGTAAATAGCATTCCATTCTTTCTTTCCAAAATATAAAATTTTTGGAATCAAACCGAGGTGGCTTGGTGGTGGAGGTCGGAAAGATGAGCTTCATTCGTAGCCGACGATCGTTTCTCTTCACTCGCGATGTGAAATGAGCTTGCCAAAGAGTTTGGCTCGATACCACTTGTAAGTCCAGCTGGCTACGATAATCAGAGGGGGTGAATAGATTATCTCCATCTTTTCGATTCCGCCCTCTTTTTCAAATAAAACAAGCCAAGACAATAATAAATGTGCGGAATGTAAACAACACACGTCGATTTATAGAGGTTCAACCCACCTAGGGCCTAATCCTCTACCACCCCAAAGATATCCGGATTGATTTCAAAACGAAAAAAGATTTTATTAATTTACCATAAATTAATACAACACCAACTTACAACAACACCTTCAAGAGCACCACACTCTTCTTCAACACCACCTTTGAGATTACCACAATCTCACTGAAGATTACGACAATCTCCAACGGCACCTTGTGAAGATTACCACAATCTTCAACCTTGAAGAATACCAAATTCTTCAACACCTCAATAAGAAGATTACCACAATCTTCTTACACCTAACACCTAGATCACCCAGTGTGTTCTTACCACAAGAACACTCACAGGGGATATCTTGTGTTGAATGATTACCCAAATTCAAGATTACAACTCGATAATTGATAATACAATAGAGTGCAAGTGTAATCAAGAAAAGCCTGACCTCAAGAATGTGAAAGTGAATAGCTAGGCAAATTACAACAAGAAATAAGACAATGTAAGAACAAGTGTATTCTTGAGTGTATCTTGTTGTGTTGTAGTTTTCTCTCATGTGTTGTGCTTCAAATCTTCCTCTATTTATAGGAGATGATTGATACTTGATAGCTCCTCTTGGAATCGATTTCTACAAAAAAATTGCAAATAAAATCAAGATTATAGCTATTAGAAATCAATTCCACAATTTAAGGAAAAGTTGTCACGCACTGTGATTAGAATTTTGTCTTTGTCAAACTTAAAGCGGCGACCGGTCGCGCACAAATAGACGTTTGAAAATGAGAAAACATATTTACAGGCGATGCACGGCCGACAGGTCCGACCCATTTACGCGGCCGGCCGAGCAAGACCAAAAAACGAGTCGGGAAGCTGTTTGAAATTGCTCCAGTGCACGGTCGACACCCGGCCGGCCGGCCGACGCCACCGGCCGACGCCTTTGATCGACCACACCGGTCTACCACCCCTGTTGACCTGGTCTACCACCTTTTTCAAGAAATGGCTTATACACTGCTTTTTCACCACTATCGTGCACAGGGGGATGCCCTATAGGGGCGACCAGGTTGGCCTCAAAACAAAAATCTTCTCCAATTTTATATCGAAAATAAACTTCAAGAAATACTCCGAAAAATAGTAAAAACATTTTAGACCGATCGGGAGTATTAGGACAACATTTAGAAACATTGTTTTGGTGTAAAAATACATTAACAAAAAATCATATAAATGTGTTGTCCAATTTTTGTCGAAAATAAAACTTGAAAAAATACTTGGAAAATATTAAAACCATTTTAAATCATTTAGGAGTATTTGGACAACCTTTAAAACCATTGTTTTGGTATAAAAACAAAATCATCAAGATCATTAAAAGTGTTGTCCAATTTTATCTAAAATAAAACTTGAAGAAATACTCAGGAAAATATTAAAACCATTTTAAATCATTTAGGAGTATTTGGACAACCTTTAAAAACATTGTTTTGGTAAAAAAATAAAATCATCAAAATCATGATAAAACCATTTATCAAACATCATCATCCTAAAAGAATTGAACGGATGTAAGGTAGAATTAATAGATGCATAAAAAAGCAAATCAAGATATAAATGATAATAAAGCCGAATGAGGGCCTCAAAGACTACTTCGAAAATAAATTAATGTGTACAATAAATTAAAACTCACCATTCTTTAAAATTATTTGTGGTGCATATTACTATTACTCTTACAAATCGGTCATATTAATTAGTGATGGAGAAACTTCAAAAACAATTTGGCATTTTTTAAACATGTTAGATGAAATAAAAAGACAAAGATTAACTTTTGATTCGAATATGTGAAATGCATTGTTTAGAAAAACATGACTAATAATCGAGTCTTGGCAAAGGTCACATTAACTAATAGTAAATTATAAGAACAAAACTTGAAAAAACTACTTTAACGTGAAAATCCGAACTACATAAACAACTAACATACATGTGTAATGAAATGGGCATTCCGTGCCAAAATCTCTTGAGCTTCTTCCGTATGCAGTAAACTATATGCTCGAACCAGTTGAACTCCAATTGCCCGAGCATCTTCGTCGATTTAGATGCTTAACCAATGTGAAAATTGGAGTCATATCGAGATTTTTGGTTTTTCAATCGCCAGTAAAAGTTGTGTGTTTCTTGAATAGTGATGATGAAAAAGGTTATCACGCTACAAATAAATAAAATTGGAAATAAAGAGTCATATAAATAAAATTGAAAATAAAAAATTATATGTCGACCTCCATGTCGTGAAGCACTTTATATTGGAATTTTCCGAGTTTTTGATCCTTGCGTACCCAGATTAAATTGGAATTCTCATTTTGAACTATTTCTTCTTTTCACGTCTATTTTTCTCAATAAACATGTTAGATGGTAAAGAACAATGTGAAATCGTTGCCTTTATGTAGTTGCTTTTATGTTGATGAATGTAATGGTGTAGGAACTTATTCTTTGTTTAGTTTTGATGAATGATATTATTTGAACCGAGACATGTGAAAAGCTATTGTCTAGCAGGTTGGGAAACTTACAACTAATTTCTAATCAAGTATATACAGTATAAAAAAAAAGAAAAAGATTACGAAAATGAAAAGAATCAGAATCGACCTAGATGATCAAGGAATATGCATTCAAAAGTTTGAATATCGGATAAATTGCCATTTATAGGTATTGTGTAGGTAGTGGGTACTAACCAATCGCATTAGCCCGGGGCTAGGGCTAAATTCTTGTTTTGAAATGGTGGGTTTTAGAATGGGATGGAGCATATATATAGTTTGGTTTTGTGGATGATTGAAAAAATGTAAATCATTTTAGGTGCATAATATTTTTATACTCGTTTTACACGTATTGGATTTTGTAATGTAGAGTTGTAGTTATATAAATTGGTGATATTACAATTCGTTGTTGCGAGGAAAACAAAGATTGGCAAAATAAATGAAGTGAATTAACTTTTATATGAATTTTTTTTTCGAGCAAGAACTTTTTGTATGAGTTGCACACATGTGATGCATTTATTTATATTTAATTTTACTATTTTGTCAAACAATTTGTGAGACAAATTTCAAAATTTGAATTCCATTTTTGGGTGCCCAAGACAAATATTTGTTTCAATTGAGTAGTTCCATAAAGTTGGACAATATTTAATTTAGTTGCATTGGTAAACTAATGAGTTGCATAGGAGACACAAAAAGGCTCTCATATAGTTAATTGATTGGAAAAAACGTTAAATTGGTAGATGATTTTCAAGACAAAACAAAGTTGCATAGTTAATAAACACGACTTACCATATTTGTCTCAAGCATTTTGGCGGGATTTTGCCATATTCGGAAGACTTTTGCTTTTTTTATATATATATAGATTAGTCCGTTGTGCCCGCTAAACTCACTTTATAATTTGAAAAAACATTAAAATTATATTTTAAAACAATAAATATTAAAATTTCTTTAAGAATATATATATATATATATATATATATGATTTAGTTCAAATGAGACCACCCTCTCTAGGTGAGACAGTGTGGACTCATCTCACCCATTGATCTTAAAAATTGAAGGGATGTGATTAATTCAGTTTTTTTTTTCATTTTTTCTGATTTAAGGGTAATTATGTAATTTTGTAATCCATGTAGTGGTCCCAGCAGATTTTCTCGGTAAGTTTGACTTTTTGAAACCGTTTTTATGGGTGAAATTGACATCACGGATTTTGTGGCGGATTTTAAGGAACCCGCTTTTTTTTCCAAATATTTTTATTTTACAACATAGTTAGGGTTCTTCTTTCGCATAATTAGACATCAAATAATGCATATTTAGTTATTTTGTTGGTATCTTGTTTTACGAAAACAAGACATAATTGAATATAACGTATTGCATATGTAGTTATACTATCTTCGCATAAATAGGTTCAATATAATGTATATTTAGTTATGAAAATGGGATGTTGCTTTTGGAAATTATAAAAATGTGATGTTACATAATGTAATGCATATTTAGTTATTCCACAATGCATAGATAGTTTCTAGATAATACATAGTTAGTTGATTTTGTTGCATAGTTTATGACGTCTTGCATAGTTGGATATACTGTACTACATATTAGGCTTTTTACGCTGCATAGATAGTTTTCAGATAATGCATATTTAGTTGAGTTTTGTTGCATCTTATAGTAATTATGCAGTGTTCCCAATGTATTTTTGCACCATATCCAATGCGGAAATTTATAAGCATATGAACATCATCTTCTTCGTTGCATTTTTTACAGTTTTAAGATTTGAATTTTACAAACCCGGTTCGAGTTATCCATCAAAGCTTAATCCTTCATTGTTTGCTATTATCGAATATTCTATAATTGTTGAAGCTTCTTCCTATGGATTTGACGTCATATTCTCACACCAATTTTTCTGTTCTTACGTTTTTTGCAGGTATGGCTATGGAGATGAACCAGATTTTCTCAGATTTGTATAATGGTGATTTCTCGAATGATTGATAGTGTGAGAGAGAAACAGAATATGCGTGCGTGATTAGATACAATTCCATGTGTAAGTGTTTCTATTTTTGTTATTTTACTATATTACCCTTATGTTGATTAAAATAAATTATTAATGTTATGTTTATGTGTTTAATCTCACCCATTGATTAATAGTGAGGATGGTTGAGATTAGTCCATCAGTATCTCACCGCAGACATGGTCTCACTTGATCCTCCCCCTATCATTCAATATATTTAATTTTTAATATAACAATTTTGATACTTTCTTTCAACATACGTTTTTCATAGCTATCATTATTATAAAAACTAAGAAAAATGAAATGTAGACGAGACACTATTATGGTCCATGGATCCATAGTTCAATAGGCGAAATGAGATTTTACCCAAATACGAAAAATCTACCCTATATACTAAAAAAAGTTAACACATGTTATCACTCATTAATCTTAGACATTTGTCAATTTCTCATCTTTTCAATTCCACATGGCAACTTCACGTTTATCTATGTGGCAATTTTATGTACAAAATTAAAATATAACAAATTGAAAAGATAACAAATTTAATCAAGATTATGAAATATAAAATATAATCCCAAAAATAAAGGATTTTTGTTCACAATTAGTTTGGAAAAGATCAAATCTATCCGAAGTTTTTTTTTTTTTTTAGAAATATTATATTAGTTCAGAATATATATTTTTGAATATAAAAGATAACAAATTTAAGAGATAATAAATAATCTAAAAATCAAGATTCTATCTAAACTATCTATTAAATTTGTGACACTAAAATTTTATCTTTGGAAAATTTTCGTGTAACACACGGGTGTTATTCTAATATAGGTACTAAATGAATAACTTGGGCGTCTGTTAAACTGCATCTAAGATGACTAGCGGTTTGGGTAAATTAGGAATACCCACACCTATTTTATTTGAGACGATTTTTAACAGATGATTGGCAAAAATGTCATTTAATATATAATATATAATTCATTTTATATATTAGAATAATATTCTTAATTGCCCAATAATCAATGGTCACGGATGGAATAACCTGGCCCAAAGGAGTTTTAACCGCCCACGATCACTTTCTCCTACACACTGCCCGCAAAGGCCCATCACCCAAGTATATAAATGTCCCTCCTCTTCATTTGTAAGTTAATTTGTTCGCTTTATTTTTAGCTTCACCGCAAGTGTACGGTGTAGTTTATAGAATAGGGTAAGTAAGGTCGTATCACACAGAGACTAATAAATTAATGCGCTAAGTATTGAACTAAGATAGCCTTATTTTTATTTAGACGATCGAAATTGAATGATTGTTGTGAAAGAAAAGATAAGAATAACCACAAAAACACAAGATGAAAATAATAGTGGAATTATCAAGGAAATGAAATGGATTCGGGTTATGGTTTCAATTAATATTCCTCTTGTTTTACGATTTAATCAAAGCCAAAGTTATTATCAATATACCTATAAGATGATCACAACGGTATTTTATCCTCCTCTTGAGATGTATATAAAGTGTAGATTGAAATATCTATGCTAGTATCTCTACTCAACATAAGATACACAACTCTCAAATGCACAAAAGATCAAATATCCTCACAAATATTCACAAACCTCTCGATTATGCAAATATTCATGTCAAGTACTCAAGATCTAATATTGAAACTCATCTCTCGAATTATGAATCAATATATCAAACAAGTTAAATCATTGGCCAAATGATAAAACAAGAATAAGAACAAAGTACTCAAATAGGCTTCAAGACAATAACTTCAACTAAGATTAAAACATTCAACAAGAGTTCAATTAATCTACTTCTAAACCCGAAAATCACAAGAAGTTTAGCTACTCATTACAAATAAACAACTCATAGACAAATTGTTCATATTCATGACAAGCTAAAATGAAAGATTAAAGCACAAAGAATGAGAACACTTAGGGAAATGGATAATCTCTCGATTAATCTTCAATCCTCAAGCTCCGATTTGACCCGATTCTTCCTTGGTTCTTCCTTGATGAAGTTGATGTATTTCTTGTGTTCTTGGGTGTATTCGATCTTTCCTTCATACCCTAGATCAAGCCTCCCATGTATCTATTTATAGCCCTCAAAAGTTCAAGAAAAAGGTGGAGGAACAAAGGAAATTCCTGGCGCTGCTGGCTGGCTGCCATCCCGGGGCCGCAGCTAGCCAACCATGTCATACGCACAAAAACCCCCGGCGCCGTAACGCCGGGCGTTGACGTTTCTTCAAATCAATCTCTCGTTGTTTGCTTGTTTGTACTTGTTTTGATACACGATTCATTAATATGACTATAAACTCAATATAATTGGTTCTCAACATGGCTTGGCCCCTCAAATGACTCAAAATACTTAAAAACAACACAAAACTCAAGTCTAGGAAGCCCAAATCAATGTTATAAAACCAAGTGAACATAATTCTCTCATAATCTCTTACTTAATCACTACTAAGTATTCATTTATCAGATTACATTTTCTCTCGATCATTTGTCTTTGATTTGAGCATTAGATGGGCCTCATTGGGACAACCCAGGGCCCGTCTAACGTTTATGTGTGTGTAACAAGTTCCCAGTAGAAGATTTCCAGCTCCCAGAGAAGAAGTCTTGGAAGACTTTCCGTTTGGGAAGAAGAAGACATTTGACTTATTGTAAACTCGACTTGGAGTGATCTCGTCTCTAAAAAGCACGTCAAACAAGTATAAACAAGCTTCAAAAATTTCCGTTTTCCAAATCTGACCCATTTATTTTTAAACAAATTATATATATATATATATATATATATATATATATATATAGGGAGGATCAAGTGAGACCATGTCTCTAGGTGAGACACAATGGACTAATCTCAACCATCCCCCACTATTAATCAATGGGTATGATTTAATGGATAAAAAATATATTAAAATATTATTTAATCAATTTAAGGGTAGTAGGGTAAAATAACATAACAAGTTAGTTACAAAAATGGAATCAAATCTCTTTCTCTCATACATCTCCCAAAAATAGTAAATAATGTCTAAATAATGTAACACTACTCTAAAGATCTAAAGATCCCACGTAACTCATATAACCCAATAAATAAATGAGTTATTCTTGTTTGGAAAGTATACAAGTTATTTTATGTCGTGTTCGGGTTATATGTGTTTAAACTAGCCATGTTGGTTGACTAATTGAATAATTAAACATGTTATATTAGGGTTGATGTGTATGATGTGAATACAGTGTTTCAATTCGCCCACTAATCAACACAACCCAAATTGTCATCCTCACGACACCCATCTTTGCTAGCGGGTTGTATGTAATCGACCATGCACCCTATTTATTTTAAGAACATCGTTTTAAATTGCACAAAAATGTTTCATTCAATGATTGCACTTATTAACCGATTACATAGTTTACTTTTTTTTCCTTCTCAAAATATAACTTAGTTAGTTACATAAAATATAATTTTTGTCTTTTTTATTCTTCAAAATATAACTTAGTTACATAACAAATATATAGGAGTGTTTGCAAACACTTAAAAAAGTACTTTTCAGCTTTTTGCTGAAAAAAATCGATTTTGGGTGTTTGTAAATGCCAACTTCTACTTCTACTTCGCTTTATTTAATCAAAACTCAAAAGTCGGGATAACATGCTTTTTTATGCGAAAAAAGCACTTTGGTATTTTTGTAAATAAAGAGAAAAGTCATTTTTTCCGTTTTTATCCTCATTTATTTCAAAATCCGTAAATGCCCTCTTGTCTCTTATCGTGTCAAACCCAAAATTTTGAAACACAATCCCTCCACCGCACAAAATCCTCTCCATGACTCCATCTCCATCTCACGTTTCACAACTCCCTCCATTAATTCTTCTTTTTCACATCTTGTCCGCCCGTAAGAGTTTCAACACGAGAACCTATTTTCTCTCCGCTTCCGGTTCCTTTTTCACCGCCGGTGGATTGTGAAGGATTTGTTCCAAGCTCAATCTCTTTCGGTGCGGGGGACCTCCGCGATCGATCTCACAATCATCCGGTGCAATCGTTTTATCTGCTCCAACTATATTAGTTCACCCAATTCCACTTGTAGCTCACCGTTTGGCAAAGATGGCTCTTCATTTGCATCGTCGTGTTGGTAGAATTTGAGGTAGGAGGAAATTCATCTATGCTTCATTTATCTTTGGGTGAAATGGTCAAACTCATGGAATTTTCCCACTTCTAATTTTTAGGGATAATTACAAAAATCCTCCTAAGGTTTGTACCATGGAATTTTCATATGGTTCAAGGTGTAATTTATTTTTTCGATTTTTTATTAAGAAAGTTTCTTATACTTTGCATACGCTTTCTTCGAGAAGAAGAGTTGTTGGGTAATATTTTTGTCTTCTTTATTCGGACATTCAATCAAAGCCAAAGGTTAAAAGACTTTGTTCAAGGAAGCTAACTAGCTTCTGTCTCAATTTTAATCGGTATGAGTACTTTTATTGATAATTGTTACATTTTTGTATAATGAAGTTGATTGTCTGCATTTTAAATGGTGTTTGCATTATTGTTGGAGCAACTATGTATTATCAAAGGTATTTACATAAAACTCCTTGCCATGATAGAGACTACAGTGGATGAGCTTCTTTGATGTCTATATTGAATGGACATCCTCGTCGATGTCATAATAATTTTAGAATGCACAAAGAAGTATTTTTGAGTTGTCGCACTATTATAACAAACTATGGCCTTAAACCTATGAGATCATCACGATTGAGGAGCAATTAGCAACATTTTATGATGATAGTTGGTGTGCGGGAAGGAAATAAACTGACTACAAGAGACTTTTCAAAGGTGCGGTTATACAATTAGCAAGTCATTCCATAATGTTTTGCGAGCTTGCACAAAAATGTCGCTTGATTGGATCAAACCATTCAATGATTTTACCACTACACCTTCATACATTAAATACAACACTAGATACTTCCCCCATTTCAAGGTACCATATAATTAACTTTTTTCTCTAAGTTAAAATTTTTGTTGCACTTGATAATCCTATTGTTTGGGAATGATATAGATTGTATTGGCGCTATTGATGGTACTCATATCAAAGCCTCACTACCATGTCACTTGCAAGTTCCATATATTGGTAGGAAAGATGGTCCAACTCAAAATATTATGGTGGCATGTGACTTTGATATGTGTTTTACATTTGTATTGCCTGGTTGGGAAGGAGTGCGCATGATACTAGAATTTTCTATTCCGCAATAAGAGATGCATCCAAGAATTTTCCAATGTCTCCTAAAGGTGCACATTTTAAGTTATTTATTTAAATATCCATTATAAATATTGTTTGCTCATTATTTATATTTTAATGGTAGGTAAATACTACTTAGTCGATGCGGGCTATCCAAACATATCGGGATTTCTTGCTCCGCATACAAAAGGGCAAAAGTACCATATTCGAACTTTCGACGTGTATCATTGTATAATAATCCATGCGAAGCATTCAATCATTTACATTCATCGTTCGTGGAACTATCGAACGGTCTTTGAGTATGAAGAAAAAAATTTGCAATGCTAAGTGATATGCCGGTCAATATTGCATGGCGGATCAAGTTGCACTCGTGTCGCCTACAATGGCAATTCACAATTTCATTCGTAAGACCGACTTGGAGGATGATGATTTTTAGAGTATGATCACAATTCCAATTGTGATGAAGATGATAGGGGCGGAGTTAGTGACCACACTAATATTGGTGAATCACAACAAAATGATGAGACAATGAATAAAATGAGGGATGATATATGCATTTCAATTGCATTTGGAAGGATTGAAATCCATATGTTTTGAAATTGTGGAATGTTACTTGTTTTGCTTTCATATTGTCTCGTACAATTGTTTTCAAAAATTATGACAAATTTCCAAATTTATATGTTTTGTTGAACAAACTGTTGGTGTTGATTGTTGAAGCTTTGATTTTTTTTTTTTTGTTTTTTTACATTGTTGGGATCCAAAATGCATAGGGCATCTGAATAGTGTTTGTGTAATCTTCTAAATTTGGAGTGATCAGGAGATTTTGGAATAATTAAAACTATTAGTATTAGATATAATTTTTTATCCTTAATCATATATATATATATATATGAAATATGATGGTATTTAAAAAATAATAATTTTTCCAAAAAATTCGTTTAATCTCAAATTTTCTAAGTACATTACATTTTTAATTATTTGTTTTTCATTTTATAATCAAATAAATATAAAAAATATATAAAAGAAAATCAAGTAAACAACAAAAATATTTTAGGAATGGTGATTGGTGAATATTAACGTATGGCTTTGCTTGAATCATAAAAAGTGCAGCAAATGTTTAGAAGAATTGCCAGGGTGTTTTTTGTCTTTATAGTGCAATTCTCATTTTGAAAGTGCTTTTTTCCAAATACTCCAACTTTGATGAAAATAGCTTTTAACTTCTTTTTCCAAACACCACCAACTTCTACTTCTCAATGACTTTAGCTTCTAATACAATAAAGCACTTTTTCTGGAAGCAGAATTTTTTGCAAACACTCCCATAATTATACTTATCTTATGATTGATTGTTCTCTTTCGTTGCTTATAATACTTGAGACTAACTCTTCTAACAAGAACTCATTCATACTGAAAACTTTTATCAGGTTATGTTCTTCGTAAACTTACATTGATGACGCAAAGAATTGTAGAATATATAACTACACTTGATGTCGTCAATGTGTAATTTTATAGGCAACTAACAATTGTTTATTGTATCCCCTCAAAAAAAAAACAATTGTTTATTGTATCTAAAAGAGAATTAATTATTTTCAGTAATATGGAAAACAAATTTGTTGGACAAGATTGGTCGGCCGTCGGCGGATCCAGTCCAAGATGGAGAAATGGGCTAAGAGTTGGGGAAATTCTGTCTTCCATAATGGGCCGGATACGAAACCAAGACCACCTTCAATCAAGAATCAGATTTTTCTATTTTTGTTTGGTGATAATGTTCACAAAATCCTCGTATCATTACAGTTGAACACGCATTAATTCCATTTCTTAAAATACCATGGAATGCTTCTTAATCATTGCATTTGTCCCACAAATACAAGTAAATCACCGTGACCCTTCAACCAAAAACCTTTTCTTGATTCATTTTACCAAAAGTTACTTTAATTCCACTCTATCTCTTCACTCTCTCTATAACACACACACACACACTCTCGTACACGTGTATAAGAGAGAGCCCAGTTCAAGAAAAGTCATTAGATTGGAAGATTTGATTCCATTTTGGGCAGATGGGTGCAATGTGTTGGCCTTCTGAATCAGAGGTAAATCTTCATTATGGCTGTTACAATGGTGTTTCTTCAGTTACAGTTTGGTTGATTCTTTAATGGGCTGTGATAATTTGTAGGATGAATGCAACTGGAGATTTATCTGAATAAATTTCTTGAATTTTGATATTTCACTGTTATTTAATTGCTTTCCAATAGCTTTCTTTTAAGACAGTAATGTGCTTGTTAGTTTTCATGTTAGTGAGTAACAAATGTGTATGTGTATATGTGCATGCATATAGAAATTCCAATCAGAGTTTGTTAAATTCGGGAGACTTGGTACGGTCTCATGCATGAAACGTAACCAATATGGGAGAGAGCCCAAGCCTACCAAGTGAGGTTCCATCCTAAAACCAATTGGTGATAATAGGAGTAGCTCACTTGGCTTATAAAGTGGACTCTCTTCCCTTAATTAATCAATGTGGGACAACTCACAAGTGACATATCTCAACAAAAATGCACTTTCCAATAGCTAAGCTGAAAACTCAATTCAAACAAGTATGACTTGTGCTCATGTGCATATTAATGCCTTAAAAAGAGCAGCATATGTAAGCCATCGTAACCTTGGTATACTTGTAATTTGGTGCTTATCCTTTAGCTAAAATAATTGCGTTTATCTAATCTAATTTTATCCTTGTCCATCTCAATAGGATTTCTGTATAATATCTGTCTTAACTATTTTGGTTGAAGTAGTTGCATCATAAAATGCTTCAAGTTCATTCTTGTATCTGGTAAACATCTGTGCAGTAAGCCTTGTTTGTTACTGTTTGCAGTTGAACGTAATTAGAACAAAGGTTGCCGAAATGTCTGGTAGAGATTCCAAGGAGGTCAGAATTGTTGTATCTCCCTATAGGATTTGCCCCCTCGGAGCACATATTGACCATCAGGTGCATGCTTTGCATCATTTCTTGAGTGATTTAGATTATATGAACCTAGAAAGTTATGTGGTTGGTGATGTACTTTATAAGTGTTGTTTTAGATGTTGTTGCAGAAGCATATAAAGGAATTAGTTCCTCACTAAGTTTCAGGTTATTGCATGTGTTTCCTTTCTGAGTTATTGATGTTTACTATATCTGATATCTCCGTGTAGTTTTGAACATTAAAGTAGTATTCTCGTGCATCTGAAGCAGTAAAAATGTTGACTTGTCTTAATATGTCTAACCAATTTTTATTGAACATTAGTCATCTTCAATTTTTATCTAATACTCTAACAATTAATACTGTATGCATATGTGAGACTTAACTTTGTGACTTTTCATTTGATAGTTGACACTGTTATTTTTGATAGTCGGATCAATGGTTTTCGAAATTTTATTTCCCAAATTGAAACCCAGGAAGACATTTCTGCTTCTCTGTCATTGTTCCAGGGTGGAATCGTTTCAGCTATGACGATCAATAAGGGTATACTTCTTGGGTTTGTTCCGTCTGATGATTCTCAGGTATCACTCTTACTAAAATTATTGAAATATCATGGGGATGACGAACAATAACGACGACATTTGTTGAATTCATTAATTGATGCTGAAAAAACGCAAGAGATCCTTGCAAGGCTTTGTACATGAGAAATTAAGTGACATAAAAATTTCGAATTTAAACAGTTGAAGACATCTTAACAATGGGTAAATTGGCTAAGCAACCAATGTCAAAAAAATTGTTGGAAACTCACTGGACTTTGGAAACGGGATGAAGTGTGATGGACTTCTACAGCGTACTTCCTAACACAACTTCGACAATTTTGCGTTTCATTTTGTATTACAAACTATCCCAAAGCTATTCATTAATGAGGAACATCTTTGCTGCATTTTAAGGTTTAAATAAAAAAGAAGTATGAATACTTAAATTCTGCGTGTGACTTTAAATTATTTCTTTTAAGATGCTTTCTGAGATCGGCATAAACTCCTTTTGTTGTTTTATTTCTTTTATAGTTTCTGAGATCGGTAAACTTCTTTTTTGTTGTTTTATTTCTTTTATAGGTTCTAATTCAATCAGGACAGTTCAAAGGAGAAGTTAGGTTCAGGTGATCAGATGCACATTATTCTGATTATAGAATTTCAGTTAATATTGTAAATGACTAATTGTGCCCTTGTTCCTATTATCATATGATTTGGTAGAACATTCATCTAGTTATTTATATTTAAACATATTCAAACCTGTGACGCCCTACTTGAAAGTTTGTGTAACAATATTTCTTCTTTAACGTCCTGCTGATTCAGCCTTCACAAGGATAGTTGTATAGTAATATCTCTATTGATTTTTGTAATGGTTAGATTTTTTAAGTGTTATCTCAGTATCGATTGATGCTTGCCATATCTATTGATATGTCCCGATTGTTATTACCATATCTGATATCCAATGCGTTATTCTTGCCTCTCCCCCTCTCTCTCTCTCTCTCTCTCTCTCCCCCAAGTACCTATTCTAATGCTAGTGCAGACATTCCAAGTTGCATGCAATTTACGCTCGAAGAACCGACAGTTGCTAAAGTTCTTACAGTTAATTATGAAAAGCTATTATCATTGAACCTGAAAGGAATTGAAATAGTGATGCTTGTAGATTTTATTAAAAATAATCAATAATGTGCTAAAAAGGTATTATGTCTTTCACTTAGAACACATTCCACTCTGTTCTCTTCTTCTGAGCAGAAATGAAAGGGATTTGTGTACCGAATTTATGTTTTTTCATGCAATTGTTTTTTTTTTTTTTTTTTTGCAATGCCTTTGGCTTCACAGTGTAGATGAAGAACAACTACCAGGAAATGCTGCCAAATTAAATGATTTAGGTCGTGCAAAGGGTTCTTCTAATTCACAGGAGGAATGTAGCTGGGGAAATTATGCCAGGGGAGCACTTTATGCGTTACAGAAGAGAGGAAACTGTATAAAACAGGTCTTCGTCTTGTCTCTTTTTAATTGATTGATGCCTTAATTTTGTATTCTACAAATTTCTAATGAAAGACAAAAGTATTTGAAATCTGCAAATAAGCATAGTACACTCAACTGTGCTGGTGATACTGCTTTGGTATCGAAACCTGTGTTGGTTCAGAAATTAAAGCTGATGGTTTTAGATGTTAGCCATGTGGGAAGTTTTCAACACTTGAAACGTTCCTTAAATTTTGGTAACTCAACTTTGACCGTTAAGCATAAAGAGGATCATGTTTTATTGGCTATTTGCGTGCTTCTAATTAGATATTAATAGAATATGGCGGTTTTTGCTACTGTATATGAGAGTTTTTGCTACTGTATTTTTTTAGATCTTCGTTGAAACTTATGAACCACATTCATGCATATGACGTGATATTCATGTCAACTTGAACTGTGGTTGCCACTCGTCTGCATGAAAGACTGCTCGTTAATATTCAGGCAATCAGGCGAGTAGATTTGTAATCAACAAGCATGTAAACGGCATTAATATGTATTTACTAGTCAAGTAGGTTGATGAAAAGATACTCCATAGTTCCCAAACTGAATGCTCCTGATTCCTTCCGGGATAGCCACAAGTAATGTCCCATTTGTTTAAAGTGAAAAACTTCTTTCCAAAGGTGCTCTGTCAATTAAGTGAAACAATGTGACTACACTGACTAACCACTTTTTAAGGGCAAAAGTGTAAAATATACTTAACATTCACATTTTTATTTCTTTCCTTAAACTCTGCCAAGAACAAATAGGATATTCAAATTGGAACAGGGGGAGTATGATTTATGGTTTGCAGATAAGAAGATCTTTTGCAATGAACTATTGGATTTCAGCGTTAAGCGACTTAATTCATTCACAAAAAGTTCTTATTTTTAAAGGAATAAAATTGGTGATTTCTAGTCAAAGTTCTTGTTTAAATTACTATTATAGACATTGGTATCATGTGAGAAAAATGAATTTATGACCTTTTTCTTTTCCACCTCTTCTTCCAACTGCAACCAGAGTTAGAAACAAGTGTAGTTGTGAATGCAAGCAATTTTCTTTCTTCTGGTAGTTGAAGAAGAATCAAGAAAGAACTAAGGGTTTATGATGACAGTACTTCACATTAGCAAGTGAAAACCTTGTTAGTCTAGAAAGAGTTGGCTAGGAATGTCTATGAGCTTTTCTTTTGAGTTCTGGCCTTTGTTTAGGTTCTAAGTAATGTGACCACGTACATAAGTGCTATGCTTCTTTGGTATTTCTCAATGCCAGATCCTTAATATGCAGGTAGATTGTGTAATTGGAGCTTATAAGCTAACTTCAAAAAGATCCTCTTGGTTCCACATTCACTTACTACATCAGTTTTTGCTTTATGTAATTGTCAAAACTGTCCTGCATTGGTGGATCATTATAGATTAATTGGACTAATATCACATTCAGCATTGGTTTGATGACGTGAAGTGAAATCATATTTTATATGGTTAAGTTTGCGAATAAAATAAATTTTCTATTTTCTGTATATTCTTTTCCTTATAATTAGGTGGATAACTCGTACAAGATACATTGTTCATCCCTTGTACAGCTGTCAAGTTTCTCCTTATATTAGACAAACATAACTGTGATTTTGCAGGGTATTATTGGATTTATCTGTGGTGCTGAGGGACTAGACAGTTCGGGCCTTAGCTCTTCAGCAGCTGTAAGTGTACTTCTCTTCTTCTTCTTCTTCTCCTGTACCAACTTCATATTATCTGCTCAGACGATTGGTTCTCATCCTGCCAAAATAAATCATTGTCGTATTGTGATCATTTTGTTAATTAATTCCTCATATACTGTTCTGACTGTTACAAAGTTGTGGTGAATTAACATGTACCTTTGATGATGGCTCTACTTACTAGTGCAGAAAATCTGTTGCTACCTCTGACTTTGTTTTGCAAACGTTCGTGCATACAGTTGTAACATAAGCATCTGGCTAACAAGGGCATGAGTCATACTAACTTGAATAGTAGTAGGACTAATTTAACGTTGTAACATAAGCATATCTGGCTACATAATATCTTAGGAGTCTTAAAATAATCATTATGTATGTGGAAGTGTCCAAGCTAATGTTTCACCGACAAGGCGCACACTTCTCTAAAGCATTGAAATGCTGCATGAGGAGCTTTCTTAATGGCCATCAAGTTTACACACGTGTAAGAAAAAGTATCCTTCGGTAGCATTCCTATTTGGATTGGAATCAGAATTTGTTGCCTCAACTTGAGACAGTAATTCAATTTCAATTATGTCTGAAGCACAAGTGTGTTGGCTATCGATGGTGCTTAGCCGGCAGAATTAGACTTGACATTTATTTACATTGCAAACACATTTCAACTTTCTGTGAGTATGAGATATTTTATTTCATTACCATGATGCATTCAGGTATCCAATGCAGTATTACAAAGAAAATATCTTTCATGATCTTTACAATCACAAGAATTTGTTTTTTCTTATGTTAACATTTGTAGCTAGTGCTACTCCAGCTTTATTGTTGTTCTATGTGTTATTCACGTCTCTTGTTTGACAGGTTGGTGTGGCGTACCTTTTGGCTTTTGAAAACGCCAATAAGCTTATAGTATCTCCCACAGAGAATATTGAGTATGATAGGTACGATTTTTGATACATCAATAAGAAGTTCAACCTTTTTCTAATTTACTTGCGCGTATAAAGATTACTGAAAGGAAGCCTTTGCTTATTTGGATGAATCGAAATCACATCTGCTTGCCTAAAAAGAATGCATCTTTAAGACTTTGCGTTACTTTTCTGTTATCTCCACATCAATGGCTTCAGCCCCTGTCATGCTACCCTTCCAACACCATGACATCAGCTAAAATACGTCAAGACGAAAACCCGTCACCATCAGTTACAGGTATAGTTAAAGTGTCACGGCCCAAATCACTGTCGAAGACAGCTTTCCTTTTCTAACCTCCCACTTCCATTCCCGGACAGTGTATGTACACTTAAAATGATCAAATTGATTTTGGATTGAAGAATGTTGAGCTGGTAAATAGTTTTTCTGGTTCTTGGTTTCTGTAAACCCTCGTTTTGGTTTCTCTGGCCTTTGAAATTTGTGGATTCTGCATTTCTCCAACCAAATTTGAATTATCTTGTCAGCAACCCCTCTTAGTTTTGAGAAGGATTTCTGCTAGCTTAGATGGTCCAAGTGAATTTTTTCTGATTCTTAACGATTGCGTCATATTCAATTTCACGATTTTGGACTTCAGTTTTTCAGATTATGCATTCATTAACCAAATGCGAACCAATGCCCTTTAGGACAGAAAGAGTTGAGATATTAATTTTCCTGGTTTTACTATTTGAGAGCCATCTTTTTTAGCTTTATTTCAAAATGTTATAGCCTGATACCTTCTACTTTATTGTGTTTTTATTTTATTTTTTTTTTTTGGTTTTCTGTCCTGCCTTAAAATTGTAATATTTTCTTGTCCTTTAGAACCCATTCATTCTTTGATCATTCTTCTCCAAAAATGCAGGTTAATTGAAAATGAATATTTGGGTTTGAAAAATGGCATATTGGATCAATCAGCCATATTGCTTTCAAGCTATGGCTGTTTAACTTGTATGAACTGCAAGGTAAAAATGTTTACCATTTCGTACACTCATATTTCCAGGATTTGTCATTTTAAAATTGCAGTTGTTTATGTGGTTTGTATTAGCATTATTTACTGATGCAGAATATATATCGCTGCACATTTTTGTATTCTCAACAACTTTGCTATTTCATTTTTTTTGGAAATAATTTGGGATCTAGTTTCTGAAGTCATATATATCATGTAGTTCAATGTATGACACTGTTCATGTTGCCTTCTAGAGTGGAAGTCCATAGCCTGCTGGATCTTTGATTGTAAAAAATGAAATCATTTGTGTGAAACAAACAATAGCTTATAAACTAGGCAAGAAATATTAAGCATCATTCCAAGAAGGATCCATAGTTGTGATTCAGCAAGAATAAATACTATTTAGATATGATAAACACTATTATTGGTGAAAGAGCAATGAGGAAAAGTAAAAACTATCTTAGAAGTATATTAATTGTCCATCTCAAGACAAGCAAATACGACTGGATAGGAGGCGTGGGAATTATTTAAATGCTTCTGAATGAGGGACTAACGGGAGCAAGGTACAACCGATAGTTGTTTTCCACTATTACATTAAGGAAGATGAAGATTCAATACTGGAGCAAAATGGGGAAAGCATGAGTGAGATTAATGGCTGAGACTCTTTTTAATAATACCCTTCACCAAAATTCTAATAATAGATTGAGAAAGAACTTATTGTTTTCATCAATTGAAATGCACAGGTTTTCCAGTCGAATGATTCATTTTCATTTTAAAATTATTACCTGTTTTTGCATTGTTTATTTATTTACTTATTTTAAGGTTATCCTTTAAGCTCTACTGGTTATAATATTTCGTTTCATTCAGAAGCTTTCCTTTGAGTCTGATCTTCATGTGCAGACCAAAGAACACAGACTTATACGCTGTGTGGAATCAAATGGAAATCATAACAATGAGACAATGAAGCAATTCAAGATATTACTGGCATTTTCAGGCTTGAAGCAGGCATTGATATCAAATCCCGGATACAATTCCCGAGTTGCAGAATGTCGAGAGGCTGCAAAAGTTCTGCTTCAGTAAGATTCTTGTTATACAATTGTCCTCTGCCCCTGTTTATTTGCGCGGTGTGGCCTTCAAGAGATTGTAGCATTTCTTATCATAAAACATCAACTAAAGCATAAGTTTCAACTAAATGCTGCTCTGGTTATAGAGGGTTAGTGCAAAATTATCTATTTATGATAAAAACTTGCTTGCTTGATGAGGAAAACATAAATGAGGGATGATGCAAGTAATTTTGTTGGTGAAGTTGCATCAGGCCTCCGTTAAAAATATTGGAAACATTATGAATAGCTTAAACTCTTCTTCTAAATGGCAATTAGTTAGACCAAATAAATGAAACGACAGTTTTATTAGCATAGATGTAGATAATTATATGAGATAAAAGGACCTTGGATGTTTGAGCAGCTATTTTGGTTCTTTTCTTTTTCATTTCTTTTGATTTTTTGGGGGAGGGAGGGAGTAGTCCGATTCTGATCTTAGTTATTAGAATCTTGGGTTTTCGTTTGACCAAAATATTATTTGTGGTAGTGGGGGTAGCCAAACAATGATCGTAGTTTTTCAAGAATCTTGAATTTTCACTTTACCAAAAAAATTATTTGTTTTCCTTAAGCAGAAGTTACGTTCAGGAAGAAATATTGGCCATGTAGGATATCAGAAATAATGTAACTTTCTGAAGTAGACATATGACACATTCTGTACCACTTATCCCTTTCAGGTTTTTTTTTTTGTGCCAAAGAGGTAATCTGCTTTAATGATACCTTGATTGGGGAGTTAAATTTTTAGGTACCTGGTTCATATATTTTTAAGTTTTTTGTAGTTTGGTAATCTTGGCAGTGCAACCTATAGACTGAAAATCAAAATTACGTGACAAATATTTATCACGTGATAAGTGTCTTGTTTCATCACTTTCTAAACTGGCAAAACACAAGGAAATAGAACCTGTGTTTATAAAGTACCTGAGATATGCATTTGGATTGAAATGTTTGAATTTGAAAGCAGGAATATGATGTAACGAATTTGAATGACTTCATTATTGAGTGGATTCCGAAATCCATCATATTGATTTTAGTATATAACTCAAAATGAAGATTTGAAATCATAGCAACTCAAATTCATCTAAATAAATGCAATCAATTTGTTATTATAGATTTGAAATGTGTTAGCTCTCAAATCCTTCAACCCAAACACACTCTGAATAGGTGGTTTGCCTCAACCTCCACCTTACATTGGTGGTTTTTGCTCTCTTTCTTAAAATTACAAAAGCCTAAAAAAAGTAAAATATCTTTCGCACTTTAATTTAATCACTATCTTGTTCACTTTCCTTTGTGTGGCTCATGTGTTTGCTTATTGATGTTTTATCTATACAGACATTCAATTTTTCGTTTAAACAAATTTGTTGTTCACTTTTTGAACACATTCCATTTGTTGTTCGCTTTTTCCTTAATCAAATCTGCTTATTTACAGGGCTTCTGGGAATGAAGGGCTAGAGCCTCTCCTATCAAATGGTACTTGACATAGCTTTCTTCGTGTTGGATATTCTTGTACATTTATGATCATGATTTTTTGAGAATCTGTTAAATTTTGCTACAGTTGAACCAGAAGCTTATGAGGAGCACAAGGTATGCGCTGTTTGAAGTGATATTGTACTTATTGGCATGTTTATTATTCTTCCGTAGGTATATTCACTGGCATCCTTTATAGCATTTCATTTAATTTAGTAATAAATGCATAATTTCACTATCATATTTTCCATTTGTATCAAGTGTAGATTTATATGACTATCTTCTTGTTGCTTGTTTATATGATTTGTAGCCTTATTTCCAAGTTAAAATTTAGAAGAAGAAAAAAATTAGATCAAGAGATGGTCATTTTCCATCTTGACATCTCTATCGAATTCACCATCTTTTTTTTTTTTTTTCATACTTGACGCCTCTTTTAAATTCACCATCTTCCCGTGAAATATGAGTTTAAGGTTGTATATAGTTTGGATCGTCTTCCCTGAAAAAGAAAATTGTTGGTTCCCGGTTTAAATAGAACTCCGACAAAGATGGAATGAAGCAGACACCAATACACAGC
The DNA here is from genome assembly GCA_016081115.2 of Rehmannia glutinosa. Taxonomy (NCBI): domain Eukaryota; kingdom Viridiplantae; phylum Streptophyta; class Magnoliopsida; order Lamiales; family Orobanchaceae; genus Rehmannia; species Rehmannia glutinosa. The sequence continues at coordinate 16,982,009 of CM071934.1, forward strand.
ATCTCCTGTCTCCAGGGGAGATAGATTGTATTATTAAAAGGGCTAATTACAAAACCACCCCTGAGGTTTGGGCTAATTACAAAAAAACCAAGACTTCTTTGATAATTACAAAAAATCCCTTAAGGTTTGATTCCATCTTATATTTTTTCTTTCATAAGCAAAAATATTTCAAAAACATTTTTAAAAATATTACAGTTACGCCCTTAAATTTAAGACAAAATGAAACTTGAAGGGGCTTTTTGTAATTTTGAAACATCTGTGGGTTTTTGTGTAATTAGCCCAAACCTCAGGGGTGTTTTTGTAATTATCCCTTATTAAAATAATAAATATATTTCTAGCCCCTGCTTTTATCATTTTCATGATTTTGCAGTGTGCGACAAAGTGTCAGCTAATTTATACAGCATCAGATAGAACGAAACTTAATAGTTTGAACTAAGCTTCATTTTCCATCCTTGCTTTCACTTTTAAGGTAAATGGTTACAAATTTTCCTGCAGTGCAAATTAGATCCCAATCTTGCAAGAAGAGCAGAGCATTATTTCTCCGAAAATAAGCGAGTTTTGAAGGGTATGATTCTTGCACTTAAGAAAATCGCCTTGAATCTATTCTGTTATTGATACTGGATTTTAATTCAAGGGCTCGAAGCTTGGGCTTCTGGAAATATGGAGGATTTTGGAAAGCTTATCTCGGCATCTGGTTTGAGTTCTATCCGAAATTATGAGAGTGGTATGTTTTCTTGCCAAATATACTTTGCCTAATAATTATTCAGAAGGAAAGAGTACTCCCAAACTTAATATTTAACATTATAAAACAATCCTTGTAAGACATGAAAATGTAAGATATCAAGAAACACTTCTGCTGAGACACGTAAATGATTCCGCGCTCTGGTTAAGTTTCCATATGGCTTCTGAAACAATATCTGGTCACAAATACACAGTTTAGTTGTATCATATGTTTGGACAACAGAATATTATGAGTTATGACACAATTTCTCACAATTGAATTTTTTTATAATAATGTTAACAGGTTGTGAACCACTTATTCAACTGTACGAAATCCTTCTGAAAGCTCCTGGTGTTCATGGAACTCGTTTCAGTGGTGCAGGATTTCGTGGGTGCTGTATTGCGTTCGTGGATGCTGAACGTGCTTTAGACGCAGCATCATTCGTCAGGGAAGAATATCCTAAGCTCCAACCTGAGTTAGCAAGCCAGATTGATGAAGATAAAATGGTCCTGATATGTGATGCAGCTGATTGTGCTTGTGTAATTTAAACATTTCCAATTCTGTACACCAACTAATAATATATAACGAAATGTACTCTGATTTTTTGTTTATTAATATTTTTTTGAAGGCTGAATTTGATTCATTCTATCCATGCTACTCGTTTATTAGTAGATTGTAGTGTACATGCACAATATATTCTCTCTTTTATTGCAGTTCCACACCTGGAAGAGAAATTCTGTATTAATGCGAAGCTCATAAGCTCTTCAAATGAGATGTTTGAGAGCTTATAAGCTCTCTAAAAGTGTGTATAAATTTTTTTTAAAAAAAAAAAAATTTATAAGGTCCCAAAATAAGATGGTTGACATTTCATTAGCGCACACCTTATTTTCAAAATAACATCTTATTTTAATAATCTCCTTTCACATTGACCATTTTAGTTACAAATCTTTCATCTTATTTTATTTAAACACTTCAACCACTTATTTCTAAAATAAAATCTATCATCTTATAACCCTAAAAACATCATATAAGATGTAGGAGCTCATTTAAATAAAGCTTAGTCAAACACCCTCTTAGTATAATGCAGTATAACTTGGTGCACTTCTCGTACTTAGGGAGTCCCAATGTACAAAACCAATAAACCATCACAAGAGAGCAAAATTCGAATGCAAACAAATACGAAGGCGTGCAAAATACAAATCAATTAATAAAAACAGAAATCGTGATTTCACAAAATCCCAGTGCCTTTTTCAAACGGTAAAATATTTCAGTTCACTTCTGTTACAAGAAAAACAGAAACCATCATTTATATGACAATCTAAGTCTGCTTAACAGACCATTGAATCCCACACACATCCAAATAATAAGATGTGATTGGATCACAGAATGTACTTAACTTTTACATGATACGGTGAAAAAAATGCTTCTTTCAGAGCGCAGGCCGCAGAATGCCAATGAGAATCTCAAGTTTTAGGCTTCTTCTGAGAAGCAGCATCTCCATGCTCAGACTTGCGCTTGATATTTAAGAAGTGTTCAACCTGGAATGCAAAAGGATTAAGCAGGTAAACAAAACAAGCTAAAGAGGACTACAACTACACATCAATGAAATATAAAGAAATTGAACTTGAAAACAGGAAAAAAGCTATACTACGTCAACACTGACCTTTTTATCACCAAGCATAGGGGTCAAGCCTCCAGCAAGGTCCTTTTCCACAGTTGCAAAACCACTTCTGGGATCACTACTTTGCCTGCAAACATAAAACTATACCAAATTAACAGCCGAGGGTGATGCAATTTACATTTAAATAAAGGATGGGATTCCGAATCCCCAAAAAAAAGATGAAAGAAAGAAAAAGAAAAATTAAAAAAAAAAAGGAAAAACGAGAACGGCAGAGCATATGACTGCATAGAAGCAGCACATAGCACATTTCTCCGACCAAAGTTCTGGACAGAGAGCAATGTAGTCCTACGACATAATTGATTGCTGGTAAATGTTTTTGGTGGAACTTTTTTCACTGAATATGAGTGTCGGCATGACTATGCACGAACTTTTTTTACTCAAAAGTCATGGATCCCCATTGGATCATTCTATCCAAACCTCTATGTTCATGCTCTAGCGTTTTCCAATTGGCAATCAGAAGGAAAACATGCAAATTAAATGCCACAATATACAGAAAATAAATTCCAGTTTCATACTAGAACATCTAAATTCGTGATGCAACTATTATGATGTGACAGTATATTTCTCCTTTTTTTTAATCCCCAAGTTCCCCTACTGGTTTGAGTTTGTTCCGGAAAAGCAGTCCTTGGTTGGCAATTTGAGGCTTACATTCCATATAATCTATAAATCAGGCTAACACGGATATTTTGTGAGACAAATGATTATGATGAGAAAAAAAAAATAGAATCATACCCTGGTTTAACATGCCCACTTAAAACAAGATATGGTGTTTGTAGTTTGGCTTGAGCTTCCCTCATTCTTTCCACTGAAAGTGATGGTGTATCAGCATTTTTCATCTGCTTTACCTTCAATTCCTCATGATATTGCCGCATGCGTTTTTCTTGTTTCATTTTTCCAGGCCCTTTTCCGTGGAACTTGTGTGAAAGCAGCCGAAAGGCTTCTTTTGGTGTCAACTGTTGCAGAGGAAAAGTGGTAATTCATAAGAAACAAAGTTTGATTCATTTATTCCAATTCTCACCTTAGTTAAGTTCATTCCAGGCACAATGGGTAAGATCAACAGATTTCTATATTCTTAAGATACAAATAAAAATTAAAAAACAAAACATTGACTGTTTGCATTCAGTTAAAATATGACTCTTTTTTCCAATTATAGTGAGGTTAAACAGAATAGCTTAAGTCTTCTATTGTTCACAAGTCACAACGTTCAATATTTCAGGTTCAACTAACTCAAACTACAATTCTCAAACAGTCTATATCATTTTAAGTAAAAGAAATGACAAACTACATTCAATTTGGTTATACCCTATTCCTAGAGTTCAAAACTAGGTCTGAAGTACTAGGCCCCATCTAGCACAAGATCACATGAACTAATAAAGAGTAGCTGAATAATCACTTATGAAGACTGATATAAGCATAATTCATGCCTTCAATTTGTGATTAGTGACCTGGTAATTATCAGTAATATCTCACTAACCAAATCGTCTAATACAAAATACTAGTAGCTATAATTCTTGCAAATTAATGATCACAAAGATGAACAAATGCAACCAAAGAATCTACTGGACACGATAAGTCAAAAGTAGCAAAAGAAACAAGTGATGATACATAAAAACTAAGATAAACGAGTAAGTCAACGAATCATCAAGAGTATGATCACTTACAATTCGTCCATACTCGTCTGTTCTCTCAATGCGTATTTCCTTCGTTCCATCATTTTCGTAGATGCCGACAAGTTTGCTTTTCTTCTTGTCCATGTTTCACCACCCCATTCGATGGTTTCCTTGAGTGTTCCCGATCTTTCAGAAGTTTGAGAGCACCAGCTAGACCTTTCCCAACAGCAGATTCATGAATTGTCTCATCTGGTACGACCTCCTTTTCTTCCTCCTTTGCGGGAGTCTCATCTTTCATGGTTTCTTTTACATCGGTCCAGCCACTGTCTTCATCCCTCATTTCCTGATCAGATGTGCTGCTTGGTGCCACATCTTCCTCCATGAAAACATCTTCACTCTCAGGATTTTTCTCTTCTGAGAGAGTACAGAAACAACAAAATACAAGAATAAGAAATACAATGTGATCAAGCATTTGGTCAAACAGAAAGTAAGGCATAATTATGGGGAAGGAAGTCAAAATTATCATGACTACGGATAGATACCACTAGACAATACAGTATGGAACTGGATGTACCATAGACACTGCTGTAACAGGTGCAAGCATAATCCATTGCCATCATCAAAGAAAAAGGAAAAAATACAGCAGGAAGTTATGAGATTAACAATCGAATACTTGTAATGCTGACAGATCAAAAGCGAATATCAAGTCAGGATGCTATACTAAAGTCAATAACTGGATCAAACTAAAAGGTCCAATAGGGCTTTCAATTGAGAAAACACGAGGTAAAGATCACTCATTAAATGAAAATTGAACAAAAGAGTTACTATGAGCTATTTGAGAGTTATCCAACTCGAGTTAAGATTTCTTGTCAGTATCAAATTTAATGAACCCATAATCCATGAATTCTCTCCCAGTTGGTTCAATTGTAGGTGCAATGAATTACGTCCGGGGCACGGGCAGCCATATATCTATGACAAGAAAATATCTCGTAAAGGCCACTGAACTTAATTTTTCCAATTGATACATGTCACGGGCCAACAGGACATTCGAGGAATGATAGAAATAACACCATCTTTATCCCTATTGAGCCCTTAGAATCAAGCCAACAACACATCCCCCTCTTCACTCGTATTCTCTTTTTTATCTCCAAGAAACTATAAAATTATTTCCATATAATGAAGGGAAAAAAAACAGAAACAGCAGAGCAACGTTGCAGTACTTTCAAAAGAATGCATACCTTCATCAAGTTGCAGACCCCAGACAAATTCTTCCATCTCTGTGAAGACAACCTTGTTCTCTGGTTGATCTCCAGAGCCTAAATTTGGATTGTCCTTAGTTGAATCATTGGCAGGGGAAGAAGCAATGAGAGTTATCACTTGTGGACCAGATTTTTCTTCCTCTTGTTTTTTCAAGGCTACTTTTCTTGCCCTCTCCAATGATTTTCGCAGCTCATCATCATCATCACCAAAAACAGGAGTATCATCTTCTTCTATCTGCATGCTGCGTACTTGCTCTTGTCGAAGTGCTTTAGATGCCTCATCTGCTTTAGCATATGCTGACTGGTAAGCATTGCTTCTCATTTCAGCCTCAATCCTGTCTTGTTCCTCCCTAAGATTTTGCCTTCTCCCATCATTTCGTGAACCGAGATCCTCAGAGCCCAAGCCCGCTGATTTAGCCTCTGCTTCAAGGGCATCCAAGTCCAGCTTGTCCTTCTTCCTCAAAGACTTCTTTTTCTTCGGTTTTTTAAACTTTGTCATTTCTTCTTGGGTGTAATAATCTGTTGAAATCTTCCCAGTCGAATTGAGATCTTCACCACGAGTGCTTGCAGACACACCATTAATTCTTTTTCGAAGCTGCCATTAAATTACAAACCTGTCAATATCATTTTAGTTTAATATGCAAAACCAGCTACAATACCAACAGAAATAGATACCTCTTCCAATTTCCTTTCGGCTTCACCAGTGAAACGTCCACTTGAATCAAGAGTTACACCCTGTAACAAAAATCAAGGATGTAAATGCAAACACATTCACAGATGTTAAAGGGGAAAATATCTAGATAAAGATTAGAATCAACCTCGTCGGCAACCGGATCATCATATTGTGGAAGTATTTTTTTCTCAGCACCAGGTTCATCATTGAACCTAATATAACAAAATGTAAAAGGGAGAATGAGTCATACAGACTTCATAAGAGGTAATTATGGTAAATGTTTGGTTATACTTACTTGTCATCATAAACACCCGTTTTCTTCTTTGCAGCCTTATAAGCATCGTCCCTTCGCTTCTGCTCTCCAATCTCCACATTTTCAAGCATATCAACCTCTGGTATATACAATTTAACGTCACCTTAGGAAATCTGAGTCCAGAAAAATCCCAAAGGATGAAACGACTGGAGAAAATCAGTAACAAAGGATGCAAAGAAAGGAGGGCGATGTAATAGTTTACCTTGATTAATGTCCCCATCAGCAAGTATGCTTTGATCTTTGAGAGTTAAAACAACTGCTCCTCCTTCAAGTACTTTATCAAGCCCATGAAGAATTTTGACCCCCCCTAAGTGTTCTGCCAATAGACGATAAAAGACAATGTTATTGATGATAAAGGCAGAGAGAAAAATGGATTAGAGTAGATCTTTCAGTATCCAAAGTTACACATTCCAGGAATCTAAATGGCACAGACACCCCAATCATCTCCTCGAGAACATTTCATCTTTTGAAAATTTTGAGCAGGAGTAGCTTAAACATTCAACACAAGGAACCCAAATGGATTCCATAATATATCATATTCAACAGCTCAACTAACAAGTGTAAATAAAAATTTGAGTAAAAAACGAATGACTTCAAATGCCTACAGAAAGTTAATCACATTCTTAACACAAACATTAATGGCAGTGCATAACTCAAAAAAGACGTACGCTTTGTGTGTTGAGTTGCTGGCTCATCATCGCTTTCTTCATCAATCATGTTGTCCTGTTACACGCAAAGAAAAATGTTATCATTCTTTTCTGGTGATCATTCTTACACAAAGTAGAAGCACTTTACACCCTTTTAAGAAGTATAACTGTATCGACATTAATTTTAAGAAAACCAAACCTGCTCCTCAAAAACTTTAGAACGCTGCAAGGCTTTCTCCTTTTCGACACTCCTTTTTTCTTCAAGCTTTCTGCTCCTGTTTACCCAACTTAATACTTCAGAAGCACCTTCAGACGGCTTTATCAACCTTTCTTCTCTCATTCTGAAACCAGATCAAACACCCAATTTAAATCTATTAAGATTTACTATTGCCTAAAATTCAAACAAAACAGCACCCAGTTCACAGTGAATCACACCAAGATAATGGAGTTGATACACATCACCACCCAAAAATGATAGTTAATTCCAACCCGTTCGTGGTACACTTTGTACAGTTCCAAATCACAGCGGGAGTAGCCCAAACACATGTTGCATTTCATTCCAACAAGGTAAATAACATTTCTTAGGTTAAAACATTGCCACCTTGGAGCTAATAAGGTGTTTCAACCACTTAATATGTTTATAACATCGCATGTAAAACTATTCAATTGGATCAGAATATCATTTAGTTAAAATTAATTCCAAAATAATTCACAGAATCCACTATGCAGGGCGCAGAGAGAGAGAGAGAGAGAGAGAGAGAGAGAGAGAGAGAGCATGAAGTAAATAAGCAAATACATTGATCATAGCATACATTTTATTTATGCTAGTTTATCTAAGAGGCCACTAAAGTAACTGCTTGCTTTCTATGTTCTGGCACACAAAACTCTACAAATTTTAATTTTCTAGATACGAAAATGACATGTCTGTTTTTCTTCCAATTTCATTCACTTTCTCCATCCTGCTCTCAAAATCCATTCTCTTACTCTCTCCAACTCCCTTTCTTTTCACAGTTCATCAGATAACTTAATAAAATATTGCTACCCTTTACACTAATCATGAATTGAGAGGAACACATGAGATTAACAACATTTTTGCAGCATTAATTAAACTGGCATAAAATACTTTCAAGTATATATTTCCAAAAATTAGGTATGCGCATGAGAGTAGCAAAAATCCTAGGAAAGTTTAAAAATGAAAAAAAAAAAAGTAAACATGTATCATATTATCAATACGAAAAGAGAAAAAGGAATGTACTAAAGGATACTAATATCAAGCAGTAGAAGTTAACTTACTTAGAAATGCGCTCCTCTAACTCTGATGCTGATTGGTGATATCCAGCACCCGCAATCACATCCTTCTCTTGCTGCTTGAGAATGTTGGAGTCATACTCATCATCAGAGTTATCTACTCGCTCCTTCTCAATATCCTTGGCCATGTCATGACTGTCATCCTTCTGTTTACGACTACTTCTTTCTCTGTCCCTTGTCCTGTCCTTTTCTTGATCTGCTTGCTTATCTTTCTCTCTGCTTCTATCCTTCACCCTCTCTCTGTCAGCTGTATCTTTACCTCTATGTTTACCATTTTCCCTTTCTCTCTCCCTATCTTTGTACTTTTCTCTCTCCCTATCTTTTGCTCTGTCCCTTTCCTTCTCCCTGTCTTTATCCTTGTCTCTGCTCTTCTCTTTCCCCCTCTCTTTATCTCTTCCTCTCTCATCTTCCTTCTCCAACTCTTTCTCCCTCTCCCGTTCTCGCTCCTTTTCCTTCAACCGATCCCTTCGTTCTTTATCTTTCTCTTTTTCCCTGTGCTTCTCGTGATCATTATCCTTCTCCCGGACCTTATCCTTTTCTCTCTCTTCTCTGTCCTCCTTCCTCCTATCCCTACTGGACGACCGATCCTTCTCTGAATCTTTATTCTCTTTCTCCCTTTCCTTCACACCATCAAGTGCCTTCGACCTATCTCGATCTCTACTCCTGTGCTCTTTCTCCTCCCTTTGTCCACTGCTTTTACTCTTATCCTTGCTATGATGCTTCCCTGACTCCTGTACTTCGTCAGATTCATTTTTTCCAAAATCATCATATTCTCCATTCCACCTCTCCCTCATAGGCATGTCATCTTGCTTCTGTTTCTCAACACTCCTTCCACGCCTAGATTCCGCCAGATCTGCTCCCATTGCCAACAAGATCAAAAGATGGTAGCGTCTGGAATCTAATCTCTGTACTCCTAGTATATCTTAAGAAGAGTAAACAGAAATAAATAAATTAGTTTATTGACACACAATAACATCAATCGTATGCATCCATAAGTTGTGCATTTATAAATGGGAAATAATGTCCCTAATTAACATTTAAAGGATAATCGACACCATCCAAGTGAAGGAAAGACTAGATATGACTTTCTGGAACTTTAAAACTTCAGTAACAAGATAAACTAATTTATTTTATAAGCTTAAGCATGAAGACAGAGGCCAAGCAGCAAAAGCACATAGAATTAAAACCAAAAGGAAGATTCAAATCTCAGCATCATCTATAAACATATAAAATCCAGAAAAATGCAAAAATCTCAAAACTGATTTTCCTAGAGCAAAACGATACCAGAAAGTTTACGCGCCCGAACCCAAGTATACATTTAGAAAGTCGAAGCATTTGAACTGAAAGCCCATGGTAAATTAAGATTTTCAGTTCTTTGGATTTCACCAATCATCAAAATATGCATACAATGAGTGTAGCACACAACTGAATGCCCATGGTAAATTAAGATTTTGTTTTATTCTTAATTGACGCAATCGTGGCTATTGTTTTACTGGACTTGGAATTTGTATTACCTATTGATAAGCAAAATCTTAAAACAAACAACCGAGAATTATAAGGCGTCCAACACGAGCTACCAATTTCACTTAGTTGGCTGAACTTCCTTTCTTCAAACCAAATTCATCATCCACACACATAACGAGAGAGAATTAGGGTTTCGATAAATAAAAAAAAAAGTATTCTATCAGAAGAAAATCCAGATGAAATTCTTCAAATATGAATTGCGCTAATTATGTTTGTTAAAGAAATTTTAATTAAAAAAAGGAAGGAAAAAGGAAAAAGCATACACACCTTCAAATCCAACTGAGAAATAGAGAGCGCAAAACGCAACAGAAGGGAAATTATAAGATCAGAAAGAGGAAAAAAAACGATAAAGAGAGAGGACGTCTCTCTATTTATAGTATATCCCCCACTGTTTAGGGCTGGGCCAAGTATCGGGAATTATTAGGATGTCCACATGGGTTTTCTTATCGATGTCCACATGGGTTTTCTTATCGTGGATATATATATGGGGTCAGATTACCGGTCCAAAAGAAAAAAGATTATCAGAATCTGTCCCTTTTTCCATAAATTCACTTCGTGCGTTGCGTTACGTATATTTTTATTTTAATATTATTAGTTTATAATATCTATTTTATATTTTAATAGTAATATTTGTATAAGGTTATTAAAAATAAAAATTTAACTAACAATTTTATATTTTCAACTATAAACTTAAATGTCTAATTCAACTCGTAAGGATTTATCCCTCAAATTATGCATATTTCTAAATTATTGTTTTATATATCCCTTTCTTTCTCACACACCTCTCTATAAACAATTATATATAATTTGTGAGACATGTATTTTTATATTGTACTTGTATTGTTGAAAAAAATAAATACTTCACATTGTTAATAAAAAATGTAAACTAATATATTATCAAAATAATATGGTAGAGAAAATCGTGAGTAAAATTTAAAATGAACTATTATGTCATTGATATAAACGTTAGTAGTATTAACATAAATTTTACAACATATCATAGTAATCCACTAAAAAACATACGAACATAAAATGATATAACTGAAACATGGTATAGAAATAGTACAATTGATATCAATAGTCATTCTTTGACATTTATTTTCAATAGATGTATGAGTTTTCTCATTTTGATCAACAATCTCATCAATCAAAAGAAACAATATAATACACTGGGAAGTTTGACAATCCAATAAATTTCAATTGAGAAATTTATTTTAAAATGTAACATCAGTCGATTAATCCTATATAATTGATTTTACATCAATTTACTTAATGGCATTGGTCGACAATATAATTATTAATTATCATATACTCGAGTTAACAATACATTATTCTCGTTACAAAAATCTTTATATTGACTTACCAAAGCAAAAACATCGTCAATTTTGGATAACTTCAAAACATGCATTGATCGCTAGATATTGATTATTTAATCTTCCAATATTGATTTACCAAAGTAAAGCACCAACAATTCTATGATTGTTTTCTAGAGTTATAGTTAATAAACTATGAAAAATAATAAATACTAATTGATTACATATACCAATTAAGTAATTATATGATTGATTTTATAGGAAAATTGTAGTATTGATTGATCATGTCAATTACTTAACGTCAATTTGATTAGCTTTATTAATCTCACTAGAACAACACCCGTGTGTTATACGGATTTGTCAAAAAATAAAATTTATGTCACAAACTCTGATAGTTATAAGAGATCCAAAATAATAATTAAGAATACTAAAAAAGAAATTCAAACTTTAGAAGAATTTCATACAATCATTCACTTCAAATTCTAAAATACTTATTTGTAAACTACATTATTTGTTATATTTGAAAGTGTAACATCCTCGTCACAATAACGAATTTTCAAGTCGTATTAGTTTTAAATGGTTGAAAGATTTCAATCTTTGATTGTTTTTCCGGAAAGAGAAAAATTCGTAGAATTGTGTATTTGTGCTAATTTCAAATACTTGGTCGTAGTTTGCTTTTGCACAAAAGCTAGTAAATTAGTTATGGTAAAAATAATGAATCCTTGACATGCTTAAAAAAGATATTTAATGTAATTGTTATACCCGTAAATGATTTAAATCACAATTAAAAGTATAATAAGTATTAGAGATAATATTTGAAATTATATCCTTGGTTTTTGTATCATAATAATTATTTAAATCAGAATTAATTTGCAAACTCAAAAATAACTTCCTAATTTTATATCCTTGTTTTTTTGCTTTATTTAACTTGCTGATTAAATATTTGATTGGATTTTAATAGTTATATACGGAAATAGGAAATTTAATTATTAAGTTGATGATAAATTGATAGTAAATTGATATAGTAAATCAATTTATAATTGGAAGAATAAGGTGGTGGCATGGTGTGCCACGTGGCTAAATATGAAGGTGACACATGGAATTGGAAGAATAAGGTATTGACACGTGTACCAAATTGCTCAGTGAAGACATGTGGCAGCTTGTTTTTTTCTTTTGGTATATAGGGTTGATATAGATATGAAAGAGATATGTACAGTTTTCAAACAATCAAATATTTGTTACCATTTTTAGTTTTGTAAATATTTTAATTAGTTGTTTTTCTTAATTAAGGTAATATATTGTTGTCCAATCATAAACCTGTACACCCTTGGAAATAAAAAAAAACTCACATTGACAATTATTGTCTTTTTTTAAGTTAATACATTTTTCTAAATTCACAAATCTTTAATCATAAGATACGATTTTCTTAATTTTTGTTAAACTTCTTGTCAATTATCCGTTGTGCATAGCATAGTAAAATTCGATTAAAAAATATAAATAAATACTCTCAATTGTTTTATCAAATGCTTAGTTTTAAAATTCTTTCAATCAATAGTTGATGGTATCTATCGATTGAATAAATACAATAATAAATAATTATCTTATCTATAGTAATGATTAAAATCAATTTAAATTTTTAAATCTCAAAAAATATTACAATCATAACCCAAAAAACAGTTAGCCAATAAAAATATTTATGTTACTAAAGATTCTTTCCATTGACTTACCAAATCAAAGCACCACTAATTTGGATAACTCCAAAACATGCATTGGTTAGGATAATATTTGGATTGATTTGTCCAAAACGGAATCTTATTTTATATCTTTTCTTTTTTATTCTTTTTAATCTAATTGAGTTGCCTTAGTCATGTCATATATATACTAATTTTATTTGATAGTAATTATATTTGTTAATTATTCTTAATTAAACAAATTATCATCAAATTTAATACCAACGTTGATTAATGGACCAATTAGATGATAAATCATTTTTCTAGACTGAACTTAATTAGTAATTTGTTCACACTTCTGAAAATACCAATATTTCAAAAACAAATATAATAAATAAATATTGCAAGAACAATTGAATCAATATGAAATACAAATCCATATATTACTTCAAAAACATGATATAAAAATCAAATATCTTATTAATAATAAAATATTTTCAAAATCATCCATAAAAAAGTCCATAATCCAAAATCAATTTAAATATAAACGGAATTTTGCAGCAGAAAAAATAATTTCAATCAATATATGAAAGAGATATACAATTCCGAGCAATAAATATTTATTATCATTTTGAGTTTTATGATTTTTTCAATCAATTGTTTTTCTTAAGCTAATATCGACACAATTGAAATAAATAAGCAATATATTTGATGAAGATATGATGTATAGAATCAACACATCATTGTAATATATATTTAAGAAAGAATTGACATATACTAATATCAATTATGGTGAAATACTATTTATAATTTTTAAAATTTATATATTTTATTGATAGAATTTATACTATAGACCCACTTTTGGTATAAGTAGGAATATAAGTAAATAAAATTTTCCTAATTTTTATAGATATAAAATAAGAATACCATTTATGATATTTTCCTAATTTATATACATATAAAGTAGGAATACCTTTTACAATATTTTCTTATAATATTTTCCTAACTTATATAATTACAATAATTTTCTTATAATATTTTCCTAATATAAGAATTTATAATAATTACCATTTATAATGTTTACAATTGTTTCCTAATATAATAAATGCAAAAAGAGCGGTTAATAAAAGTTCCGGACTTCTGCTATTATATATATAGATAGATTATATCAAAGCATTACATTTTTAGATATGAAAACATAATCAATTTTGGATAACTAATAAATATGCCCACTAATTTTTGGATTGATATGTCCAAAAAATTGTACCATATTTTCTCTTCTTCTTTTTTAATTCAGTCGTCCAAAATTTTTCATATACTAATTCTTATATAATTAGTTTCTTTATTAATTATTAAATATATTAATTTTTTTCTACAACTTATTCCATAATTTTTGTTAGTCCAATCAAGAAATACGATTAGTTCCATATTTATAATTACGATGATTTACTTTTTGGGATTTTAATCTACTAAGTTGTTTACCAAATGAACGGTTTTAAAGCACATCAATTAGGAAAAAAATGATATTTCAATTGTTAATGCATAAACATCAACTAATCGTAAACAACCAAATATATCTATTAATAATTCGGTAAATAAAATGTTTTCTTGATTGCACACAAATCTTATTAATGCATTAACATTTATAATTATGATTATAAGATGTTAAAAATATGATATTTCAAATTAATCTTATACTACACTACTTTTAAGGATGTTAATAAGACAAAAAAAACTGACAAGACAAATATAAATTTAGATAAATTAGTATATGACATATATTTTATAAATTAGATCTCAAAAATATGTTAACTTACAAAAATAATTAATCCTAAACATAGTCCAATCTAATGTGTATATAGATATGCTATAAATTAGAAGTAATAAATATAAGATTCACAGTTTTCGCTAAAATTAACATCTAACGCATTCACACTAATTATTAAGCCAAATAAGGGGAAATGATATTAGAAAAAGCGCCTAAAATAATTATCAATTTAAGCGGGAAAATATTGAACCAAACTCTCGCTATTATATATATAGATTATTTTTCGCCATCGCACTAAATATATCATATTATTATTCATTTTAATTATATATACATATATATATATATGCCTAAATAGATACTAAATTAAAATCAAGTGTTTTTTAGAACCTTATTAAAATTATATTTTCGTTATTAATGTAATATCTTAATATTTTTTATATTGCTTGAAATATTTCATTTAACAATGTTAAGCTCGCTGATGTATTGACAAAGGTTGCATGAATAACACTCAAGATGATCTTCTTTGTCTTCATCATTTGAAGGTACAAGGGCGTGCTCCTTGTAAGTCAGCGCTACGATAATCAGAGGGGGGGGTGAATAAATTATCTCCATTTTCTCGATTGAGCCCTCTTTTTCGAATCAAACAAGCAAGACAATAATAAAGGTACAGAAAATAAACAACACACGTCGATTTATAGAGCTTCACCCCACCTAAGGACTACGTGCTCTACCACCCCAAGATATCCAGGGATGGGTTTTGAAAAAGAAAAAGAATTTTATTAATTACCACAATTAATACAAATTCAACTTACAACAACACCTTGAAGAGCACCACACTCTTCTTCAACACCACCTTTGAGATTACCACAATCTCACTTGAAGATCACCACAATCTCCAACGGCACCTTGTGAAGATTACCACAATCTTCAGCCTCGAAGAATACCAAATTCTTCAACACCTCGACAAGAAGATTACCACAATCTTCTTACACCTAATACCAAGATCACCGAAGTGTGTTCTTACCACAAGAACACTCACAAGGATATCTTGTGTTGAATGATTACCTAAAAAATTCAAGATTACAACTCGATAATGAATTATACAATTGAGTGCAAGTGTAATCAAGAATAGCCTAGACCTCAAGAATGTGAAAGTGATAAGCTAGGCAAATTACAACAAGAATAATGACAATATAAGACCAAGTGTTTGCTTGAGTATTTCTTGTTGTGTTGTATTGTTCTCTCTTATTGTTGTGCTTCAAATCTTCCTCTATTTATAGGAGATGATTGATCATTGATAGGCTCCTCTTGGAATCTGATATCTACAAAAAAATTGCAATTAAAATCAAGATTATAGCTGTTAGAAATCAATCCCACAATTTAAGGAAAAGCTGTCTGCAAACTCAACGGTTAGAATTTTGCTGTCAAAACATAGGGCGACCGGTCGCGCAGAAATAGAGATAGAAAAGAACACAACAAAATTTCAACAGGGTGACCGGTCCAGGGGGTGCTCGACCGGTCGCCCAGGGGTGCGACCGGTCGGCCCCCTATGTGGACCGGTCCCCCTCAAGCATTTTATGAGACAGAGAGTTCTGAAACTCTTGCATCTTTAGTCACCCTTTGTGCGGCCGACTTCGACCTCCATGATTTTCCAAAACGTCTCGTTTCTATTTCAAAAGCAATCTTTCAGACACGGGATGTCCGATTGAACACGAGACACAAATGTTGTCCAATATTTTATCGAAAATAACCTTCAAGAAATACTCGAAAAATAGTAAAAATATTTTAAACCGATCGGGAGTATTAGGACAACATTTAGAAACATAGTTTCGATGTAAAAACCCATTGACACAAAATCATTAAATGTGTTGTCCAATTTTGTCGAAAATAAACTTGAAGAAATACTCCGGAAAATATTAAAACCATTTTAAATCATTTAGGAGTATTTGGACAACCTTTAAAAACATTGTTTTGGTATAAAACAAAATCATCAAAATCATGATAAAACCATTTATCAAACAATCTCCCCCTTTTTGATGATTACAAACCAAAATAATTTTAACGAGGTCGATTTTGAAAATAAAACAATTTTACCGGTAAAAAAGAACTATCCGTTGTGAGCGACAACATTCCACGCAATATAATCACAAGGATGGGAGTAAAGATATTCAAACACATATAACAAAAACTCCCCCTATCAATATGCACAACAAGAGAAATGTAAAAGCAATCAACCACAAGCTAAAAGTTTAGCTTTTACATATTGGTCTTAAGTACAAGAGCTTATAAGCTCCCCCTGTCAACAAAACATCATTAGACAAGTATATAAGTCCATAATACAACGACTGGACTAAGTATAATCCACAACTTATGGCTTTAAGAAGCCATAGCTTATAGCTTCTTTCTCGAGCTTATTTTAGCTTCTTTGAGCTAATAAGCTTATAACCTGTTTCTCCCCTTTGGAATCATCAAAAGAATGTTAGTACGATAAAAACATCATATAATCATACAAATTGCACAACTAAACCGATGTATCGAGCTATTTGAACATTGAAGCTTATAGACCAAATAGGAGGGAAAAGTCGATCATACGACTTGTAGAAGCTTATGAAAACTCATTTGATTTGCAAAACATGATCTCTTATAAATATACAAGACTTTTGAAATCGAGAGAATCATGTAGGTGATGAATTTTTCATTGAAACATTTTATCGAACACTTGGCGGGCGTCAAAAATAGAAGAAATTATATATAGCCCTTGTTAATATAATCAAGCCAAGTTTTTCATCACCAAAAGCAATTTTACAAATATCATTCATCAACAATCATCATATACAACATATTAATACAAGAATTTCATCAAACTAGCAATAGACAAGAACATTCTCAAGGGTTCAACCCAAATGAGATTAAAAAGAGAAATTCTTACCATTCAATCGGTAAAGACGAGTAATGATGATGATAATCGAGCAACATAATCCCCAAAATGTGTAATTTATGCAATAAAACACATTTGAAGTGAATTGTGTGTGAAAATGTCAAAGGGGACGAAGATAGAGTAAAATGAGCCAAAATGGCGTAACATAAGAACAAAAACGATTTTAATCAAAAATGCGGTGGGCGACGGTCCCAGGCTTAGCGCGGTCGAGCCGGTGGCGAGTGGGCGCACGGTCGGCCCAAGCCTTGGCGACTCATCAAGTTTCAATCCTATTTTGAAAATCTGAAATTTTATCCAAAAATCCGATTTTTCGCCCCTAAGTTTTAAAAACGTGCAAAATGCAAACGTAGACCTCATTCAATATACATTATGTCATAATCACACTCGAAATGGAGTAAAATACTCGTGAAGAACGATTAAAAAGTCCACGAGTTATCCTTGAGACGGAATTAAACACATCTCAAGTTTTTGTTAAACATGCAATCCCTTAGAAAAAGATATCGAATCTCAATATGTTTAGTTCGATTATGACGAACCATATTTTGAAAAATTATTATCACCGGGCTTGTTATCCCGAAAATAAGAATGTTTTAAAATTTTGGATAAACATGCTATAAGAAGAAATGCCTTTCAAATATTTGAAAATTTCTTTTAACGACACTTTAATGAGATTCGTTGGGATAGTTTTTGAAGTCGAGCATATAGACGTAAGACATATGGAATGTCGAGTCTATGGGAGTAATAAAAGTAAATGAACATACCTCGAATTTGTTTGTCAACCGATATGCCTTCCTCAACCTTTGTCAATCTTTACATGGTAGTCACAGAGGTTGAGATGGTTCTTTCTTCTTCAATGCCTCACCTCTTCTTTTGTATACTTCGAGTGTGGAATATAACCACCTTCTTGGCATTGTCGAACTTGAATTTCAATGAAGAAATTGAGCTCCCCCATCATGATCATCTTGAATTTACCTTGCAACAACTTAGAAAATATCTTGTAAAAAACTTCATTAGTAGCACTATAAATGATATCATAAATTTGTACAAGTAAACAATCTTGCCCTTTTTCAAAAACAAAGAGAGTAGTATAAACTTTACCTCTTGTAAAACCATTTAGCAAGAAAAGCTAAGACTATCATACCATATACGGGGTACTTGTTTTAAACCATACAAGGCCTTTTATAAAAATTATTTGGCCTAGAAAAAAATTTTAAACCCCGATTTTTTTTTTATAGACTTCTATTTGAACCATTTAGAAAATTGGATTTAACATCCATTTGGTAAAGCTTGAAATTTTCTTAAAACAAGAATGGGCAAGTAAAATGCAAATAACTTCTAAATGTGCTACGGGTGCAAATGTTTCATCAAAATCAATACCTTCTTCTTGACATTACCTTTGAGCTACTAACATTCCTTTGATCATCAAACTTGTTCCAAAATATCAAAAAAATTCGCAAAATCTCAACAAGATATCTTTGCACAAGAACATAGTAATATAGAGTAATTATAACAAGTAACACATACTATGTTTTCAAACCAATCATCAAGAATATAATACAACATGTAAGTTCAAATAAACTTATAGAAAGCTATATAAGGTCTCTTTTGAAATTTGAAAATCCGAGAGCATATAGTTGAGACCTCATTTAAAAGAAGCATTTGAACAAGATTTTTGACAAGAATGAATATGAGCAATCAAATGCATAATTTTGAGAAGAGGATAAAAATTCAAATGTTTTATTAAAACAAATATGATCCTTTACAAGTCTCGGGTAAAACAAGTTTTATAGAATAGTGCCTTTCAAAATCGAAAAATCCTCTTAATGGCACTTATATGAAATATTTTGAAATAACTTGAAAGACAAGCACATAGGCATATGACAAAAATATATCGAGTTTATAGGATGAATACCAATGATGAGCGTACCTCGATAGTTTAATCATCTCTTGAAGAGGATGATGAAATATATATCCTACACATATCTTAAACAAGTATAGCACAAAACGAATATGATACAAGTGTAGGCTAAAACAATAAAAGATATCACAAGTAAGCTCATGCCATAAAAATCCATAAGAGATTATAAAACAATTAAGTCTAAGCAAATACACAAGAGTTTAATATAAGCATCATACAAGGTCTCCTTTTTCAAAAATTTAAAACCACAAATATATATTGAAGACCTTAATTTTAAAATTATGAAAACTCATTTTGTAATTTAGACACAAATAAAAACATGCAAAAAAAATAAAATGAAATGCATATTTAAATAGGAAGATACGGTTTACCAATTTCGCCATTTCCATGGGTTGTGCCGTTCCCATTGTTGATGATATCTTCCCCTTTGAAAATCATTTTGTTGATGATGGCTTCTCCGATTGTTCCATTTCCAAGGATTTTGTCCTTCCCATTGTTGATAATGTCTTTCTCTTGGAAATTCGTTGTGGTGTCGTCTTCTCCTTTGATCAAACGGAATGGTCATTTGATGTCTTCTTGGCGGTATGAGTTTTCTTCGATTATTATTCCGTCAGGTACCTAATATGACATTGTTTTGTGGTACCCTCAAGTGTTTGGGTCCTTTGGGATTAGCTTTGAAACTTTTAGGTCTCCAATAATAATTAGAGCTATTTTTAGCCCGACAAGTATTAACCGTGTGACCCGTTTTGCCACAATAAAAATAAGTAGTAATTTTTGGAGCATAAAGACCAATATGCATAGGGACTTGATTTCTTTTTCACATAATTAACAACACCAGGTTTATGATCAAGTCCTTGTTTCAATTTATCACAACTATGAACATCAACAATCTTGGTTATTTTTTTGGTACTCAAGTTGGATTTTAATAAATCCCTTTTCATGCAATTAATATCTTCAACAAGAGTACTATTTTCTTTTTCAAGGTTTCTAACCTTATCAAGAGTGGTGGTGTGAGCACATGATAGTGATTCATAAGAGGTAAATAAACTATCCTTATCATTTTTCAAAACATTGAATTCCTTTTTCAAATTTTTGTACTTAACAAGTAAACTTTAGAATTCATTTTGAAGGTCATCAAAATCATTTTACAAATCACTATAATCATTTTGTATAACAATATCATAGGAAGTAGAGGGTTTAAGACATACCTCATTTTCTTCTTCGATGCCCATAAAATATTGTTCGACTACTTCATAGTTGGAAGTTGTAAAAAACTTGTTCCTTAGATTTGACCTTGTATCCCTTTGAGAAGTAGATGCTTTTGAGTTGCTCTATCATCTGCATATACTTCATGAATGGCTTCTAATTTTTGCCATACTCCATGCCGGTCGAATTCCTACGATATGATCAAATTCCAAATTGGTAAGTGAACAATATAAAATATTGAGAGCTTTACCATTTAAGGAGATGATTTTCTTTTCTTCATCATTGAGCTCCTTGAGAGCTTTGGAGGTGTACGGTGTGTCTTTCATCGGAATGGATTCTCCATTGATGATGATGTTCCAAATATTGAACCCGCAACCTTGTAAATATCATTCCATTCTTTCTTTCCAAAATGTAAAATTTTTGGAATCAAATCGAGGTGGCTTGGTGGTGAAGGTGCGGAAAGGTGAGCTTCATTCGTAGTCGACGATCGTTCCTCTTCATTCGCGATGTGAAACGAGCTTGCCAAAGAGTTTGGCTCTGATACCACTTGTAAGTCCAAGCGCTACGATAATCTAGAGGGGGTGAATAGATTATCTCCATTTTCTCGATTGAGCCCTCTTTTTCGAATCAAACAAGCCAAGACAATAATAAAGGTGCGGAAAATAAACAACACACGTCGATTTATAGAGCTTCACCCCACCTAGGGACTACGTGCTCTACCACCCCAAAGATATCCGGTATGGGTTTCAAAAAAGAAAAAGAATTTTATTAATTACCACAATTAATACAAATTCAACTTACAACAACACCTTGAAGAGCACCACACTCTTCTTCAACACCACCTTTGAGATTACCACAATCTCACTTGAAGATCACCACAATCTCCAACGGCACATTGTGAAGATTACCACAATCTTCAACCTTGAAAAATACCAAATTCTTCAAGACCTCGACAAGAATATTACCACAATCTTCTTACACCTAACACCTAGATCACCCAAGTGTGTTCTTACCACAAGAACACTCACAAGGATATCTTGTGTTGAATGATTACCCAAAAAATTCAAGATTATAACTCGATAATGAATTATACAATTGAGTGCAAGTGTAATCAAGAATAGCCTAGACCTCAAGAATGTGAAAGTGATAAGCTAGGCAAATTACAACAAGAATAATGTCAATATTAGACCAAGTGTTTGCTTGAGTATTTCTTGTTGTGTTGTATTGTTCTCTCTTATTGTTGTGCTTCAAATCTTCCTCTATTTATAGGAGATGATTGATCATTGATAGGCTCTCTTGGAATCGATATCTACAAAACAATTGCAATTAAAATCAAGATTATAGCTGTTAGAAATCAATCCCACAATTTAAGGAAAAGCTGTTTGCAAACTCAACGGTTAGAATTTTTTTTCAAAACATGGGGCGCCGGTCGCAGAAATAGAAATAGAAAAGAACACATCAAAATTTCAATAGGGTGACCGGTCCGGGGTGCTCGGACCGTCGCCTGTGGGTGCGATGGTCGGCCCCTATGTGGACGATCCCCCTCAAGCATTTTATGAGACAGAGAGTTCTGAAACTCTTCAGGTACCGGTCGCCCCTTTGTGCGATCGGTCGATCTCCATGATTTTCCAAAACGCCGCGTTTCTATTTCAAAAGCAATCTTTCAGACACGGGATGTTCAATTGAACACGAGACACAAATGTTGTCCAATATTTTATCGAAAATAACCTTCAAGAAATACTCCGAAAAATAGTAAAAACATTTTAAACCGATCGGGAGTATTAGGACAACATTTAGAAACATAGTTTCGATGTAAAAACCCATTAACACAAAATCATTAAATGTGTTGTCCAATTTTGTTGAAAATAAACTTGAAGAAATACTCTGGAAAATATTAAAACCATTTTAAATCATTTAGGAGTATTTGGACAACCTTTAAAAACATTGTTTTGGTATAAAACAAAATCATCAAAATCATGATAAAACCATTTATCAAACACTCCTAGGGCTCCACGCATTGTCCCGGTTCCTTGGCATTTACCTCTCACAGGTTGGATCAAAGTTAAACAGGATGGTAGTGTGGATGGATCCCTGACGACTCACGGAAGCAGGAGTTTATCATACAACGAGGGGTTTTTTGAAGGAGGTTTTGTCGATCAATGTGGCTCGGGATATACTTTGAGGCTGAATTAATTGCGGTTATGTGTGCTATATTCTACGCTTTCCGTAAGGGATGGACCAATCTTTAGGTTTAATTGGATTCGACTTTCGTGGTGGATCTTTTTCAAGCTCTGGGACGGTTCCATTTCGTGGAGCTTTGGGGGCAATGGCAGGTATTCTTTGCATTTGATTTCTCAAATGAATTTTGTCATTTCCCACATTTATCGGAGGGAAATTGTGTGGCGGATCAACTCAACAAGTACTCGGAATCTATATGGTGGGATGCCCCACAAGGATATCATTCCTTTACTCAAATGATGATTATGTTGACGAGCACATTATAGATTCATTAGATAGATTTGTTTATGTGCTTTCTATGGCTTCTATGGCTCTTTATTTTCTCGTGGGGGTACTCTTTTCTTACTAGGGGTTTTTCCCACAAGGTGGGTTTTACCTTGGTAGGTTTTTGACGAGGTCCCAAATATTGCGCTACATGATTGGCTTGTGATCACGAATCTTCTCTTCCTTTTTATTATATTTTTCGATTTTTAATACTAAATTATTTTTTTTATGGAAATTATACAGTTACACTACACGGAATGAAAGGGTATGGCTAATCTCATGCTATTGAGGAATAGGTAATTTTGTCACTAAATTAATCCAATTATATTATTGATGGGGTAAAATCGGCTTTATATTATTGTCAATTTATTTCATTATTTAATTTTGAGTGTAATTATTTATTTGCCCATATTTATTAAATATTGAGTCAAATTATTGTCAATTAGTCCATGAATCCCCAAGTACCATATATAAATAGTTTATCTTCGTCCACGTGGTGCTGATAGATGTTAATGATATTGTTTGTAGATTCGCTTCTAACCAGGCCTTTGATTTTGTAACTTACAACAATAGTTGAAGACATCTAACTATTGAGAAACCTCTTTGAATCCTGCTTGTTTGAATTTGTTAATAAAAGTTCAAATGTATTTTCATATATGTAAGTTAGTTGATTTAGCTATTGAGGGGAATGTAACTCAAGTTTGGCTCTCCCATGTTCCCTCCTCGATTGTCTAATGCAACAAGGATGGGTTGTTGTCAGCCGGATGTGATCTTTTATTTCATACATATTGTCAATTCCTATTTCAACCGTACAGATAATTGCCACATATTTTTTTTTAAAAAAATTATCACTTGCCTTATCAGAACCCACAATTTATGCTTGAAATTAATATAGGGATTTTTAAAAACTGTCAATTATCCATACATACGGCGAAATAGGAGATCAAATACCATTATGGAATAGAAAAATCCACGAGGTTGCAAGTTGGCATCAAGATTTGTAATCGCTTTTTGATTTTAATGAAGCTTTCTACCGTTTGAAAATGACTCAATTTATGAATATTCATTTTGGGATAAAAAGTCAAATTCTTGTCAAGCAAACTGGTAATTCATTGTATGATTTACTATCTTAATCAATGTTCTTAAAAATCGGATAGGTTGAGCTAACCAACTATAAGAAAATAATGAATTGATTTTCGACCGATCAGCTTTTTTAATTTCCTGGAAGAAAAACCACAGATAGAAAGCTGATTGATGCCCATTTTGTTGGACATCTTGGAGCCAATAGCGAGGTGTGTGAGCAGTACGAGCTGAAAGGCTCCCATACTGTTTGGAGGGCAGGGGGCATAGATGCCAAACAAACCTGACCCGTATCTATCATCGTAGAAGTTGTTCCTAGGCTAGAAAAGGCTCGTCTGGATCGGACATGAAAAGTTGCATCAAGTTTTCGAGGGGCCCATTCAAGACTATTCCAATGGAAAAATCTGTTGGAATTTGGCCAATTACCGTTGGAATTATCGATTCTGTAAGAAAATAAACATATATTTGCACATAGTCACATAATAAGGAATCGATGATACCTTTCAATTGGGTAACAGAATAAATTCACCGATTCATATTTTGTTAGCCCTTGATCTCGATGTACTCGCCTACAAGCCCCTCTCGAATCGCACTTGAATATAAGTCGTCTTTCACTCCATGCGTCACCTTTGTTTGATGTGAATACTACTAGAGCACCCACAATGTTGCACACCTTAAACCTCGAGAGACCTTGAGTGGTGATTCTCCAAGAAGAAACGTAGATAGAAAAATTTATGTATGAGATATCTTAATTATGAGAATGAACATGTGTTCTAGGAATAAGGGAGAGACATCTTATAATTGTAAGATATCTCAATCCTTGCCATAATCAAATCCTACCATATTAGATGCAATCCCAAGATGCATTCTAATCAATAAGGATCCCTTTGATTTGACACAATCTTTCCTTACTTAGAAGATATGGATGCAATTGTTTCGATATCTCCCACTCATACGTATCTAATCCGACTCTTTCGAATCACACTCCCATAATTCTCATCTCATGTGCCTTCTTTCATACAGGGAATAAGGTGTGCGACCAAGCGAGAGCGAAAAGGAACAAATGAGGAGAGTTATATTAAGTCATCACCCAACTAACATAACTTTACAACTCAGGAGACTCGCTTATGTACCCCAAATTATGTGGTCGCACCAAATCAAGCATCTCTGACCCCTCAATAGATAGAGCATGCTTGACCTCCCAATATGTATATATGCTCATGACTATGTCAAAACATCATTTCGACTTAGTCGGCCGGCCTATGAGACATAGAACATAGTGCATTACCAACTTAGCTTTTCCTTGGCCTTTTATGTTAATCGGCTTGGTTTTTGACAAACTTTCCTAGTCATGCTCCGGCTGCATCGAATCAATCTTGGTCATTGGACATATCTTTAAAATAACGTCATCAAGCTTACACATCATGACAAAGTCCGAGTCCCAAGGGCACTAATAAACATATGGTAAAAGCTCACACGGTGACCAAACAGGGATCCATTCACCACTGTCTTACAAGGCAGCATGAAAACACATGTAGTATGAATACATGCTATGATGGAGCTCCCACTCATTCGGGCATGTCACGCTCTAAACATCATAGGAGTCTTAGTCCAGTCGCTCATCCAGTGCATGACATACGCATTACAGAAATAGGTCCCCACACGTCTTCTTATAATCCACAAACTCGGCTACAAACAAACTTTTATGAAGTTTGGATGCACTCCATTTGGATCAAGTATGATCTCATCTTGGCCTCATGCCAAGGCGACTATGGTTAAGCTTTCGGCCTTTCACGTTGTTCCTAGCGTAAAGTGAGATCAATCACATCCCTCTAATTGGTGCGAACACGATCAGTGAGTCTCATCTTGCTCACTATCAAAGCGCCAAGGCGATTATTTGTGTGAGTAGGCAATCTAAGTCTGGTGACATTATCGATCATTAAACACAATACACTAATAAATTAATAAGAATAAAATATCTTATTAATCAATAAAATGTTCATACAGGCCAACAAATTCAAATCCTACACAGTCCCATACTTCTAACATGCCTTTGGAACATGTCTCTGCGTAAAGGCTTAGTAAAAGGATCATCGACCATATCGCCAGTAGGAATATGCCTGAGAACTTTTTGACCTTGAGCAACACTCTCTCGAATAAAGTGATATCTGGTGTCAATATGCTTGGTCCTCTCCGCGGTACTTGGGATCCTTAGCATATGCTAGTGCAGATGTGTTGTCACAATAGACAACAACCGCATCACCAACTTGCGCCGTAATACGCAGACTCTAAAGAAATCTTCTCAACCAGATTGCCTCTTGGACTGCTGACGTACAAGCAACATATTCACTTCCATGGTGGATAAAGATATACAAAGTCGCTTCTTACTACACCAAGTGATAGCCGCCTCCCAATATGAATGCATATCGATGTGGATTTGCGTTCATCTCTATCCGCCGATCCATCGGCAAGATTTTGAACCTACCAACTTTAAACTACCCCCATGATAGCATAAATCAAAATCAATTGCTTTTAAATATCTAAGGATCATCTTGACTGTAGCACAATGAGCGCATCCAGGATTACTTTGATAAATGCCCACCATCTCAACCGCAAAACATATGGTCGAGTACACATCATTGCAACATCGGACTCCCTATCGCATTTGTATATGCAACCTTAGCCATGCATGTTAGTCCAAGTGGCTACGATAATCTAGAGGGGGTGAATAGATTATGCCAATTTTCCACAAATCTCCTCTTTTTCGAATGAACAAATAAATGACAAGAATGTAAGTGTGGAAAATAAACAACACTCATCAATTTATAGAGGTTCAAAAAGAAAAAAAGATTTTATTAATTACCACAATTAATACAACACGCATTTGAAGATTACCACAATCTTCTTACAACACCTTTAATGAGATTACCTCAATCTTCCTTCAACGCTTTATTAAGAGTACCACACTCTTCAATACCTAAGATCACCCAAGTGTGTTCTTATCACAAGAACACTAACAAGGATATCTTGTTTTGGATGATAGACAAATTCAAGATTACAACTCAATAAATGAAGTATACAAACTTTGAGTGCAACTGTAATCAAGAATAAAAAGCCTAGACCTCAAGATTGTGCAAGTGAAAGACTCAGGCTATTACAACAAGAATATTGAAAAAGAAGACTTAGAGAAATTTGCTGATTTTCTTGTTCTATTGTTTGCTTGTGTTGTTGTGTATTGTTTGCTTCAAGTCTTCCTCTATTTATAGGAGAGTCTTCAAGATTGGATCTCCAACATAGGCTCCTCCATCTCCACTTTTGTCTACAAAAAATAGATCACAAGATGTAGAAATATTGTACAAAAATGTTAAAGTAAATCTTGCAGATAATGGTTGTCCAACGGTTTGAATTTTGCTGTAAAAAACATAGGTCGACCGGTTGCGTAGAGATAGAAATTTGAAAATAGATCGCACTATTTTACGCAGGGGGACCGGTCGACGGGGGTCCGACCGGTCGACCCCCTGTTGGACCGGTTGCCCTCCTTATTTTCAATACAGGAGAAGTTCTGTAAACAGGCCATCGTCCAGGCACCGGTCGACCTGGTGATCGGACTGGTCGACTACCTGTTTTTGTCCCCAGCTATGTTTATGTTTCAAGTTTTGTCTTTCAGGTACAAGATGCCCTCTAGGCGTAGGTTGACCTCAAAATAGAAGTGTTGTCCGATTTTTGTCAAAAATAAACTTCAAGAAATACTCCAAAAAATTAGTAAAAATATTTTAAATCAATTGGGAGTATTTGGACAACATTTAGGGACATTGTTTTGGTGTAAAAACTCATTTAAACAAAATCATCAAAATCTTGATAAAAACATTTATCTTACAAACTCCTCCTTTATGATGATTACAAACCAAAATAATTTTAGGAGATCGATTTTAAAACAAAACAAATTTTGGTCTAAAAACATCACACCATTACAAGCAACATTTATCATAAGTAATAACACTAGGAATGAAGCAAAGATTTTTCATAAACATTTTGCACAAGCTCCCCCTTTCAACATGCATAACAAAAGTAAGTAGAAGCAAACAATTACAAGCTAAAAGCTTGAATTTCATGAGCTTTAGAAGCTCCCCCTGTCACAAAGACAACATTAGTCAAGCATAAAAGTCCATGATACATCAAATATACTAAGTATCATTCACATTTTTTGGCTTTTAAGAGCCCTAGCTTATAGCTTTTCTTGCGAGCTTATTTTTGATTCTTTGAGCATATGAGCATTTTTCTTGTTTCTCCCCCTTTGGAATTATCAAAAAGAATGTTAGCACGATAAAAACATCATACAATTATATCAAAGTGCGCAATTTAATCGTTTTATCGAACATTTTTAACATTGAAGCTTAAATTCCAAATAAAAGGGAAAAGTTGATCATTTGATTTGCAAAAGCTCATTTTATTGATAAAACATGATCTCTATAAACTTATTAGACTTTTCAAATCAAGAGAATCATGTAGGTGATGAATTTTTCATAGAAATATTTTGTCGAACACTTGGCTGCGTGTTCGCTGTTTTTTAGCTTCACCGCAAGTGTACGGTGTAGTTTATAGAATAGGGTAAGCAAGGTCGTATCCACGGAGACTAATAAATTTATGCGCTAAGTATTGAACTAAGATAGTCTTATTTTTATTTAGACGATCGAAATTTTATGATTGTTGTGGAAGTAAAGACAAGATTAACCACAAAAACACAAGATACTAAGAATAATGGAATTATCAAGGGAATGAAATGGATTCCGGGTTATGGTTTCAATTAATATTCCTCTTGTTGTCCGATTTAATCAAAGCCAAAGTTATTATCGATACACCTATAAGACGATCACAATGGTATTCTATCCTCCATCTCGAGATGTATATAAAGTGTAGATTGAAATATCTATGCTAAAGATTCTACTCAACATAAGATACACAACTCCCAAATGCTCAAAAGATCAAATATCCTTACAAATATTCACAAACCTCTCGATTATGCAAATATTCATGTCAAGTACTCAAGATCTAATATTGAAACTCATCTCTCGAATTATGAATCAATATATCAAACAAGTTAAATCATTGGCCAAGTTGACAAAACAAGAATAAGAACAAAGTACTCAAATAGGCTTCAAGACAATAACTTCAACTAAGATTAAAACATTCAACAAGAGTTCAATTAATCTACTTCTAAAACTAGGAAATCACAAGAAGTTTAGCTACTCATTACAAATAACAACTCATAGACAAATTGTTCATATTCATGGCAAGCTAAAATGAAAGATTAAAGCACAAAGAATGAGAAAACTTAGGGAAATGGATAATCTCTCGATTAATCTTCAATCCTCAAGCTCCGATTCGACCCGATTCTTCCCTTGATTCTTCCTTGATGAATTTGAGCTATTTCTTGTGTTCTTGGGTCTTTTCCGCACCTTTCCTCCCCTGGTGTGCGCCCCAAAAAGTGGTATTTATACCCTTTTAGAAGCCTAGGTCAATTTGCTGTCATTTTTGGAGTTTTCTGCAAGAACGCACGGGTCGTGCGCCCACGCACGGGCTACCCGTGCGCCATCTCGTAGAAAACATCCAGTCTCTGTAGGGCGCACGGGTCGTGCGTCCACGCACGGGTTACCCGTGCGCCACCCAAACGTCCAAATTTGTTTGCGGGGTCTTCATAAGAGTTGTAGCCCTCTCTTTTATCTTTCCATAGCCACTTGAATCAGCTCAATATCAATTTTGTAGAGAGAGTTATGACCAAAATACTAAACCCCGCCAAAGGCCGGGAAATTCCATACGCGTTTGGATGTTCCTTGAGATAAATCTCCTTGTTGTTTGATAATCCATGCTTCTTTTGCCACACGACTCATCACTATGACTCTAGACTCCATATAGTTGGCTTCCAATTGGGTGTAATTGCTCGATTCTTGATGATTCTAGGTAGCAATGCTCGTATTTGTCACAAAATCACTCCAAATATCGTTAAATTCCTACAAAACAAGCAAGCGTAATATCTTTTCCACAAAGAGCGAATATATACCATTTCATACACGTTATTGCATGTTTATAAACAATTATAGCCATAAATATGCCCTAAAATACATGCAAAACTCACACTCAACAAGGCGTCGAATAAAACAAAAGATATATAACGCTTTGTATTTCATTTAAGCCAAAAACATTCATCACCAAATGTAATAATACAACATTCATCCATCAACAATCATCATATACATCATATCAATATACGAATTTCATCAAAAATATCAAGATACAAGCACTTTCTCAAGGGTTCAACTCAATTGAGATTAAAAAGAAGAATTCTTACCATTTAATCGGAGAAGTCGGATAAAAATGATGAAATATAAGTTGCATAAACTCAAAAATATAGAATTTATAAGTAAGAAATCATTTTGAGTGAATTATGTGAAAAATGCAAAGGGGTGCTAAAATAGTGAAAACCGCATTTGAAATTGGCAAAGTCCGGAATAGAATCGATTATATCAAAATTTTCACCTTGGGCACAGGTCCGAGGGCGGCGGCGGCCGAGGTAGAGAGGCCGACCTGGCCGACCCCCTCTATTTTGTCCCCAAGGCACTGTTCTAAGTTTTTCGAAATTTTATCCAAAACTCCGATTTTTCACCCCTAAGTTTTAAAAACATGAAAATTGCAAACATAGACCTCATTCAAGATGCATTATGCCTAACCGAGCTCGTATTGAGGCAAAAGTCTCGGAAGATAGCGGTTTTGTAAAGATATCCGCCAATTGATCTTGAGATGGAACAAATGATATCTCAAGTTTTCGTTTTGAAACACAATCCCTTAGAAAATGATGTCGAATCTCAATATGTTTAGTACGGTTATGATGAACCGGATTTTGAGCAATATTTATAGCGGATATGTTATCACAAAAGATATGAACATTTTCAAAAGAGCATTTAAAATCCGCTAAAGTTTGTTTCATCCAAAGCAATTGAGTACAACAAAAGGCCGCGAAAATATATTCGACTTCGGCCGTTGAAAGTGAAACACAATTTTGTTTCTTTGAAAACCAAGACACTAGGCAATCGCCTAAAAATTGACATGATCCTAAGTACTTTTACGATCATCAATATTTCTCACATAATCCGAATCACTATAACCTTTAAGAGAAAAAATTTCATTCTTTGGATAAAATAAACCATATTGAATAGTGCCTTTCAAATATAGAAAAATCCTTTTAACGGCACTCATGTGAGATTCTTTGGGATTGCTTCGAAAACGAGCACATAAGCATACCACGTGAAGAATATCCAGTCTACTTGCGGTTAAATAAAGCAAACTACCAATCATACCTCGATATTTGGATTCATCAACCGACTTGCATTTTTCATCTTTGTCAATCTTGACGTTTGTTGCCATTAGGGTAGAGACGGTTCTTCCTTCTTCAATACCTTCTTGGCATTGTTAATTTGAAGTCCAAGGAAAAAATTGAGCTCCCCCATCATGCTCATTTCAAATTCACCTTGCATCAACTTAGAGAATTTCTTGCACAAGGATTCATTAGTAGCACCAAAGATAATATCATCAACATAAATTTGCACAAGTAAACAATCTTGCCCTTTTTCAAACACAAAGAGAGTAGTATCAACTTTACCTCTTGTAAAGCTATTTTGCAAAAGAAAAGAGCTAAGTCTATCATACCATGCACGGGGTGCTTGTTTTAAACCATACAAGGCCTTTTTAAGTTTATAAACATCATTTGGCCTAGAAAATTTTTCAAACCCCGGAGATTGTTTTACATAGACTTCTTCTTGAATAAAACCATTTAAAAATGCGGATTTAACATCCATTTGGTAAAACTTGAAATTTTTAAAACAAGAATAGGCAAGTAAAATACGAATAGCTTCTAAACGTGCTACGGGTGCAAAAGTTTCATCATAATCAATACATTCTTCTTGACAATACCCTTGAGCTACTAACCTTGCTTTGTTTCGAACAATATTGACTTGTTCATCGAGCTTTTTTCGAAATACCCATTTTGTACCAATAATTGTTTGAGATGGAGGACAAGGTACCAGTTCCCAAACATCATTTCTTTCAAATTGATTCAACTCCTCTTGCATTTCTAAAAACCAATTCTCATCTTCACTAGCTTCCTTAGCATTTTTAGGCTCTTTTTGAGATATAAGAGCTTTCTTGGCAAATTTTCCTCGAGTCATTACTTTATCAAGGAGATCACCAATAATAAGATCTTTTGGGTGATCTCCCTTAAATTTCAATGCTACGGGAAGATCTGAAGTATCACCTTTGTCTTCTTGAGGAACATTTGAGCTTGAAGGTTGATCATTTTGAGCATCATCTTGAACAATTGGTTCAATAACATCCTCTTCATCACTATCATCATTGGGTATCCTTTCAACACCCGAGGCTTCATTGAATTTGACTTGGATGGATTCTTCAACAACCATACTAGTCTTATTGTAAACCCGATATGCTTTGCTCTTGGTTGAATACCCCATAAATATTCCTTCATCGGCCTTAGGATCAAGTTTGTCTAATTGATCCTTAGTATTCAAAATAAAACACTTACATCCAAATATTTTGAAATAACTAATATTTGGAGTTCTTCCTTTCCAAAGCTCATATGGAGTTTTATTCATTTTTGGGACGAATATAAACTCGATTAATGACATAGCAAGCAGATTTACGGCCGCCCAAAAATATTTTGGAAGTGAAAATTCATTGAGCGTGGACCGACTCATTTCTTGAAGTGTCCGATTCTTCCTTTCGGCTACTCCATTTGTTGAGGTGTCCTTGGAGCCGAAAAATTGTGATCGTTTCCCTTGGTTTCACAAAAGACTCTAAATTCTCCATCAAATTCTCCACCTCGATCACTTCGAATAGACTTTATGGTATCTTCTTTTTCATTCTCAATAAGTCTACACTACTTAACAAACTCATTAACGTCATAGCTTTTATTTGCAAGAAAAAGAGCCCAAGTATATCTAGAAAAAACATCGACTATAACAAAAGTGTAATATTTTTCACTTAGACTTGTCGTACCAATATCCCCATACAAATCTAAATGAAGAAGTTGTAGAGGCTTGGTTGTGGAAATTTCATTTTTGGACTTAAAACTACTCTTAACTAATTTGTTCTTTTGACAAGTGTCACATAAGCCAAGATTTTCAAAATTCAATTTGGGTAGTCCTTTTACATGTTGGTTTTTGTAAATAGTTTGCAAGTTTTTATATCCAACATGTCCAAGTCGCCTATGCCATAGACTAGTTAAATCATTATTGGCGACAAGACAAGAAACATTTTGACTAACCAAATCACTTGTACAAATTTTGTAAAGATTGCCTTTTCTATTTGCTTCACAAATAATTTTACCATTTTTGGAAATAAGGCATTTTTCTCTATTGAAAACAACATTATAATTTGAATCACAAAGTTGGCTAACACTTATCAAATTAAACTTAAGCCCTTCTACTAAAAGAACATTATTAAGAGAGAAAGAAGAGTTACCAATTTCTCCATTTCCAAGAATTCTTCCTTTGCTATTGCCGAACATAGCCATACCCTCTTCTTGGAGAGCTTGATGTTGGTAAAAAGTTCTTTTTTTCGGTCATATGGCATGAACATCCGATGTCCACGAGCTATTTTGAATCCTCCATGGTTGTTATAGCCCCTATAACCTACAAGAGAATTATATTTAGGTACCCTATAGTTTTGGGGTCCATGAGGGTTAGCCTTGAGACCTTTGGGTCTCCAAACATAGCTAAAATTGTTCTTCAATTTACACTGACTAATATAATGACCAACTTTACCACAATAAAAGCAAATAAGATTGTGGACACTACTAGCACGTACAAAAGTAGGACCTTGGTCATTTTTCTTTGAAAAAGGTTGAAAAACTTTATAGCCAAGTCCTAATTTAGAATGCTCACCTCTTTGTGCATCTAAAATTTTTGTAACCTTATCCGTACTTAAGTTAAAACGATGCACATCCTTTTTCAAACATTCAAGATCATTTGTGAGCGTTTGTTTTTCGGTTTTAAGAGTATGGACTTTAGTAAGAGTAATAGCATAAGCTTTATCAAGAGATTCATAAGAAGTAAACAATTTATCCTTTTCTAATTTAAGCTCTTTATGCTCCTTTTTTAAAGTCTTGTATTTAACAATCAAATTTTGAAAATCATTTTGTAATTCATCAAAATCACATTGTAATTCATCAACTAAGGAAGAAGATGAAGCATTAGAGCGTACCTTGTTGTTTTTGTCTTCTATGGCCATAAGACCATGTTCGGATTCTCCTTCTTCATCGGTTGTGGCAAGAAGTTCATCCCAAGTCTTGACATCCGCATTTAAAGCCTTCTTTTTCGGAAAAAGGCTTTTTTTCTTTTGTTCATCCTCCTCGAGTTTTGGGCAATCGGCTATGAAGTGCCCGGATTTTCCGCATTTAAAGCACGAGTTGTCTCTCGGTTTTCTTGCCTTATTTTTATTCACGAATTTTGCAAATTTCTGGACAAGTGCGTCCGTCTCTTCATCATCCTCATCATTATCATAATATGAATTATTAGAAGAAGATACTAGACCTTTAGGAATATTTTGCGTACCCGATTGAGTGTTGGATGGTTTGAAATTTTTCCTCTCCTTGAGATAGACTTCGTAAATAAGGAGGTTCCCGATAAGCTCATCGAACTTGAGTGTTTCGAGATTTTGTGCTTCCGTAATAGCCGTCACCTTTTTCGGACCATGAGCCGGGAAGAGCATTCAATACCTTGGTCACATTGTCTTCTTTAGAGATGACCTTACCGAGGGCCACAAGAGGATTGACAATGTTGTCAAGTCTTTCCACCATTTTTTATATGCTTTCAAAGATCATGCATGTTGAAGTTTTCAAAGTCTTTAACAAACATGGTTTTTCTTGCTTGTTTGACCTTCTTTGTTCCTTCATATACTGTCTCTAATTTTTCCCAAACTTTATGTGCCGACCTTATGCCTCTTATGCGATTATACTTGATGGCGGTAAGAGAGCAATGTAAAATATTTAAGCCTTACCGTTTAGAGAGAAAGCCTTCTTGTCATTTTTATCGAACTCCTTGAAAGTTTTGGGAGCCGAGGTGCGAATCCTTCAATTTCTTGGTTGGTTGATCAACTCCTTCAATGACCACATTCCAAATATCAAATCCGTACCCTTGTAGAAAGCACTCCATACGGTATTTCCAAAATGCGTAGTTGTTGGAGTCGAATAGTGGTGGCTTGTTGGTGGAGGCGCCGGTGGTGAGATAAGCTTCGTTCGTAGCCATGGATCTTTCCTCTTTACTCGGAATCCAGCTAGCC
Organism: Rehmannia glutinosa; assembly: GCA_016081115.2. Classification (NCBI taxonomy): domain Eukaryota; kingdom Viridiplantae; phylum Streptophyta; class Magnoliopsida; order Lamiales; family Orobanchaceae; genus Rehmannia; species Rehmannia glutinosa. The sequence continues at coordinate 17,017,489 of CM071934.1, forward strand.
AAAGATTTTGGCTTTGATACCACTTGTTAGTCTAAGTGGCTATGATAATCTAGAGGGGTGAATAGATTAAGCCGATTTTTCGCAAATCGCCCTCTTTTTCGAATGAACAAATAAATGACAAGAATGTAAGTGCAGAAAATAAACGACACTGGTCGATTTATAGAGGTTCAACCCACCTAGGGCCTAATCCTCTACCACCCCAGTATCTCCGGGATAGATTTCAAAAAGAAAAAAAAGATTTTATTAATTACCACAATTAATACAACACCACCTTTGAAGATTACCACAATCTTCTTACAACACCTTCAAAGAGATTACCTCAATCTTCCTTCAACACCTATGAAGAGTACCACACTCTTCAACACCTAAGATCACCCAAGTGTGTACTTACCACAAGAACACTAACAAGGATATCTTATTTTGGATGATAGACAAATTCGGGATTACAACTCAATAAATGAAGTATACAAACTTTGAGTGCAAGTGTAATCAAGAATAAAAAGCCTAGACCTCAAGATTGTGCAAGTGAAAGACTTAGGCTATTACAACCACAATATTGAAAAAGAAGACTAGAGAAATTTGTTGATTTTCTTGTTGTATTTTTTGCTTGTGTTGTTGTGTATTGTTTGCTTCAAGCCTTCCTCTATCTATAGGAGAGTCTTCAAGATTGGATCTCCAACATAGGCTCTCCATCTCCACTTTTGTCTACAAAAAGTAGATCATAAGATGTAGAAATATTGTACAAAAATGTTAAAGTAAATCTTGGAGATAATGGTTGTCCAACGATTTGAATTTTGCTGTAAAAAACATAGGTCGACCAGTTGCGTAGAGATAGAAATTTGAAAATAGATCGCACTATTTTACACAGGGGGATCGGGCGACGGGGTCCGACTCTGGCCGACCCTGTTGGGACCAGCTTGCCCTCCTTATTTTTCAATATAGGAGAAGTTCGTAAACATGCCATCGCTTGCACTTGCCGGTCATTGGATGGTCGACCGATCGACCATACCTGGTCGACCTCGGTCGACCGCCTATTTTTGTCCCAAGCTATGTTTTTGTTTCAATTTTCATCTTTCAGTACGGGATGCCCTCTAGGCGCACAGGTTGACCTCAAAATAGAAGTGTTGTCCGATGTTTGTCAAAAATAAACTTCAAGAAATACTCCAAAAATTAGTAAAAATATTTTAAATCAATTGGGAGTATTTGGAAAACATTCAGGACATTGCTTTGGTGTATAAACTCATTTAAACAAAATCTTCAAAATCTTGATAAAAACATTTATCTAACAATGCATTCATTTTCTTCATCCTGCATTTTTGTGCATAAATCTTTATCGAGAACGCAAGTATTTTCCATGGGTGTGTTGACAGGTTTAGCATTATGCATAGAAATCATTCTAGAACCCTATTGATGTAAGTCTGTTGAGACAAACTAAATAATTTCCTAGAACAATCTCGGTGTATCCTAACACCAAGTATGTATTCTCGCTTCCCCCATGTCCTTCATCTCAATTTCCTAATAAAATATCGTCCACATATAGTGACAAAATCAAGATTTTTCTTCCACTTCTCTTGACATACACATAATGGTCTTCTTCGATCATCGTAAAGCCTATCGAGGTGATAGCTTGATGAAATCGATGGTACCACTGTCTGGATGATTGTTTCAGTCCATAAATGGAACACTTTAAGCGGCATACTTTGCGCTCTTGTCCCTTCTGCAGAAACCCTTTAGGTTGATCCATAAAGGTCTCCCCATCCAACTCTCCATTGCGAAATGTTGTCTTCACGTCCATCTGAAATAATTCCAGATCAAGGTGGGCGACAATGGCTAAAATGAGGCGAATTGAGGCAAACCTCATATCGGGGAGAATTGTTAGTCCAAATGGCTATGATAATCTAGAGGGGGTGAATAGATTATGCTGATTTTTCGCAATTTGCCCTCTTTTTCGAATGATCAAGCAAAGACAAGAATGAAGGTGCGGGAAAATAAACAACACACATCGATTTATAGAGGTTCAACCCACCAAGGGCCTAATCCCATACCACTCTAGTATCTACGGGATGGATTTCAAAAAGAAAAAAAAGATTTTATTAATAATTAACAAAATTATTACAACTTCACCGTGAAGAGTACCACACCCTTCTTACAATACCTCTTTGAAGATTACCACAATCTTCTAGCTACGACACCTTGTGAAGATTACCACAATCTTCCACCTTGAAGAGCACCAAACTCTCCAACACCTCGAAGAGCACCAAATTCTTCCACAAGAAGATTACCACAATCTTCTTACACCTAACACCTAAGATCATCCAAGTGTGCTCTTACCACAAGAACACTCACAAGGATATCTTGTGTTGAATGACGAACACAAAAATCAAGATTACAGCTCGATAATGAAGTATACAACTTTGAAGTGCAAGTGTAATCAAGAATCAAGCCTAGACCTCAAGATGTGAAAGTGAAAGACCTTAGGCTATTACAACAAGAATGTTGAAATATAAGAACAAAGTGTTTGCTTGAATGTATCTTGTTGTGTTGTAGTGTATTCTTTCTTGTTGTGTTGTTTCACTTCTTTATCTGTTTATAGAAGATGTCTTGAACTTGATAGGCTCCTCCTAGGAGATTGAAATCTATAAAAAATTGCAAGACAAATGAAGAATATAACTATTAGAAATCAATACCATAAATTGAGGAAAAGTTGTCTGATGTACAACGGTTAGAATTTGTTGTCAAACGGCATAGCGCATAATCGGGTCGACTCTCTAATACAGAAAACTATTTGACAAACCAAAAAACCATATCTTGGACGGGTCCAGGAGGGTTGGACCGGTCGACATAGGGTCCGACCGGTCGCCCCCCATGTGGACCGGTCACCCTGCTTGTTTTCTTGGAGAAACAAAGTTCTATTGTTAAGAGGTTGACTGGTCGGCCTCCAGGGGTTTTTCAAACATCTCGTTTCTGTTTCAAAACTCAACTTCAAACACGGGTTGCCCTATAGGGCGACCGTTTGAACACGAGACAGAAGTGTTGTCCAATTTTTGTCGAAAATAAACTTCAAGAAATACTCCAAAAAATTAGTAAAAATATTTTAGATTGATCGGAAGTATTTGAACAATATTTAGAAACATTGTTTTGGTGTAGAAACACATTAAAATAAAATTATCAAAATCATGATAAAAATATTTATCTAACAAACTCCCCCTTTGATGATTACAAACCAAAACAATTTTAAGAGGTTGATTTTGAAAACAAAACAATTTTTCCGGTCAAAGAATAACTATCCGTTTAAGCGACAACTTTACATGCATAATAATCATAAGGATGGGAGTAAAGATTTTCAAAACCATTTTGCAAAAGCTCTCCCTATCAACATGCACAACAAGAGTAATCTAGAAGCAATCAAACAAAAGCTAAAAGCTCAACTTTTTACAATAGAAGCTTGATATCATGAGCTTAAAATCTCCTGTCAAAGAAACAATATTAGACATGTATATAAGTCCATAAGACATCCAATGGACTAAATATCATTCACAATTTTTGGCTTTTAAGAGCCATAGCTTATAGTTTTTTTTTTTTTTTTGCGAGCTTATTTTAGCTTTTGAGCCAAAGAGCTTATATCATGTTTCCTCCCCTTTGGAATCATCAAAAAGAATGTTAGCACGATAAAAACATCATATAATCATATCAAAGTGCGCAATTGAACCGATTTATCGAGCTTGTGATCATTAAGCTTAAAATTCCAAAAGCAAAGGGAAAAGTCTATAATATAACTTGTAAAAGCTCATTTGACTGGCAAAACATGATCTCTATAAATGTATAAGACTTTTGAAATCAAGATAATCATATAATTTATGAAATTTTCTTTGAAACAATTCATCAAACACTTGGCAAGGCGTCAAATAACAAAGAAGGTGTATATAGCCCTTGTAAATGTAATCAAGCCCAATTTTTCATCACCAAAAGCAATTCTATAAATATCATCCAACAATAATCATCATACCCAACACAAGTATATAAGAATTCCAACAAAATATCAAAAGTGAAGCACATTCTCAAGGGTTCAACCCAATTGAGATAAAGAAGGAATTAAACTTACCAATTAATCGGAGAAGTCGGGTATCATGGATGATATACCAATAGTATAAACTAAAAATATATAATTTACAAGAAATAAATCATTTTGAGTGAATTGTGTGTGAAATTTGCAAAGGGTGCGAAAATAGTGAAAATTGCATGAAATTGGCTAAGTCCTGGGACATAACCGATTTTAACCAAAGTCGACCGGTCCAAGGGGAGGTCCGACGGTCCCCTCCCTTCATCCAGTCTCTAGAGCTCTTTTTCGATTCTCGTCCGAATTTTGATCCAAAAAATTAGATTTTCACCCCTAAGTTTTAAAAATGCACAAAATGCAAACATATACCTCATTCAATATGCATTATGCCTAAACAAGCTTAAAATGAGGTAAAAGACTCGGCGATTATTGGTCTTTAAAAAAAACCCGCGAATTAATTTTAAGACGAAATTAAGAACATCTCAATTTTTTGGTAAGAAGTATAATCCCTTAGAAAGCAATGTCGAATCTCAATAAGTTTTTGTGTTTGGTTATGAAGAACCGTATTTTGAGAGATTATTTATACCGAACTTGTTATCCCGAAAATATGAACGTTTTAAAGCTTTGGATAAAACAAGCCATAAGAAGAAGTGCCTTTCAAATATTTGAAAATTTCTTTTAACGACACTTTAATGAGATTCTTTGGGATTGTTTTGAAATCGAGCACATAGAAATACATCATGAAGAATATCGAGTATATGAGAGTAATGAAAGTTGATAAACGTATTCTCGAATTTGTTTGTCAATCGATATGCATTTTGCAATCTTGACACATTATAACGTAGATGACCATGGATAAGTCTACGATCAATTGTACCTTAATAACAATATATTTCCGCAAAAACTTGATAATATATCTTGTACAAGAGCATAGTAATATCGGATAATATAAACAATATGAATATAAACCATCAAGCAAATAACACATACTATGCATTTTGTAGGAATTAACAAAGGTTTTGATAAAAAACAAGTGCTTATTGAAAAACTATTCAAGGTCTCTTTTTGAATTTTGAAAAACCGATTTTTAAGAAACATTTTGAAAAAAATTATGACAATCAAGAGAAGAAAAACGACATGAATGATAAAATTCACAATTCAAGAAAAGGATACGAGTTACCAATTTCGCCATTGCCAAGGGTTGTGTCCTTCCCATTGTTGAATATATCTTCTTCTTGAAACACGACCTTTTTGATAATATCTCCTCGTTCGATCATATGACGCGACCATTTGTTGTCTATTTGATAATTTAAAATTCCTTTGATTTTTGTTGCGCCGTGTACCTAACATAAATTTTCTTGTGGTACCCTCAAGTATTTGGGTCCTTCGGGATTAGCACTGAGACTTTTAGGTCTCCAATAATACTTAGAACTATTTTTAAACCGACAAGTATTAGTCGCGTGACCATTTTTACCACAATAAAAACATGTAATAGTTCTAGAGGCATAATGACCAACATGTATAGAGACTTGGCTCTTTTTCATATCATTGATAACATTTGGCTTATAACCAAGTCCTAGTTTCAAATGATCACAACGTTGAACATCAAGAATTTTGGTCATTTTATCGGTACTCAAGTTAAATTTTAACATATCCTTTTTCATGCAATCAATATCCTTAACAAGAGTACTATTTTCTTTTTCAAGGTTTCTAACCTTATCAAGTGTGGTAGTGTGAGCACAAGTAAGAGATTCATAAGAAACATGTAAACTATCCTTTTCATTTTTCATGGTGTTGAATTCCTTTTTCAAATTTTTGTATTTAAAGAACAAGCTTTGGAATTCATTTTGAAGCTCATCAAAATCATTTTGTAATTCATCATAATCATCATGCAATTCATTAATAAAACAAATAGAAGAATTAGAGCGTACCTCATTGTCTTCTTTGATGCCCATTAGACATTGATCGGTTTCCTCATCATCGGATGAAAGAAGTTCGTCCCATGTTGTTGGTTCGGCTTTGGCCTTCAAGGCTTTGTAAAAGTGCTTTTTCTTTCTTTGTTCTTCTTTCTCTCTTGGACAATTTGCAATATGGTGTCCGGGTTTTCCGTATCTAAAACAAGAATTGTCTCTTGTTTTTCTTTCCTTGTTTTTATTTACAAATTTTGTAAATTTTCTAATAAGCTCCTCATCTTCATCTTCATCTTCATCTTCCTCATCACTAGAATAATAATTTTTCGATTTTGAGGCAAGATCTTTTGGAGTTGATCCCATACCTGGTTGAGAAGTTGATGCCTTTGAGTTACTCCTTTCATTGATATAGACTTCATAGATGAGAAAATTTCCAATAAGCTCATCAAATTTAGAATTTCCAAATTTTGAGCTTCCGTAATAAATGTAACTTTTTCGGACCAAGAGACGGGAAGAACATTAAGAACTTTTGTAACCTTATCCCTTCTTCGAAATAATTTTCCCAAGTGCCACTAGAGGATTTACAATATTGTCACGCCTTTCAACCATTCTAGGAATATTTTCATCAATATATTCATAGTGAAATTTTCGAACTCTTTGACCAACATGGTCTTTCGAGCTTGTTTCACTTTCTTTGTGCCTTCATAGATAACTTCCAATTTTTCTCAAACATCATGAGTGGATCGAATACCTCTAATATGATTGTACTCCGTAGCGGTAAGAGAACAATGATGAATGTTAAGAGCTTTACCGTTTAAGGAGAATATTTTGTTGTCTTCATCATTAAATTCCTTGAGGGCTTTGGGAATTTGAATGTCGTCTTCCTTTTTCTTCATTGGGATGGATACTCCATTTATAACCGTGTTCCAAATATCAAACCCGCAACCTTGTAAGAAGCATTCCATTCGGTCTTTCCAAAATGCATAATTTTTGGAGTCGAAGAGAGGAGGTCTATTGAATGAAGCATCGGTTGGTAGATAGCTCTCGTTCGTAGCCATGGATCTTTACTCTTTACTGGCAATGTGGAACGAGCTTGCCAAAGAGTTTGGCTTTGATACCACTTGTTAGTCCAAGTGGCTACGATAATCTAGAGGGGAGAGGTGAATAGATTATGCCGATTTTTCGCAATTTGCCCTCTTTTTCGAATGATCAAGCAAAGACAAGAATGAAGGTGCGGGAAAATAAACAACACACGTCGATTTATACAAGTTCAACCCACCTAGGGCCTAATCCTCTACCACCCCAGTATCTCCGGGATGGATTTCAAAAAGAAAAAAAGATTTTATTAATAATTACCAAAATTATTACAACTTCACCTTGAAGAGTACCACACTCTTCTTACAACACCTCTTTGAAGATTACCACCATCTTCCTAGAAGATTACCACAATCTTCTAGTTACGGCACCTTGTGAAGATTACCACAATCTTCCACCTTGAAGAGCACCAAACTCTCCAACACCTCGAAGAGCTCCAAACTCTTCCACAAGAAGATTACCACAATCTTCTTACACCTAACACCTAAGATCACCCAAGTGTGCTCTTACCACAAGAACACTCACAAGGATATCTTGTGTTGAATGACGAACACAAAAATCAAGATTACAACTCGGTAATGAAGTATACAACTTTGAAGTGCAAGTGTAATCAAGAATCAAGCCTAGGCCTCAAGATGTGAAAGTGAAAGACCTTAGGCTATTACAACAAGAATGTTGAAATATAAGAACAAAGTGTTTGCTTGAATGTATCTTGTTGTGTTGTAGTATATTCTCTCTTGTTGTGTTGCTTCAATTCTCATCTATTTATAGAAGATGTCTTGAACTTGATAGGCTCCTCCTAGGAGATTGAAATCTGTAAAAAATTGCAAGACAAATGAAGAATATAGCTGTTAGAAATCAATAATATAAATTGAGGATAAGTGTCTGATGTACAACAGTTAGAATTTGCTGTTAAAATGGTATGGCGACCGGTCGACCTCTAATATAGAAAACAATTTGACAAAGCAAAAAACCATGTCTTGGACCGGTCGACATAGAGTCCGACCAGTCGCCCCCCATGTGGATCGGTCACCCTGTTTGTTTTCTTGGAGAAACATAGTTCTGTTCTTTCTCCAGGAACCGATCGACCTTTTGGTCAACCGATCGGTCTCCAGAGGTTTTTCAAACATCTCGTTTCTGTTTTAAAACTCAACTTGGACTATAGGGCAAACCAGGTTGAACATGAGACAGAAGTGTTGTCCAATTTTTGTCGAAAATAAACTTCAAGAAATACTCCAAAAAATTAGTAAAAATATTTTAGATTGATCGTAAGTATTTGGACAACATTTAGAAATATTGTTTTGGTGTAAAAACACATTAAACAAAATCATCAAAATCATGATAAAAACATTTATCTAACAAGAATGTCTCTTCATAGTCTACACTCTCTCTTTGAGTATAGCCCTTCGCCACAAGACGAGCTTTATATTTGTCAATCGACCTATCTGCCTTGCGCTTGACCTTAAGAACCCATTTGTTCCTTAGGTGCACAAGAGTACTTGGCGCCACAACCATCTTCTTTTTATAGGTTCTCTCTTCAACTCTCTCGGTCTTTGCCTCTATTCGCTAATATGGAGCTCTTTATATCGGATTTCTTTCCTCCAGCATGAAACAGGAATGGTCTTGCGTCCAGGTGGAAGACCAACTAGCTCCCAAGCTTGGTTCTTAGCCATCAAGCTCATCTACTCCTCCATAGCAATTATCCACTCTTTAGCATTAGGATGGCGCCAAAGGAGTTACAAGAGTTAAAGGCGCAAATACAAGAACTTTTGGATTTGGGATTCATTAGACCTAGTGTATCACCGTGGGGAGTACCAGTTCTGTTTGTAAAGAAAAAAGACGGATCACTTAGAATGTGCATCGATTATAGAGAACTTAATTGACTCATAGTGAAGAACAAGTACCCGCTACTGAGGATTGAAGACTTGTTCGATCAATTGAGAGATGCCAACACTTTCTCTAAAGAGAGTGATATCCCAAAAATGGCATTTAGAACCCGGTATGTACATTATGAGTTTGTAGTAATGCCATTTGGGTTAAGTAATGCACCAACAGTTTTCTAAGGACTTGATGAATAGAGTGTTTCATCCGTATATAAACCAATTCGTCAGTCTTTATAGATGATGATATACTTGTATATTCAGATAATAGAGCGCAACATACTGAGTACTTAAAAATAGTGCTAGAAACACTTCGCAAGGAAAAGTTATATGCGGAATTCAAGAAATACGAGTTTTGGCTAGATCGAGTGGTGTTTCTTAGACATGTAATTACTGTTCAAGGAATTGAAGTGGACCTAGTTAAAGTTGAAGCAATCAACGAATGGAGCGCACCTATGAATACGAATGAAGTTCGCAGTTTTCTAGGTTTGGCAGACTATTATCGAAGATTTATTGAAGGATTATCAAAGATAGTTGCGATTGACAAGAAAATGGGAGAAGTTCCAATGGAATGAGAAATGCGAATAAAGCTTTCAGGAGTTGAAGTGAAGGCTAACTCTCGTCGATCGTATAACAATTCCTGACCCCACTAAAGATTTTGCTATTTATAGTGATGCATCAAAACAAGGCTTGGGATGCATGCTAATGCAACATGGTAAAGCGGTTGCCTACGCCTCAAGATAACTAAAGCCACATGAGTTAAATTATCCTACTCGTGACCTAGAGTTAGTTGTTGTAGTGCATGCATTAAAGATCTGGCGCCATTATCTATATGGAGGGAAATGTGAAATCTTCACCAACCACAAAAGCTTGAAATATATGTTTACTCAGAAAGAGCTAAACATGAGGCAAAGAAGGTGGTTGGAATTGGTAAATGACTATGATTGCACTATCAATTATCATCCGGGTAAAGCTAATGTTGTAGCCAATGCATTAAGTCATAAAACAAAAGGAGAAATGTCAAGCTTGATATCTGAGCAAGAACCTGTTGTGAGAGAATTTGCCAGGATGAGAATTGAAGTAGTGGCATCACCAAAAAGCATAGAGATAATACTAACATCTTTGTCCGCAACCTCTCTTAGAGAGAAGATAAAAAGCTCAACTGGAGACAAATTTTTGAGCAAAATGAAAGAAAAAGCTCGTGAAGGAATGTAAAAAGGATTTGTTATAACAAATGATGGTACTTTGACTTATAAAGGGCAATTATGCGTTCCTAAAGAAAAAGGGCTTAGAAAAGAAATTCTCGAAGAAGCTCATCAGACGTCGACACAACTCACCCTAGAGGTACAAAAAAATGTATCGAGATTTAAGGCAAGTATTTTGGTGACGAAGTATGAAAAGAGATATTGGAACTTTTGTGGAAAAATGTTTGATTTGTCGCAAGTTAAGGCGAACACCAAAGACCATCCTGGTTTGCTCAAACCACTTGACATCCCATAATGGAATTGAGAGCACATAACTATGGATTTTGTGGGTGGCTTCCACCATCATCAAGGAAACAAAGTTATTTAGATTGAAGTAGATCGGTTAACAAAGTCGCTCATTTCCTACCCATTAAGATGACGTTCAAGATATGGAGCGATATGCACAAATTTATATTGAGGAGATAGTGAGACTTCATGGAGTTCCCATATCAATTATTTCAAACAGAGATACGCATTTTACTTCTAAGTTTTGGAAAAGTCTACAAAGCACCTTGAGAACAAAGCTAAACCTTAGACAGACTTATCTCCGTAAATAGATGGACATCTGAAAGGACTAAACAAATATTGGAAGATATGTTGAGAGCATGTGTGCTCGACTTAGGAAGTAATTGAGAAATATTATTATCCTCGCGTAATTTGCTTATAATAATAGTTATCAAGCGACTATTGGATGGCTCCATACGAGGCGTTGTATGGAAGAAAGTTGGGGCTGAATTAATTCGCAAACTGTTGAGAAGATAGCTATGATACAAGATCGAATCAAGATGGCTCAAGATAGACAAAATTCATACTGATAGACGGAGAAAACATATACGATCGATGAAGGAGAAAAAGTATTTCGAAAGTAGCTCTATTAAAGGTGTTATTCGATTTGGCAAAAAGGAAAGTTCTTCGAGATATATTGGACCATTTAAAAGCCTTACACGAGTTGGAGATTTAGCTTATCAGCTAGCATTACCACCGAGTCTATCAAATGTGCACAATGTTTTTCACATATATATGCTAAGAAAGTATGTTCATGATCCAAGTCACATCGTGGATTATAAGGATCTAACAATCAATAATGACTTAACTTACGAGGAAACACCATAAGTTGTTTTGGAATGCAAGATTCACCATTTGAGAAATAAAGATGTTGCTCTAATCAAAGTATAGTGGAGACGTCGTGGCGCGTAAATGAAGCTACTTGGGAGCGTGAAGAGGAGATTTGTGTCAAGTACCCAAAATTTTCAATTCCGGGTAAGATATCGAATTTGAGGACGAAATTATATTTAAGGAGAGTAGAATGTGATAATCTATTTTTTAATTAATGATTTGATTAGAGGTTAATATATGGGTTATGTTAGGGGTTAGTTAGGCTAGTTTAAGGGTTTAGTTTAGGGGTTATTTTAGAGTATTTAGGGGTTAATATTAATTACTATAAATATGTATAACTTCATACTCAAATTTTACACCAAATTTTAAATAATTATAAGGTAATGATATTTTTTCTACTTATTATTCAAGTTTCCTATATATATTATATATATATAATTCCCAATTCACAAGATTCTTTCAATATTTTATTTTTACAAATTATTTCATTAATTAGTTCAATTTATTAAAATCACATATTAATTATATAATTTTATTTAATGTAGAAAACAAAGGGGTCGAGGACTAAAACTTTTATTATTCATTTTTCTACATCGAATATCTGCGATTATTAATGTAGGGATTTTTATAGTATTTGTCTTTATTTAATGTTCCATGATTATACTTCATTGATTGCAATATATGTCAAGAGAAAATAAATTCATATAAGCTAGGGGTCATGAAAAGGAACCGAGATTAAACGTATCTTGGGGTGAACTCGCAATGCTATATACGAGAATCGGTCAAAGGAAAAAGAGAAAATTAGTGAATTTATTGTTGTAATTATGTGAATGCTTTTCATATTATATTAAATATTAACAGATATATCCCTACTGAGCGAGATGAAGTTCACCCCTATTATTATCATGACTTTCAAGTTGAGGAATCCAGCTGAAGATATGATGTTGTGGATGGTGTAATAAATCATGCTATATTTATATTTTAAATAATTATGATCGGACTAAATTTTGGATTTATGTCTTTAATTTTTCCGGTTTATGCTTGGAATAATTGTTGGATATTTAATTTGGAAGATGTAATATTATTATTATTATATTTTTTTCCTTAAGAATTAAAAATTCTAAATCAACTTTTTGATAATTATTGGTATCACTTTAATTTATAAATTTGTGTTTTCTTAATAATATTTTTAGAGTACTTTAGATCCGATAAAATTAGGTCGTTCTGCAAGAAAATAGGATGCACCGTGTCGTGCCCTCACGTTCATAGGCCCACATATATCCGAGTGGACTATTTCAAGAGGATGAGTAGCCCTCTTTGCTTATCAAAAGCTTCCGACGGGCTTTTCCCACCAGACATGGTTCACACATAGGAATGTCGACTTTAGCGAGCTAGCCTAAAAGACTTTCTCGAGCTAGCCTAGTCAATCTATCTTGTCCTATATGTCCCAATCTCGCATGCCATTTAACAGAATCAGAAATAACATCAACAAATGAAGAAATAAAAGAAATGCATTCACCGGATAGTTCGAACATGAAAAATCCATTACTAATAAATCCTACGCCATAAAGGTCATTGCCAAGAAAAATAGATAAATGAGTTTGGTCGAACATGAAAGAAAAAACATGTCCTAAAAGTGCTAAAACCAAAAGTAAATTACATCGAATGCTAGGTGCATAAAGCACATCAATAAGGAGTAGCTCGCGCCCAGTGCTAAGCTTGAGCTGGTATGACCCAACTCCGACAACCTCCTCGTGTGCGCCATTTCCCATAGCAATGTAATGGCTGCATGATGGAACTCGATGGTAATCTACGAAACCTTGTCTATCTCTTGTCACGTGTTTGGTTGCTATTGTGTCTACAATCCAACAATGGAGAGAATAGCAGAAAACATGTGAACAAACAAAAGAGTCAAAAGTCTTTAGGAGCGGGTCTTACTTTCTTTGGCTCAAGTACAATCACGAGCAAAGTGACTGACTTCCATAATTAAAGTATATTCTTCTTCTTTCCACCCATTTTACCACGTTGACGTTTCGTGGCCTTTTCACTTTGTGGGCCCAAGTTTTGGTTCTTGACACCACTCTGTCCAGCACCCTTCGATTTGTTCTAATGTTTGCCTTTGGGGGGCTTGCGTCATCTAACATGTGTGACAAGAGCAGTTGTTTTTGCTTGCTCTGCCTCTCGACGGTCAGCCTCAAGCCTAAGATGACTGGTGACACTGTCAAAAGTTTAGATTTTCTCATTATGTATGAGCACAAGCTTAACGTGTCCCCAGGTCTGCTTAGGTAGCAACCTTATGACTGCCAAAACTTATTGTTTATCACTAATCTCATTTCCAACATTTTGAAGCCCGCGAATCATATCTTTCATCACATCAAGATGCTGGCTCATCATGTATTTGGGATCAAGTACGTACTGGTTAAACTTGAGGGTTAGAGCCCTCAACCTCGTTGTTGAGGTAGTACCGTACGTGACCTTCAAGCCTCCCACAGCTCCTTAGTTGTTGGATACTTTTTAAATTCACGGATCAGATGGTCGTGCATGCAGCTCAACATAGTATATCATGCACTCCTATCTTGATCTACCCACTTATTGTATGTGTCCATATCGCGCCGATATTGGGCATTGGATCCATTTTCTGGCCCAATAGGCATAGCCATAGCAGTGGTGAGATAGTCCATAATTTTCATATGGTGCAACAAAAATTGAACTTTTCTATGCCACATAGCATAGTTCTGGCCATCAAGTTTGTCATAGCCATAAAGATCAGAAAAAACTATTTGGGCATCCATCACTATATATAATGTGCAATTTGTTAGGTACTTGTCTAATTTAAAATTTTCTATTCTGATTCAAATAAATTTTATTATGTTCTTCAAATCAAAAAATTCACCGCGAAAGCTTATAATCATCTCCCACCGAGTTGAAGACAATAATAAAAATTTAAATAATCCATGAATAGAAACATTGTCCATTATAATTATGCTACATCACATACAAGAAATAATTGGGTGACATTTGATGCTTACGTCGAGATAATTCTCGGCCTACGATGGTGATTAACAAAATATACCCAAAAGTACATGGCCAAAAAAAATGGCCCCTCTAATACATGAGTCCTAGAAAAAATAATAATTAAAAAAATTGCATTCTTCTTGGACCTACTACAAGAATCTATAAAAAAAAATTGGGACTTTGTAATCACCACCATCTCCAAAAACTACCTCTCAAATAATAAACTAGCTAGACATATAAATATGAGCATCCAAAAATGTCAAAACCCATACTAGAGCTGGCAAAGGGCTGGCCCGAGCCCATCGGATTTTTCCCAAATTTTGGGCTGGCCTGGCTCGACTTTTTTCGGGCCTAAAATTTTGCAGCCCAACCCAGCCCAAATCTTGGGCCGGGCTGGGTTTTGCCACCTCTAACTCATACACATAAAATTGCATAATCATATAACAATTAATCCATGAACCGATTATCAAATAATAATCCTGAAGAACACAATAATATCTATAATAATGGGCCGTAACATACATATACAACAATATGTAGGGCATGTTCGAAAAAGAAAATAATCGGACAGGGAGTGATAAGCAACAACAGCCGCAGCGGTAGCCCACACAATGTTTTTTATTTTTTTTAAATTAAAACTGTTGTTCCGCCTAATAATTACGGGTTGTGAAACAAAATCCAAACCCAACTTCAGAAAATCAACATTCAACCTTCATCAATAAATCAAATAGTAGCACGGATTTTTATGTAGAAATTGTTTTTTCTCTCAAAATTTGAAACGACTCTAACTATCTCGTTTCTTATCCAATTAACATGCAAAAAAATGCCAAATTAAACCTCTATGCAAGATCTACCATTTGATACCAATATTGCATATATAAAAATAAAATTCCAGATTCGAATTGTTTTATTAAAAAAACAAAAAAAATGAATCTCAAGCGTGTCAAACACATCAAATAGGCGAGAACGAGCCCTAAAGTCTCCGATACCACTGTAAGCAAATAAACAGATATTTTCACATAGTCACATAATAAGGAATCGATGATACCTTTCAAATGGGTGGCGGAATAAATTCACCGATTCGCGTTTTATTAGCCCTTGATCTTGATAGCTTGTCTACAAGCCCCTCTCGAATGACTTGAATATAGGTCGCTTCCTTCACTTTGTGCGTCTCCCCACTTGATGTGAATACTACTACTAGAGCACCCATAATTGTTTGTTGTACACCTTGAACCTCGAAGACCTTGAATGGTGATTCTCCAAGAAACGAGAGAGAAATTTTTATGTATGAGATATCTTAATAATGAGAATGGACGTGTGATCTAGGAAGGGGGATGGATCATCTTATAATTGTAATATATGTCAATCCCTGCCATAATCAAATCCTACGATATTAGATGCAATCCCAAGATGCATGCTAATCAATAAGGATCCCTTTGATTTGGCACAATCTTTCCTTACTTAGAAGATATGAATGCAATTTTTCCAATAAATTCCAACATAAATTTAAATAGAAAATGCGTCGTTGGTAAAATGGCCGTATTCTAATATAAATTCCTATGAAAAAATATTCCAACAGCACTTCGAACGGTATTTATTCATTGGAATACACAACCGTTAGAAAAAAATCCAACATTTTTTCTAACACTAATTCCAACATAGTTATACCATTGAAATTTAGTCAAATGGTCTATCCATTGGAATATCGTAATCCTTGGAAAAAATTCCAACGGAGTTATACCATTGGAATTTAGTCCAACGGTAATTTCAATGTTATATATCCGTTGGAATATTCAATCATTTATCTCATTATCTAATATCTTTAATTTTCCAGTAGGTCATCTATCATCAATTTGTCCCAAGTCAAGTCACGACGTTAACTATGTAATTTCAATATGATTGACTCGGAAGAAGAAGATATATTTATCGATATGGATAATACTATAAAATCTTTTAACTCCTATTGAAATTTTCCAACGGTATTGGAATTTTCAATGGAATTTTTCAACAACATGTTGTACCATTAGGATTTCCGTTAAAATTTTAAAAACTCCAACGGAAATTATAACATTTTATTTACCGTTGGAATTTTTGTTGGAATTTTCCAATGGTATGTTTTAGCGATGGAATTTCTGTTGGAATTTTTAAAATTCCAATAGTATTTCCAATGGTTTATTCCAATGGTTTTATTATTGTTGGAATTACTGTTGGAATTTTCCAACGGTTTGTTGTCGTGTTGGAATTTCCATTGAAATTTTAAATTCCAATGGTTATACCAACGGTTTTGTTTATCGTTGGAATTTTCAACGGTATAATATAGCATTGGAATTTTCGTTGGAATTTTAAAAATTCCAATAATTTTCTATTTTGTTGGAATTATTTTGTTGAAATTTGATTGTTTCCTTCTAGTGACCAGTATTGCAACGGTTCATTGTTCAATTGGTTGGATCAGTGTCCAACCAGTTTTAATGAAAAATAATTATATTTTTATTATATTGTATAAAATAAAAATATTGTATATACATTTATATCGAAAGAAATAATAATGTATATATTTAGTTAGTTTTTTTCCACCTTGGTAATAAATAATTTGATTGATTTTATGTCCGTTGATTAATTACATGGGTTCATCTAAATTAAAAATATTTAACTGATTAGATTCAGATTAAAATAGGAACAGCTTGTTTAAATTTTGTACTCTTATATATACACACACTCCAATTTATATAACAAAAAAGACAAGCCATCAGTATTTGAATTTCTGCAAAAATATACATTAAAAAATGAATAAATAAATAACCAACTTAAAATATCTAATGCAAAATTAAATTATTAATTAACATAATACTAAGTTTAGAACTTTGAATTAATATAAATATTCTTTTTAAAAAAAGTAAAAAAATAAATAAATAATTGGATTTGATCGGTTTAATCAATTTTTTATCTGGTTAAGACTTGTTCAACCACAAAACGGTTTTTAGGGGATACCCCAATCAGGCCGACCACTGATTCGCGGTTGAATAGGTTGGACCGGCCGTTTCAGATCGATTTTTCAAACAATATATAATTTTAATTATAATTGCAAGTATGCCTCAAGTCAAGGTACTTTGTTCCGTCAAAATATTCTGATCAACTCAAAATAATCCATTTTCTATTCTTGTGCATATATGCTTTATTTATTTTGTACAATCATGAAGATTGATGAGGCCAACGACTACAAGTTGCATAAGAGCTATATGATATGCTTATACGCTTTACATGTACCATGCTTCATCAGTGTTGAGTTGTGATGTCTCAAAAGCTACCTTTAAAATCATAAGCGCAAAGACATCTATCGTTTTATAGAATAGATTGTTAAGTCGAGTGTCATTCCCACGAGGATTGTAAGTACTAGTAATTACCGTCTTTTTGTAATCTAATCTAGCAATTTCCAGAGTTTTTGTTGGATAAAAATAGAAAATGAAAAATAAATAATTTGAAATAATCACAACTTACAATAGATTAAATAAAAAAAGATTGTAGAATAAGAAATCAAGATCTAGAAATGTGTTTGAATGTAAATCCCTCTAGAATATTTTTGTAATTCAACAAGATAAAAATACAACCATAAGCCCTTAAGCAAAAATAATCCTCTTTTAATAAAATCTCATGTTTCATGGACCGTAGAAATTCCTGATTTAAGTTAAACTCTCTATCGAGCGCGAATAACTCCTAACCTCAAGTTGATTAACTGAAATCTCTTTCTAGTTAAAACCCCCAAGATTGCATTATAACGATTTGTGAATACCCATATTAGATTTGACCCTAATCCAAAAGATTTATGTCGTCCTATATCTAGGATTGCATGCAACTCTTTTCACTTACATAGGTTCTATTTCACCATGAATCTCTGGATTTCCCGGTGAAAAATAAACTTCAAATTAATATTGTGCATATACCAATTCGAATGAATAAATCATAATATAAGTGAATCACACAAACATGATGATTTTATTAAAAACACACAAACCTTAATCACAAATTCATTCTAGAATTCATTACATTCAAACACTAGAAATTTAGTTACACATGGCTTTGATAAAAGAGTATACTACACAAGAAGATTTGAATAAAATGAACATGGTGTACTTAGCTCTTATTCAAGACCAATACAAGACTTCCTCCTCGGTTGATGATGTTGAGCTCCAAGCCTTCTCCTCTAATGTTCTTCAACTTCCAACTCTACCTCTCTTTTATTCTCTCAATGTATTTTTCTTTGTAACTTAATTAGAGAGAATGAATCAATGAATAGACAATGGATGATTCCCCCAACTCATACTCTTGGCTTTTATAGACATCATTTTTGTGCAAGAACACATTAATAATGTCATCCTTTGTTAAACAAATGCTCCAATTCATTGTTGGGTTGGTGAATTCTTGTATTCATATGATAATTGAGGGAATATGAGGACATGTTGCAGCAAAATAGGGTGTTAAAGGTGTACAAAAGTGGTCAAAAAGCTTGGTTGGTGAGTTTTCCATAATTTCCGCATGGAAAAGTTGCGAGAAAAAGTGCACCGCACGCCATGTCGCCCAACACGGCCAGGCCGTCGTTTGTTTCTTCCCGCAGAGACTCGATCCCGACACGGCCGTCTTTGCCCAACACGGCCAGGTCGTGTTAGAGGTCGTTTTGTGCAAAATTTTCGAGTTTTTCGCTCCGGTGGAACACGGCCGTGTTGCCAACAACACCGCCCGTGTTGGACCAAAAAGTCCCCGAAATAACACGTTTAGCTTAGGATTTCGAGCGTTTTTGCATCCTTAAACCCCCCAATATGTTTTAACATGAATCTATGGTCCGAAATTCACCAAAATTAGCCCTGAATGATCAATCTACATCAATAAAAGCACCTCACAGTAATATGAACTATGTACAATCAAAAATTTACAAAACTAACAATAAAATAACTCAAAATCTACTCAAATATACACATAAAACATGCATAAAAAGACCCTTATCAAACCATCTCAAACTTTGAACTTTGCTTGTCCTCAAGCAAAACATTAAATCAAAAAGAGGGATTTAATAAATCACAACACACAAAAAAGATTTTTTTTTTGAACACATTGAACACAAGCAGTCAAGTTCTTAGCCTTCTCAACCCGAATTAACCATTGCCTTTTCAACCCGAATTAACCATTTAGTAAAAATATATTTTTGCAAAGCGGTCGGCTATCAAGAAAGACCGTAATATCAGTAGGCATTATTCAGACTTGAAATCATCACTCCACAAATACTGATAGTTATGAACAACTTCAATTCAATAATGCTATGAAAATACAAGAACTTAATAGATCTTTGTAGTTAGCCTACTAGTCATATAATCAAGCTTCTTGAACTTTATTGGAATGAGAACTTTATTGGAATGAGAATTCAAGGAGCATACATTCTTCTTTTTTTTCGTTCTTTTTTTTAGGACCTTTTGAGGCATGCTTCTTCTAGGTTTATATTTTGAATTTCCGTTCAAACGCTCCTAGGGTGGTTTCTCATACTCATATTCGTGTCGCCGTTTTACGTAAAAGACAAACATGGGACTCATGAATGCTCCTAGTTACTAAGCAACAACAAATAGAGGAGTATAACCTCGATTGGTACATTTTTCTCTTTTTTTTTTTTTTTTTCTTTTCTTTTTTTCTCCCTTTTTTCCACAAGCTTGGTTTAACAACTAGATAACCACCACTAATCACGAGTTCTCGAACGTTCATAGTGCTAAGTATCGTCGTATATGCATTAACAAATTAGGTATTATGGTGTTGGAAATCTCGTCAAAATTTAGTCCACATCCACGTCAATCTAACCTAAACAATCAATTGCTTCACATTGAAAACATAAATTAAAGAGTTAATTTAGGTGTAATTGGACCAAGTTATTGACTAGCAAACACTCAATTTGTTAAAAAAAATCATCTCTCTTGTCGACAGACTCAAAATAAAAACAAGCACACAAGCATTCCCAGAATGTAATTGCATCCACCTCCAACTTAAAGGTTCATATTGTCCTCAATGTGAAAGAAAGAGATGAACAAATACACACAAAACACTTCAAAAAGCAAAGAGACTAGAAGGAAATAAAAGAGGTGGAAAAAGAAAAATACGACCTTACTACAAGAGTGAAATCGGTGTTGAATGACCATTGGGTTGTTTAGTACGAGACCTTCATCGGCATCTTCATACCTAATCAAGGATAAGCAACACACAACTCGAATACTGTGAAATCTTAAATATTCCCAATTAAGACAACAAAGAAAGAAGTTCATAGTTTTTTTTAAACAATCAAAATATGATTTGAAAACAACTCTAAGGACTTGTGATTATTTTGAAAGGAAATAATAAAAATAAAATGCACACAACATCGGGTTGCCTCCCGGGTAACGCTTCTTTAAAGTCGTATAGCTGGACTAATTCACCTAAATGTGAAGATTAGTCGGGCGGAGCCTTGAACTTATGAAAATTCCTTTGGTTTTAGTAGAACTACCTCCAACTTCAAGTTTCAAAATGTGTTTTTCGACCTTTCCGGTACCCTTTTTGGACATAAGCTTCCAACATGGACTTTGAACAACACTTTTCAACAAGAGATTTTTAGATTTCCCATCATGCAAAGGAATGGAATCGACAAAAGAACAAGTAGTATCCTTTTCAATATCAACATGAATTTTAAAAATTGCTTGTTTATCCCCCACTCTCAAAGTTAATTTTCCCTCTTGCACATCAATGATTGATTTTGCATGTCAAGAATAACAAAATCAATCGGGAATATGAATTTATCAATCTTGACTAACACATCATTAATAATACCTCTAGGATGTTTAATCGATTTATCGGCTAAGTGTATGTCCATCCTAGTAAGTTTCGGTTCTCTTAATCCCATATGCTTGAATGTTTCATAAGACATCACATTGATACTAGCTCCTAAGTCGCCTAGTGATCTATCAAAGAGTAAACCATCAATTGTACAAGGGATAATAAAACTTCCTGGATAATTAAATTTTTGTGGTAGTTTATTGGAAGAACATTCATTATTCAATTGCACATTTGATAATCGTTAAGCTTACTTTAATTAGAATGATGTCATTTAGATCCCTTGCATGCTTTGAAGGGGATTGAGCAAATGGAGTATTGGTATGTAATTGCTTGCTTAACTTTCAGTACTTACCAAATTTGTCCTCCTTTTTATCTTCTTCGGTTAAATTCTGGTAAGGGATCTTGGGCTTGTATTCTGCAACCACCTTTTTCACGGGTTTGTCATCCTCCACATATTTCTGCATAGGAGTGTTGGGATAATTATGCTCGTTTGGAACATTGATGGTGATTGCCTTTACGTGCTCCCTTGGGTTTGGCTCAGTGTTAGCCGACAAACTTCCTTGTGGCCTTTCGGAAACCATTTTTGCAATCTGTCCTATTTGGTTTTCCAAATTATGGATAGATGTCTCGTAATTTCTCAAGGATGTTTCCACTGTCTGGAATCGGGTATCTGTTGATTGCACAAACTTTGTTATAAGTTCTTCCAAGTTAGACTTACCTTGATTTGGCTGAAACTCGGGAGGTGTGTGTAGATTAGGATTGGGATTAGGTCGTGGTTGCCCTTGATTACCCCAACCAAAATTAGGATGTTGTCGTCACCCAGGATTGTATGTGTTCTTTGAAATGATTATTTGGGTAACTTCTCGGCTTGATTCCCAACGAATTGGCCTTTGTTCACCTTGCGGTATTGTGTGTGGGCATTCCTGATGATTATGCGATCCTCAGCAAGTTTCACAAGATAAAACGTGCGGTGGTGGTGGTTTAGGAGCCGCTTGATCGTTGATTTTTTGGGTCAAAGCTTTGACCTGTGCAGCTAGTGTAACCACTACATCTGCATTGTATACACCCACTGTCCAGTTAGTTTTACCTCGTATGGATTGCCATTGATAGCCATTCAAGGCCATTCCCTCTATTAGATCTTGGGCGGCTTCTGGTGTTTTATTGTTCAAAGTTCCCCCAGCCGCCGCATCAATCATTTGCCTCGTTGACGAGAGTAGCCCATTGTAAAATGTTTGGACTTGCATCCAAATAGGAAGGCCATGATGTGAGCATTTCCACAATAATTCCTTGAATCTTTCCCAAGTGTCGTACAAGATCTCATCGTCTTCTTGAGTGAATGAAGATATTTCATTCCTAAGTCGTGCGGTTTTAGCCGGTGGAAAATACTTCAAAAGGAACGTTTCAGCCATAATGCTCCATGTTGTGATTGTTCCTTTTGGTAAAGTATTTAGCCATTGTTTAGCTCGTCCGCAAAGAGTAAATGGGAATAGACGATGGATGGCATCGTCAGAAACCCCATTGACTTTGAAAGTATCGAATATTTCGAGGAAATTTGCGATATGGTTATTGGGATCTTCGCTGGTAGGTCGTCGAGTTGAACAAACTGTTGCACCATTTGAATAACATTTGGTTTGATCTCAAAATTATTGGCGGCAACAGCGGGCCTTACGATACTTGATGACGTGTCGTCCATAAATGTCTTGGCGTAGTCGTACATGGTTCTTTGTTGTTCATCCGCCATGACAGGTTCCTTGCCTTCGTTAATATCCTCCTCGTGGTCTGTATTAGTGCTTTCCTCTGTGTTGCTACCGGCGGTCTTGTGCTTCCAAATTCGGCGACGAGTAGACATGCACTGCGGTAAATAAAGAGGATAAGTGTAATCCAAGACTTACAAGGATAAATAAGATGAAAGGCAATTAAAAAAATAAAAAAAATGATTAGATTAACAAAAATAAAGCGTTCTTAATATTACAATCCCCGGCAACGGCGCCAAAAACTTGATGGCTCAAAAGCTACCTTTAAAATCTTAGCCAAGTGCACCTATCATTTTATAAAATAGATTGTTGAGTATCGAGTGTCATTCCCACGAGGATTGTAAGTACTAGTAATTACCGTCTTTTTGTTATCTAATCTAGTAATTTCCAGAGTTTTTGTTGGGTAAAAATTAGAAAATGAAAAATAAAGAATATGAAATAATCACAACTTACAATAGATTAAAAAAAAAGAAGATTGTAGAATAAGAAATCAAGAGCTAGAAATGTGTTTGAATGTAAATCCCTCTAGAATGTGTTTGTAATTCAAGAAGATAAAAATACAACCATAAGCCCTTAAGCAAAAATCATCCTCTTTTAATAAAATCTCATGTTTCATGGACCGTAGAAATTCCCGATTTAAGTTAAACTTTCTATCGAGCGCGAATAACTCCTAACCTCAAGTTGATTAACTGGAATCTCTTTCTAGTTAAAACCTCCAAGATTGCATTATAACGATTTGTTAATTCCCATATTAGGATTGACCCTAATCCAGAAGATTTATGTCGTCCTATATCTAGGATTGCATGCAACTCTTTTCACTTACATAGGTTCTATTTCACCATGAATCTCTCAATTTCCCGGTGAAAAATAAACTTCAAATTAATATTGCGCATATACCAATTCGAATGAATAAATCATAATATAAGTGAATCACACAAACATGAAGATTTTATTAAAAACACACAAACCTTAATCACAAATTCATTCTAGAGTTCAGTACATTCAAACACTAGAAATTTAGCTACACATAGCTTTGATAAAAGAGTATACTACACAAGAAGATTTGAATAAAATGAACATGGTGTACTTAGCTCTTATTCAAGACCAATACAAGACTTCCTCCTTCGTTGATGATGTTGAGCTCCAAGCCTTCTCTTCTAATGCTCTTCAACTTCCAACTCTACCTCTCTTTTATTCTCTCAATGTATGTTTCTTTGTAACTTAGAGAGAATGAATCAATGAATAGACAATGGATGATTCCCCCAACTCATACTCTTGGCTTTTATAGACATTATTTTTGTGCAAGAACACATTAATAATGTCATCATTTGTTAAACAAATGCTCCAATTCATTGTAAGGTTGGTGAATTATAGTATTCATATGATAATTGAGGGAATATAGGGACATGTTGCAGCAAAATAGGGTGTTAAAGGTGTACAAAAGTGGTCAAAAAGCTTGGTTGGTGAGTTTTCCATAATTTCCGCATGAAAAAGTTGCAGAAAAGTGCCTCGGGCATGGCCATGTCGCCCAACACGGCCAGACCGTGCTGTTTCTTCCTGTAGAGACTCAGGCTGACATGGCTGTGCTGCCCAAGGCCGTGTTGGAGGCTGTTTTGTGCAAAATTTTCGAGTTTTTCGCTCCCGGTGGAACACTGCCGTGTTTCCCAACACCCCCTGCCCGTGTTGGACCAAAAAGGCCCCGAAATGACACGTTTAGCTTGGAATTTCGAGCGTTTTTGCATCCTTAAACCCCCCGGTATGTTTTGACATGAATCCATGGTCCGAAATTCACCAAAATTAGCCCAAAATGGTCAATCTACATCAATAAGAGCACCTAGGAATAATATGAACTATGTACAATAAAAAATTTACAAAACTAACAATAAAATAACTCAAATTCTACTCAAATATACACATAAAACATGCATAAAAAGACCCTTATCAAGTTGATTCTTAAGGCATTTACGAATTAATTAGTGGAATATGAGTTTAATTCATGACATTCACTACTTATAACTTTCTTTCAATATGAAACTTTAGTTGATATTAAGAAATTCAATAAGTACCAATGACAAAAAAAAGGAGAACAAGAGGTATATATGAACAAGCAAAGACATAGTATTCTTATTAAAAACAAGATGAATTAAGGTATATTGACAGTTGAAAGCTTTTATAAGAGTGCTCGACCCGTGACCTCCCAAAAAAAAACCTTCAACGGGTAAAAGCCCTTATAAATTGAGAATGATAGCTCAATATGAGTTTAATTGCATATTGGTTAACCTTTCTGTTGACTTGTTTCTTGGATCAACAAACAAAATATGTGAATACAATGGCGTGGAAATTAAAAGAACACTTGGATTCATAAGAAAATTGGCTAATTCTCTTTTTTTATATCAAGACCGAAAGCGAGTTTGTCTAGGTTTCGTCACTCAATTTGAATCTTACAAGCTTTATAGTAGTATTATCTCACTTTGTCTTTTCCTTAATAAATGAGATATATTTATACTAATACAATTAGTGGGCTAATCATCATTACATCTAGCATAATAGTGGGATAATTATGGGGCACGTGTCTTCTCCCTGGTGTGCATGAGGCGCATGCGTTGGCCATGTGTTGGGAGGAACTTGTTGACTTGTCCCGCTGACTGGTTGACAGGTGACATCTTGGTCTGCCACTGGAATGTTGAATCCACTTAGTGGGAGATTTATTGAGTGGAGCACTTGCTTGATCTTGTTTGATTATAGTGAACCGAGCTCGGTTCGTGCCACATCATCAGTTTGGTTGCTTACGTCATCCTGGTCGGTCCACGTCATCTTGAATAGCTTACGTCATCATCAGCTGAATGGCCACGTGGACCTATTTTTGTCCAGCTCGGCTCGGGTATCATCACCTTCTAAGTATGATCATCGAGGTCAAATAGATGTATGTTGGAATCAAAATCACAAAAATGATCATGTGAAGAATACCACAAATAAGCATGCTTGAATAGATCCATACCATGATAATATGAGAAAACGGGAAGATGTAATTTGAAACACGGAAGTGTACCTCATGAATCCATAGTTTTAGGTTTGAGGATTCTTGATTTGGTATGGAACTTCCAAAACTATATGTTCTGCCTGATGAGTTTTTCTTTTCTTTAAAAAACATTATGTCCGAGGAGAACAATCGCTCGCTTTTAGAACTTTTAGAGCGGTCATTTTGAGGACCATATAATCGACTTGTATATAAACTCTCCTTGATTTTTCTATTGGTACCTCAACAAATAGAAATTCTCTTTATGGCATGTATAATTCCATGACAATTTCATATCTTTCTAATCCAAAATTAAAATTTTATTAGATCGTTTTAATTGGATTATACCTTAAAACAACTTTGCACATTTAATTAATATATGTCAGTCCAAATTAAATATTTCTAACAATCTGTTTTTACAATTCATGGAATGAACTACAAGAGTGATGGATTAGAAGATGTGACCAAAATTTGACCGAACCAATGGGCTCAATTGTCAGAGTTTTTTATGAGCTCAAGGCCATGTTTAATTTTTTTTTGGCCTTTTTAGCTTGAACAAGGAAAACAAATCATACTTTAGTTCAATCATATGATTTGATCATTTTACCGTAAATTATCCTTGTCTAGAAATGGTAATTGCATGAATCTATAAATGATTCAATTAGCTTTCTCTCTTGTCCACTATACAAGAAGGGAATTTATTTATCTCGAGGTAGAGGAAGGTATTAGTAATTACGTCATATTTGATTTTTTTTTATATCTAAAATTTGATTATTCTCCATATGATTGTTTTTTAACTCGAGCGTTTGGAAGCTATGTTGGGGAACCACCATCCCTCCTAATTTTATAGATAATTTTTGTTAATGTTTTTCAAAAATTCGGCCCTGTCATTGCAGAGACACAAATTTAGACATCTTCACTAAAAAATAATACTTGTGGCCACTTGGTTAACTGTTGAATATATGAACCGGGTATGAACAAGACACGAAATAGAAATTGGAGAAAAAACAAAAGATACGAGATTTTTGGTATTACAACTTGAAGGGAATAAAACAAGTCTAAGGCGTGTTGGAGACTTTCCTTAAAGTATTATTTGCCCCACTTCTTGCTAACCGAGTATATGGCAAATTATTTCTAGGATACGATAGACTAGTGAAACAACCAAATAGCAAGTTTTTGATTGTTTCTACAAGAAAAGAATGCTCTTTTTTATAAAAATTAGTTGGACTTGCCTTGCTAAACCTTTTATATATATGTATCAAGTAGCATGAATCCGTAAATAGCTTTAAAAATCATGCACCAAAAGTTACACCCATGAATTGTGATTATTCATGAAATGGTGCTTCTCCAATGAGATGATGCCATTCCATTCGGTGCTTCTTCATCAAATGCATGTTGAAACTTTTCAATCATTCGGTGCTTTTCCAACCAATGCAATTTTTCTTTTCGAATGAGATGATTATTCGAAGAGTTGCGCCGATCCTCGAACAACTTTGACAAATTGAGAAACAAGCTCCAATGCTGACGTGCGTTAAGCTAGGCTAATGCTCACTTTAGCTAGGCATTATCTATATCACAAACTATTTTTAACATTCCCCATTTAGTTTGTGATATAATTTCAAACTAACACTTATAGAAATCATCATAAGAAAAGTAACTTTTGTTTTAAACTTTTCTTTAGTGTAAATAATTCACAAATCTAAATTAAGTAATTGGTGTCTAGGTTGCTTAAACCAACACTCAAAGTAGATTAGAAATATTTCACACATGAACCATCAATCGCATTCTTTTATTCACAATATTTTTAGCACTATTACCGGTCATGTGCTCATCCTAGTTCATAATCATGTACAAAAGATCACCCAAAACTTTTGCTAGAAGCGGCACCACTTCTTATGATCATATAGGTGGAAGTTACTTCAAGTTTTATTTAATTAAACATAAATAAAACACTATGAAATAATTCCATTAAGAATTAACTCTCAACCTACTAACTTAAGAGTAACAAAATATGCACCTTACACTTGGAATGGTATACACTTATTGAGGTGCTCACAATCACTTAGCAATTTGTTTTTACCCTTTAAACCTTCGCTCAAGTCCCTAAGGGTAGTACTAGAAAGAAGGTTGGGTTACCATCACTAGTGATTTTAGATCAAGGATTTTAATCCCATTCCGATGTTGTCGAATTCACCAAATCCCTAGCTAAAGGTTTGGTCAATGGATCCGCTAAATTATTATAAGTTCTAACGAACACAATATTGACAACATCATTATTAAGCATTTCTCTAATAAATGCATGCCTTAGCTTATATGTCTAGATTTACCATTGTACACTTTATTCAATGCTCTAGACATAGTAGCCTCACTATCACAATATAAAGTTGTTGGTGGCCTTTGGACAAGGCCACATATCCATATCAAACAATAAATCTCTAAGCCATTCTACCTCCTTACAAGTGAAAATAGAGCAATAAATTAAGCTTCCATGGTGGAGTGTATAATTCTTGTTTGTTTCTTTGAAGCCCAAGAAACTACATCACCACTAAGCATAAACACCCAACCACTAGTAGGTTTTTGATCACTTATGCTAGTAATCCAACTAGCATCGAATAACCTCTAGTATATTTAGAAAGTTATTATAGTAGAGTCCTGAATCAGTAGTCTTTTTAAGATATCCAAGAACTCTTGTCACAGTTTTCCAATGATCCCTACGAGAATTTTTAGTATATCCGGCAAGTCTACAAACGAGAATATGAAATATCCGGCCTTGTGCAACTCATTGCACACATCATACTTCCAATTACACTAGCATACTCGAGTTGAGCTATTGGATTGCGGAATTTTCACATAACTTAAAGTTAGGATCAAAAGGAGTACTAACTTCTTTAAGATTTTATCAACATAATGTGCTTGTGAAAGAGCGAAACCCCCACTATGTTTCTTAAGTTTAATACCTAAGATTGTATCGGCTTTACCAAGATCTTTCATTTTGAACTTAGAAGAAAGATACTTCTTAGTATCTACTACACTTTTTAAAGTAGTACTAATAATAAGCATGTCATCCACATAAATTCAAATAATCGCACCATACTCTTCATTGAATTTAGAATAAATGCACTTATCAGCATTATTATACCTAAATCCACTTGAGAGTAATACAGATTCAAATTTTTCATGCCACTATTTAGGAGTTTGTTTTAGTCCTTACAAAGACTTAACTAGCTTACACACTTTATGTTCATTACCAGGAAGCACAAAGCCTTCTGGTTGTTCCATGTACACCTCCTCATCTAAATTACCATTTAGAAAGGTTGTTTTTACAACCATCTGATGTACATGCATATTATATATAGAAGCTAAAGCAAGAAGTACTCTAACTGAGGTAATTTTAGCAACCGACGCATAAGTGTCAAAGTAATCGACTTCTTCTTTTTGTTTAAATCCCTTAGCTACTAGCCTTGCTTTATAAGTTAGAATAGTTCCATATGTGGCATACTTCCTACGTAATACCCATTTACAGCATATTGTTTTTGAACCATGAGGTAAGTCAACTAGAATCCAAGTATTGTTAGACAATATTGAATCCATTTCATCATTTACCGTTTTTTTTCAAAATGCAGCATCTCTAGACTTCATAGCCTCATTAAATGTTTTAGAATCATCCTCTACACTAAATAAAACTGGTGTTTTATTAAGTAGAGAGTTCCTATTACCTTCCACAAGAAAGACAATAGCTTGAGAGGATATAAAATTGGAAGAAAGTTCTTTTTCCTTCCTTTGTCTTTGACTTCTCCTAGGTTCAATAGGAGAGTCAATTTCTTTTCTTTTAAGTTCACTAGAAGGCTTCGCAGTTTGAGATGAAATAGGCACTTGTGATGAATTCACATTCACCATTGAATCTTTGAGAAATTTATCCTCAAAGAACTCAACATCTCTTGATTCAACTATTACCTTAGAATCAAGATCTAGCAATCTATAAGCTTTAGAATTTTCAGCATAGCCAATAAAAACACTTTTAAGTGCTCAAGGTCCCAACTTGGTTCTTTTATTGTCTGGAACTCTATAATAGGCTATACAACCCCAAACTTTAAAGTATGACAAGTTTGGTTTTCTTCCTTTCCATAACTCATATGGGGACACTTTAGTCCTTAAAGAAGGAATCAATTATGAACATGACAGCTGACAACAAAGCTTGACCCCACAAATTGTTTGGCAACTCCTGAACTTAAGAGCATGGAATTCACCATGTCTTGTAACGTTCTATTCTTTCTTTCAGCCAAACCATTTTGTTGTGGTGTATATGGAGCACTAGTTTGGTGTACAATACCATTATATTCGAGAATATAGAAAATTCACCGAGATAAGTATTCACCACCTCTATAACTCCTCAAAGTTTTGATTTTTCTACTTAATTGATTTTATACAAGAGAGTTGTAAGCTTTAAACACACCAAATACTTCATCCTTAGATTTCATCAAATAAACATGCACAAATCTAGAGCAATCATCAATGAAAGTAACAAAGTATTTATTTCCACCTCTTGTTAGAAAACCATTAAATTCACACACATCCGAATGCACAAGATCAAGCAATTGTGTGTTTATTTCAACTTTAGGAAAAGGTAATCTTGTAGTTTTTGCTTGAACACAAGTTTCACACTCCTTATTCACATAGTCATTATAGGAGATAAATCCATTTTTAGACATGTAATTCGAAACTCATGACTAACATGTGCTAATCTACCATGCCACAAAGAATAAGAAGAATCAATCAAATAAACAAATATTATTAACTTTATTGATACTCGGTTTGAAGTCCGTTATAAGAATACCCCTTTCCAACAAAAACACCATTCTTAGACAAGATTACATTATTAGACTCTAGTATATCCTTTAACCCCTTCTTATTAAGAATATCCACATGACAAGATTCGTCACAACATCCGGAACATGAAGCACATTAGTGAGTACTATATTTTTGCCAGGAGGTGAAGTCCAAATGAACATCTCATCTAACAAGCACTTGGCCCTCACACCATTTGCCATAACTACTTGTCCATCCAGAATTTCATAATTCTTGAATTGTTCCTTGTCATTGCAAACATGAATAGCAAAGATCGGAATCATACCACCAATCCTGTGGAAGAGGTTGGTGTAGCCAAATGGAGTTGACCACGAGTACCAAGAGATAACATTGCTATAATTTATGTAGCATCTTCAACAAGATTAGACTAGAAGCATTAGTAAAATTAACTTTTTTCTTCTTTTTGGATTTGCACTCAGCCTTATAGTGGCCTTTCTTACCATAATTATAGCAAACTATATTTTACTTTTTCTTGCCTACAGAATCAACATTTTCAGAATTCTTTCTTTTATTCTTAAACTTCTTCTCATGAACCATATTCACTCTAGGATCACTATCAACTTCTTTCTTATGAAGAATCTAAAGACCTTCTTCAATTCTTAAATGTTTCAAAACACTAGATATGGTTAAAATTTCAGAAGTATGAAGCAATTTCTTTTGATAATCATTCCAAGAAGAAGGCAATTTAGCAATTATCGCATCTACTTGCATAGATTAAGAAATTTCAACCCCATAATCTTTAAGTTTTGAAACTATCACTTGCAGATTATGAATTTGATCCATGAGAGAAGAAGAATCATCAAGCTTGAATTCAAAATACTTTTTAATTAAAAACTTATCTGCTCCTTGCTTTTGTGATGCATATTCAAATTCAAGTGTTTCCCAGATTTCTCTCGGACTCTTCACAGCGGTGAATAAATCGTAAAGGGTGTCTGACAAGGTATTGAGAATGTGATCCCTACACATCACTTCATCATCTTGACGCTTATCCCTTTGTTTCTTCACTTCGTCAGATTCACCATCTTTTGGTGGAGGGATTTCTAGAAGATCCGGTTTGAGAACGTAGACAACCTTCAGAGCAGTTAGGAAAAACATCAATTTGTCCTTCCAACGGTTAAAGTTGGTGCATGTGCCATCCAGCCTGTCCAACTTCACAAAGTCTTGATTCATCACTTTGATCGCAGATTCTTGAGTAGACTCCATGGAAACTCGAATAACACTTTAAGATTGTTGAATATATGAACCGGGTATGAACAAGACACGAAATAGAAATTGGAGAAAAAAACAAAAGATACGAGATTTTTGGTATTACAACTTGAAGGAAATAAAACAAGTCTAAGGTGTGTTGGACACTTTCCTTAAAGTGTTATTTGCTCCCACTACTTGCTAACCGAGTATATGACAAATTACTTCTAGGATACAATAGACTAGTGAAACAACCAAATAGCAAGTTTTTGGATTGTTTCTACAAGAAAATAAGAATGCTCTTTTTATAAAAATTAGTTCAACTTGCCTTGCTAAACCTTTTATATATATGT
The DNA here is from genome assembly GCA_016081115.2 of Rehmannia glutinosa. NCBI lineage: Eukaryota > Viridiplantae > Streptophyta > Magnoliopsida > Lamiales > Orobanchaceae > Rehmannia > Rehmannia glutinosa. The sequence continues at coordinate 17,049,817 of CM071934.1, forward strand.
ATCAGTAGCATGAATCCGTAAATAGCTTTAAAAAGCATGCACCAAAAGTTACACTCATGAATTGTGATTATTCATGAAATGGTGCTTATCCAACAGATGCCATTCCATTCGGTGCTTTTCCAACCAATGCAATTTTTCTTTTCGAATGAGATGATTATTCCGAAGAGTTGCGCCGATCCTCGAACAACTTTGTCAAATTGAGAAACAAGCTCCAATGCTACTATACGTTAAGCTAGGCTAATGCTCACTTTAGCTAGGCATTATCTATATCACAAACTATTTTTAACATTAACCCCAATGGTTCTGTTTATAAATAAAATTATGGTTTCATATTTCATAGAACAACAATATACTGTATAAATTTATTTAATACCTAACTTTTTGCCATGTCATATCACTCTCCCTATATATGCACCCACCAAAATAAAGGTTCATCGACATTGGTTGCCTTAGATATTGGATTGTATGCGTGAGTCGATAGGTGATAGGTCCAACAATCTGATAAGTACATTCACCTAGCATAAAGCTACAAGAATGGTATTATATGTACACATAACTTGAGTTTAATTAATAATACATCAATCATTAACATGTCAAATAGGGGAGACACTATTACAAAATAGATGGCTCTAACTTCCTCTATGTTTCTTGTATCCTTTAATTGGCATTGATTTATATTATTATTGAGTTAGTCTCCTGCAAGACGGTCTAACAGATCTAATTTGTTAGATGGATCCAAATATCCAACTCGTCAGCCTACCAACAGTCCGCACAAGTATCAATATCAAATCTGTTGCCCGCTGCTAATAAATTTTAGGAGAGTTGCTAATACATTTCAGGAGGACTATTAATACTTTTCGGAAGGAAAACTAATATTTTTAAGGGTGCTACCAAATATTTTTCAGGATGACTTGGGGGAAGAACTAATACTTTTATGGGGAACTATTAATACTTTTTATGAGGAAAACTATTACTTTTCAAGAGGAATACTAAAATACATTTAATCGGAAAACACAATACTTTTAAATAAGATTACTAATACGTTTTAGTAGGAATACTAATACTCTTGATGGAAAAAATAAATATTTTTCAAGAGGATTACTGAAAAAACTGTTCAAGCAGATTACTAATACATTTCATCGTTACTACTAATACTTTTTTTGAGGGACTGATAATACTTTTAGGGAGAAAAAACTAATTATATTCAGGAGAACTACTAAAATACTCTTCAGGAAACTACTAATACTTTTTCGAGAAATTACTAATATTTTTCGGAATACTTTGTTGCAGAATATTACAAACATGCCACCGATACATGAAATTACGAAAAAATCCAGATCGGATTGGATCCGTCTAACAGAAAAGACCCGTTAGACGATCTGACGGGAGTTTTTGTGATTATTATTTATTTAACGATAAGGATTAGTTGTGAAGTTTTATTGTCGACATAGGATTGTTTTAGTATTTGTATATTGTATGCATCTTAGTGGCTCTTACTAAAGTCGTAGTGACTTTTTTATTGTTCTTTGATGTAGCACGTTTTAAGTTGATTATATATATGGTATATATCAAATGGACCAGCAAGAATACATGCATGTACCACATGCAACATTAGAGTATGATTACTGATCCAGCCTGATTTCGGGAGAGAAATTCGGTAGTTTTTTGCAGGCTAGCTGAAGAGATCGGATCATAATTTTGGGAAGATCTCGGATCCACTACAACAAAATGTGTCTTTTGCAACAACATTATTAGGGATGACACATAGTCGTTGCTAATAGCGACAACTATCGTCCTTATTTGAGATTATCAGCGATGATTTTCGCTGCCTCGGTCCAATTAATATCCATCTCTCTCTAATCTCTCTCCGCAAAATACTTTTATAAAATTCCCGCAAAACCTCTTCCTCCTCATTTTTCTCTCGCGCCTAATCCCCAATCGTCATCTCTCTTTCTCTAATCTCTCTCCGTCACTCCGCCGATTTTGGCCGCCTCGATCCATTGATACGCCGTCACCTTCGATCACATGGAAATCCTTCTTCACCTCCTCCGCTCGCTCATCTCCGACCGTCCATCCACCACCACCGCCGCTCCACCACTTATTGCCGTTCGAGGAATAGGTTGGCCATTTTGCAAATTCTATTACTACTGTTTATTCGTCTTCCTACCGCCTCACGATTTAAATTGATCGTTTGCTCCATTTCTGGACCATATTGTAAAATTCCCAATTTAGGCAGTTTTTCCATAATTTTAGTTTGGTAATGTGAATGGGGATATAGCTTGAGCAACAATGTTGGATGGAGAAGATTTAATTATTTGCATTGATTCACGGGAGAAAAGAACACATGCATTTTATGTTCCTTCACTGTGTGTGTACAGTTGATTTCTAGTGTAAATATTATAGAAGGTTTTAATAGACTTTGTCCAACTTATTATTGCTCAAATTGACTCCTTAGATATAAGATTCTAATAAAGAATAATTTTGCATATAAACTGTCTGTCATTTTGTCCAAGCCTTCTCATTAAATTTGTTCATGGCTTGAGGATTTCTACATTTCTCGATTATACTTAGAAGTTTCATGTTCTTGTTTTACTTTTAGGCTTAACTTAAGCTTGGTTTGAGTGACCATATATTTCTTTATTTACAGCTTTTGAAACATTACTACAACATTGGAGCTTGGATCGAATTCCCTTTGTTGAAGTTCTCCTGTTTTGGCATATGCAGACCCTCTGTTGTAGAATATTTGGATTGATTTTTTGCTTTTGGCTTATTTTGTGGTTCTGTTACAGTCATTGCAACTTGAAAGGCTTACTACGTATCATGATTCCAATCGTGATCCCTGGAAGTTGGACAAGAGATGGGAGGATCTTAGCCCTCCGGAATGGATTGAGGTGCATTCTTATTTTGAAACTATTGTGGTCTGTCCTCTCTTAAAAGCTTTCCACTTCTAGTGATGTTCTCTCAGAGTTTAGTGTATCATTTTTTTAATTGTCTGATTCTGTGATAAATATATTTGAAATAATCTGACTGTAGAAGATATTTATTCCAGGAAATTTGATTTGATAGAAGTTGACGAGGATTCTCATGTACCCTGGTTCTCATTTTGATCTCCTGCGGAAACGACAATGGGGAGCATATGTTATATTAGTGTATCATAGTGATTCTTACTGTTCAATATCTGTTTTTCTTTTCCTAACATGTTAATGGCCTGCAATTGTCGTTGAGGTGGTAGTCTTTTTCCTGCAATTCCTTCTCCATCTATTTTAAGACTTAGCTATACTAGGATGCTAGATTTGGATCCAAAACCGATACCCTTTTTTGTAATCAGAGGTTTTTATGTCCCTCTTCACAGACTTCACTTGGTAACAAAATGCTTATCTTCATTTAAGATTGGGAAAACCAGAGAACTCACATTGGATATGATGTAGATATGTATGGTTATAATCTTGTTGACATTGTCAATAAATCTTGCTTACAGAGTCGTACACTTCATGTTCCTCTGTATGCATTTTGATTGTTAGTCAGAAACCATCTCTTGACTGATATCATATTTGTCTTGATTGTTACTTCATGTACTCAGCTTAATGTTGTATTTTGAATTTTGATGTATAGATTTTTTAATGATTTTCCACAGAAAAAGCTTTGCTTGCTGAACATGGAAAGTCAATAAAAGATTTAACATTTGCCATTCAGGTATTACTTCTATTAAGTAAAATTTACTTCATTTTAGGGATAATTACAATAACTACCCCTGAGGTTTGGCCCAATTACGAAAAACTCTAGTTATCTTCCAAAAGTACAAATACCCCATTAAAATGTTACAAACACCCCCCTTTCAATTTATTCTCTTTACTAAACCTTTCATTGAATATTATTTAGGGGTTTGGAAATGTCGGATCATGGGCTGCAAGGCTCTTACATGAACTAAGTGGCAAAGTCGTTGCAGTGAGTGACATAACTGGAGCAGTGAAGAATCCTAACGGGATTGATATACCGGCATTGATTCAGCATAATGAGAGAACAGGAAAGCTAGCTGACTTCAGTGGTGCTGATTTCATGGACTCAAATGACTTGCTTACTCATGAATGTGATGTTCTCATATCTTGTGCTCTAGGCGGAGTTCTGAACAGGTTTTTAATTATGTTCTGAAAGATACTTAATTGTATTTGCTACTATTTGTACACAATGAATCATTTTTGTTTTCCTGTTTTTCTAAATGATTTCCATCTCCCTCGTCTCAACCAAATGTATATTCCTTTTGTTAAATGACAGATAATGCTACAACTAAATTCCAGAATTGCAAACTTTCCACATAACAGAGTTTAATGTGGTTAATTTATCTAAAATATAATTCTTTCTTTCAAATGCAATGTTTATAAATTGTGCTTTGTATGTTCTGGCTAAGAAGCAGTGGTTCTTTTCTTGATTGAAGAGAAAATGCTGGAGATGTCAAAGCCCAGTACATCATTGAAGCTGCAAATTCATCCGACTGATCCTGATGCTGATGAGGTGCTAATGCTTTAGCTTTTAGTTTTTTTAAGAATCCTTCGATTAGTATATACCACATTTTCATAACAAAGTATTGTACGTATGCAGATTTTGTCGAAAAAGGGAGTTGTAATACCTCCCGATATATACGCAAATGCAGGAGTGACAGTTAGTTATTTTGAGTGGGTTCAGGTAATACACAATCTCCTGCTTGATCTTGAAAATAGAATTTAATTATAAGTCACCATATGTCTAAAGCTACTATTTAACACTTTACTAAACCTTTTATGACATCATTTTATTTTCAAACAAAATTTTAATCTTTTCTACTTCAAAAATATTTTCTGAAAAAAATAAACATCAACCCCAAAAGACTATATTTTCAAAAACTTCTGGGTTTGTTTTGTAATTGACCCAAAACCTCAGGGGTCGTTTTGTAAATATCCCTTTTTTCAAAAAATGTTGCAAAATAACAACTTTAGGAAGAAGATCATATTATAGTAATTGTTTACATGGGGCTCGTGATTATTTTTTTTGGTTACTTTGATTGTCCACTGCTGAACTTGGAAATCTGGCAATTTTGCAGCTGAAAATTCATTACCAATTGAGGAGTGATGAAATGGTCTTGGAGATTAGGACTGGTTTTGCTATGTAAAGACAGGTCTCTTTTTTATGATCCATAGCATTTTCCTTTTTTCATTGTCTTGTTTATCTTAATTTGATGGAAACAAATTTGGATGGATAATGTTGCCTGTGTTCATGGTTTTAGACATTTTGCCAACATGCATGCAGCCAGACATAACAGCACCTGGAGTGGAAATCTTAGTTGCATACTCACCAGTAGCTCCTGTTTCTTCAAATTACGTTTCTGATGAAAGATCGGTTAAGTACAACATTTTGTCCGGCACATCTATCTCTGCCCCTCACGCTGCAGGGGCCGCTGCGTACGTAAAATCAGCGCATCCTGATTGGTCGCCTTCTGCTATCAAGTCTGCTATTATGACAACCGGTAATCAGTTCTTATATCTTTGCACACACAAAAAAAAAAAAAACACTACATTTCCATGTCCAGCTTTTACAAAAAAAAACTATCCCTGATTGTTTAGTCTAATTACTAAAAGCTCCAGTTATCTTTCATAATTACATATACCCCTTAAACTGATACAAACACCCCCTTGAGGGAGTATTGTAATTTTAAAGGATAACTGAGTTTTTTTTTGTAATTAGTTAAACCTCAGGGTAGTTTTTGTAATTTAAAGAGAAAAAAACACGAACTGTTGTCCGTTATTCCAGCTTGGCGCATGGATCCAACAAAACATAAAGACGCGGAGTTTTCATATGGAGCCGGGCATATAAACCCAATAAACGCAACGAACCCTGGTTATTAACAGAGACTTTTCCCTCTTCCTCAAAGTACTAATGAGCTAGAGTTGGTGTTTCAGTTTAATGTTGATGATTATACTCTGTTCAAGACTTTTCATAAGAAATATACAAATTAGTTATCTGTATTGCTCCTACAAATTTTTCCATATTTATCGAACGATAACATAGTGAACAGACATGCAGAGATAGATAAATAGATGCATACATCTTTATTCTTGGTTGGATTGAGTGGGATGATAGACGAGATGAGTTCAAAAATGCTCTATCATATTTCCCGGAAACGGGGCCTTTTCATTTATTTTGAAACGCAGTAATTAGGCATGATATATATATATATAGAGAGAGAGAGAGAGATTGGTTCAAATGAGACCAATCTCTTGAGTTAGTCCATAAGACCGCATATATACCATTGATTTAATATTTTAATGGTGAGATCTCTTTAGTTATTTTTGGGTAATTAAGGGTATGATTGTATTTTCACCATTTTCGATTTCTTAAAGAGATAACGTTAATTGCTAATTAATAGGAAAATAGGATCTTTCCTTTATCGTTTCCCGTTTTAGGGGAAATAACCATACATTTTCAGTTGTGTCTTTTCAAAACTGGTTCCTTTTGGCTTCCCTCCACTCTACGGTTTTTGACAAGAAAAAAACCCTTTCTCTTTCTTCCTTCCCCCAAATATTTCCTTTCTTCCCCGTCGAGTAGCGAGCGCCCAACCCTAACCATTTTTTTCTCCCCGAATAATCCCTCACTTCCAGTCGAGTAGCGCTCAAAAAAATTATTGGTAGGCGGTTTGGGTTTGCGAAGAAGAACCAGGGAAGCGCTATTTTAGTGTCGTTCACTGCGTGTGCAAAGGTGAGTCCATTTTCTCTTTATTTGGCCCAAATCCGTCAAATTTAAGTTTGTTCTTGTATCAACAAGTAATTTTTGGTGGGTTTAGGAGTACGATTTTTGTGGAGAAGATTTGAGGAGAGGGGGGTTTTGTCGTCTGAGTTCTTGTATTGTGAAGGTGTATTTGTTGTTTTCATCTTCTGTGCTTTTTTATTTTTCCTGATCGTTAATGAAGGTCCTCTGTCGCAATTTGTGAGTTTTTCAAGTCATCAATTTTTCATTCAGTAATTTTGCAATTATACTGATAACAAACCCATAACAAGTATGCATATTTTTTTATTAAGTATACCGCTATAGTTTGTTAATTATACAACTTTAAGTAGTATATAAGCATACTTTTGTATTCACTTGTTCATATATGAATTAAGTTTTTTTTATGTAGGGGGGTTGTGGTGTATTCTTGCTATTCTTACATGTTATGCTAAGTAAATAGGATTAAGTAGAATGTAAACAAATTAGTGTATCTCAAGTAAGAAACACATAACAAGTATGCAGATTTGTTTAATAAGTATACTGATATATTATGTTAAATATACAACATGAAATTTAATGTAAACATACTTTTGTATGCAGACTTGTATACTAAGTATACAAGTTTGTCATGTTAAATATACAACATCTTGATACAGGGTTCTTTTTATGTAGGTGTTGGTGGCTAGTAAAATGTCAAGTGAAGAGAAAATAGAGGTCAATAGTGGTGCAGAGTATAGTTAGGAGACGAGCAGCCCAAAAAGAGGCGAATGATTTGAGTTCATATCCGGAACGCAAGTTAGGGCGAAACCGAAGGTTTTGGTTGATGCTCTTGCTTCTATGAAACCTGCACAGAAGAATGCAGTACGTGAGATGGGTTTTGGGAGTCTGTTTTCCCTGAAATTTGAGGATTTCAATAAAAAGCTCACGTATTGGTTAGTTGAAAATTTCAATCCTCTAAGTAGTGAACTTGTATTTGACGATGGTAGGCGTGTTCACATTGAGAGTGAAGATGTTGGTAGGCTGTTGGGATTCCCTAACGGGGATGTGGCTATTGAAAGGAAGAAAAAATCGGGGAGATGTGCGTTGTACGATGAGTGGAAAACAATGTTCCCGAATTTCAGATTTGCCGGTGATTTGGTGTGAGGATGATGGAGTGCGTAGACGGCGGGGGTTCGGTTCGAGAAGGCATTTCGTGACGCTTTGTTGTGGCGTTCTTATTGGAAATTTACAGTGTGGGTGTCACGCCCCAAACGCGACGCGACGACGATCAATCACTTAAATAGAAATAATTCAACATCTAAACCAAGGATACAAAACTCCAAGTGAAATAGTCTAATGCGCGGAATAAAATACACACAAGTACGAATTATATCTTAAGGTCCGACAATATCCAAATACAATCCATCAAAATATCCGAATTTAAACTTACGGTCCAAACTAAAACAGAACGAATGAGGTCAACAATAACAAAAGCAAAAGAAAATATCGCCGACATCAATGATTATAGGAACTAGTACGATAAAGGCGGAGCACGGGATTGATCTGTGGTAGGTTTGACGTCTTCAACGTCTTCTCATCTAAAGGTTAGAAAAAAAGAGGGGATGAGACAAAAATCTCGGTGGATGGGGTGATCGTGTGTGATAGTGTGGCGATGTATATAGTTAATGCGAGAAAAGCGGTTGTATGAAAACGGCGTGAGGTATGATGCATGTTTTCACGCATAGTCCACAAGCGTCATGATAAATATTTATAAAGTAATATACTTATACCGTTTAAGAAATAGTTCGTGGTCACACAAGCACTATGATTCGGGTAAGGAGGTAGGATTGCGTCTTGAATGTAACGCCAATCCTATGCAAACAGTAAAGGTTGCATACGAATTTGTAGCGCCAACCAATGCAATACAAGTAGCGGTTGCGTCGGAGTTTGTAGAGCAATCAATCGGGGCCCCTGTTTAACTCGAGTAATCGTGTGGATCGGGACAGTGATTCCTTCGTTCTTCCTTGTAACTCCCCGTTCAAGATGGTCAGAGACTGTCACCTTATCGCTCCATAGGCAAAGACAAAATCCACGCCGGAGCTTGCAAGGCTCGGATTTGTCATAATCATGATTATACCTCAAGTACTACGACCCGCTTCCTTGGACAAACTCCATCCCTTAGTTGCGGGATTAGGGACGATGGGGCGAGAGAGTGGAATAGCGGCCCGAGCGCGGTTCCCATCCGGCGACGTATCCATTCCGATCGTGAGCTCGACGCACAAGTTGACTCGCAGACAGAAAAGTAAGTACACATTCGGGTAGTCAACCAGGCAAATCAGTATTATTGATTCGGGAAGCATTTTAGGAAAGTTTTCGAAAATTTGCGCAAGGCAATTATGGCGTTGGTGGAGTTATTTGGATGAAGATGATTATCGGGAGGATAAGCAATCTTCGATATCTTGAAAGATTATGTGGAGCATAAGTCCCGTTATAGATTCGAAATTGCAAGACGAGGAAGTCGCCCCACGATCGCGTATTAATCGGTCGGCCAGACGATCCGATAAGTCGTGGATTTTTGAGAAAATAAAATATTTTAATCAATAATTAAAGTCGAGAGGGTCCAGGGCTGTTTCTTTTAAAAAAAAAAAATAATTCGAGTTAGGTCCTTGTAAAAAGAAAATTTACAATTAGCCCCGTTTTGTAAAAACTAATTCTTTTGAGGTTAAATATTGAATAAATAAATGTCCCGACCTTGAAAAATTATGAGGTCAGTTCTAAATTCTCCAAAATGTTCAGAGATTCAGGTTTTTAAAGTTTTGAGGTCGAGTTTTTATAAAATTCGCACATTAGCCCCAAATTTGTTAAAATTGTCATTTCGGTCCCTAAGTTTAAAATAATTGGAACTCACAAACGGGAACTCACAAACCGGAAAAGGGATTTTAATGTGATTCCAGTTGGAAAATGTCACTAAGGTCAGTGGGATATTGGGACAAAAACAGTTTTAAAAATAAATAATTATAGGCCCCTTAACTTTTGAAAATCTCATTTTTGTCTCATTTAGAAATAATTGCCTTTAAGGCTTTTAGGGGTCCGATTATTCTGAAATTTGAACCTTGGGTCCAAAATATCATTATGTTATAGTTAAATTAGTATTTCAGGTGCATGGACTGCATAAGTCTGGAAAATTTCATTTTGGTCCTCAATTTTAATCTTTTACAATTTGGTCCCTCAAGTTTTATAAAATTACTTTCCAAGCTCTAAACACTTGGATTTTTGGAATATACTTAAAATATGTTATTTCAGTCCCTTAAGAGTTAAAATTTTAAATTTTAAAAATAGGTCTGTACTGAGTTTCGAAAATTGCAAAATAGCCCTTAAACTTGAAATATTTTACAATCTAGTCTTTGGGCTTTTAAATGTTGATTTTATTTATCTAAAAACTCTTGAAACTTTATTAAAATGTCCAAACATCATTTTTGAACCTGAGTACAGTCCCAAAACTCGAAAATTATAGAGGGGTCCCTTAAGTTTTATTTTCTTGCAATTAAGTCCACCAACTTTCCATTTTTGCATTTTAAGTCCAAAAATTGAAATTTAATCAATTATGCTCGACTTTTTCAGGTTATAAGTCATACAAAACATAGATTTCAAGAGTTATACACATACATGACCATCTCATACAAGAATTCATCAAATATAACAATAAAGTATACATGTATGTCCTAATTTTGAAAAATCGTATTTTTGAGCAACACTTGAGAAATTTTCAACTTGATACAAGAAAATAGCATGCAATACATAATATATATATCTCAAGTGCTCAATAACAAAATACTACATGCATTTTAATTAAAACACCTAGAAGTTGAAAGAATTTTTCCAGCCACCTCGTAGTAGTTTCTCGGGTTGATAAAATGTAGTCTCAAAAATTGAAATTTTCCTTCAAGCCTCTAACCTCAACTTGAGATGATGTAGGTCAGCCCCTAAACTCCAAAAATTCATATTCTTGAGTCAAAATTTAATTCTTCATGTTATCAAGAGAAAAATACTAAAACCATAATTTTCTCACCTTAATAATGTATACTGTGTAGTCTTGAATTTCCTCTTCAAACTTGTAGTCAAATCTAAGTCTCTAATTCTTCAAGAAATTTCTCTAGGAGTACCTCAACAAAAGGATTCAACATGATTAGATGGTGAAGGTATAAGGTTGAGAATTGGAGAAGAAAAATAGAGTTGGGAGAAATGAAGATTTTATTACCTTATGCTTGAAGAATTTGATCCTTTAGAGAGGAAAATGGGAGCAAGTCTTGTGTTTTTATGATAATTATGAAATGAAGAGTATTGGTTGATAAAGAAAAAAATAACAAAAGTGATTGATTCCCCTAAGACAAGGAGCCAAAAGTTGGAGGGAATAATAATCATGGTGGTGTTATTTTTATTTATTAGAATTTGGTGGAAAGAAAGTTTTGTCCCTCCTTTAAGCATGTGACCAAAAGTTGAGGAAAAAATAATATATATGTGTATATATATACATATATAATTGTAGGTCTTGAAAAGAATATGAAACAACCTCCCCATTTATAATGGTAATTTTCGATTTTTTTTTTAAAAATATAATAAAAAATATTTTTTTACAATTAAAAGAAATTATAAAGTATAAATATCTATAATTAAATATTTAGAAATTTAAAAATTAATCCCCATTTATAAGGGATAATTTTGAAATATTTTTTTAAATAATTTTTTTATACAAAATTGAAAGAAAATAAAATGTATAAATATCTATAATTAAATATTTATAAATTTAAAAATTAAAGATGTGAAATACTCAAAATAAGAAATACATATTTTAAAAAATTAATTGGAAGTTGTTGGGAAAATGAATTATAGAATATAGTGAAATATTTGGATAGAGATTGGAATATACTCCTAATTTATCGAGGTTCAATATTTCTAAAGTCGTAGTCATTCGATCAAGTATTAATTCTAGAGGAGAATATAAAAAAATTGCTAAGCTCAAAAATGTGAATTGCGTAATTAACGTTGGAAGAAATAAATAAAAGTAGTGTCGCGTTTCAATAATAATAGGTTTGTGATACATAGCCGAATAAATAATCACTACATAACACCGTATCTCACGTTGTTAAAATTCGGGGCCTCACGGTGGGTACATCAACCCACTTATTCTCGATTGCCTCGACGATGTGTCAAGAATCGGGAGTTTAATTGGTGGGATTACACATTGAATACTCGATATCTAAAAGAGTTAAGTGGGATGGGACGAACAAGATTGAGTTCAACGGCCCGGTCTTTGTTGCTAACGGTAATTTTCCATTTATTGTCTTTCCCAGTTTTTAGTTTAATGTGGTGTCACTTATTTGATTCTTCGTATACGTAGGTGTTTTATTTGGATAGAGTGTGTGTGCTTGGAAGGGATGTGCCGAGGACTTTACAGGCTATGGCTTCATGGACCATGGTTAAGTTGAGGAAAGAGTTTATAAAAAGTTCAAACATGGTGGATTTGGCGGGGATATGTGCGGGGACCATATTTGGGAGTGCTTTCACCGCAACCTCGGTTGGAGAGATTGGTGGTCGGTCAAGAGAAGCAGATCGTCTCATCCTCGGCCTTTGGCGGGCCGCATTGAAGCGGTATACAATGTTATATGTTGTATAGTTAGTTGGTTTTTGTTGTATACATAAGTCACAGATATTGTATACTTGGTATGATACACAGTTTATTTTAAAAATAATATATGTTGTATATTTAGTTGATGTTTGTGTTACACTTAAGATGCATATGTTGTATATTTGGCATATTACATACATGGTTTATATCTTTTTGTATAATTACTTGTCGTATGTGGTGTCTTAGTTTATTTGTAGTTTGTATAAGTAGCTCAACATAGGTGTATACATAATGTAAATTTGCTGCATAGATAGTTATGTTACAAAAATTAGATTTATGTGTAGCATTTGTTATCATACATATGTCGAGTTTGTGTATAATTAGTCTACATATATTGTATACTTAGTTTACCAATATTGTATTATTGGTCTTATGCATACATAGTTTATATTGTAGTATTTGTTGCATACTTAGTTTTGTGTATAGTTAGTCTATATATTGTATATTTAGTTTACCAATATTGTATTATTGGTCTTATGCATACATAGTTTATATTGTAGTATTTGTTGCATCCTTAGTTTTGTGTATAGTTAGTCTACATATATTGTATACTTAGTTTACAAATGTTGTATAATTGTCCATAAGCATACATAGTTTAGTTCGTAGCATTTGTTGCATAGTTCGGTTTTATATTGACTTTAAATATGTTTTACGAATATTTTGTATGATTGTTTTTATGTTGTATTCTCTCAAAGATAATTATATTGGGAATATTAAGGCGAGGATTGCGTGTCTTGCTTCGGATGTGGTAGAAATTATTTCGTTAATTCGGGATGCACCTTCGATGTGGTGGAGGTCCCGAATTTTTACGAAATGGGGTTGTTGCTCGAATTTTATATGCCACAAGATCGTTCAAGTAGAGGGAACACGGTGGAGAGGATTTAGTTGGAAGTGAGAGTCGGTGAGGCATTTTGGAGCAATCCCGACAACATAACATTGCTTGAGAAGATGGAAGCCGCCATTTGCAAGCGGGATGAGTTTGAGAAATGGAAAGGCGACAGGCTAGTTTTAGTCTTAGTTTAACCCAAGAACAAAACAATGCTAAATGGGATGCCGTGGTTGAGACATCACGTCAGTATGTGAGGAAGAGGAGGAAAAAGAAATGAGGAGGAAAAAGGAAGATGATGATGAGGAAAAGGAAGATGATGAGCGGGTAATTTGCATTATTTGTTTTGCATAATTATTTATTTTTCTTTGGACATATATTCTTATATTTTTTTTTATGAGAAAGAGGCTCCGATTGTTGACGGTGGGAAGGTGCGGCATTTGTGCATGGGAAGGAGGGGGCGAAGAAGAACAGCGAGAAGATGAATGTTTATCGTAGAAACAAACCTCGTCGAGAAAAAGAAGACTCGAGACATTGATGTCCCCGTTCGTTGAAGCGGCAAGTCGATGTGATGTCTAGGTTGAATGAAGCGTGAGAACATGATTGTTAAATGGTTGTTTGAGAACCCGAAAGCTGGAAATTAATTTAATTTTTTTTATGGTCAAGTATACTATAAATTTTAGTGTAATTAATGAATTTTAAATATATTTTTTATGTATTTCTCTTTTTGCGAGAGACGAGGCCATTTTTAAATTTGGTGATATGACTATTACAAGGGAAGACTTTGTGACTATGCGGCCTGGAAGTTACTTGAGTGTCTCCTTGATCGATGTGTGGACGAAGATTCTGAATGCCAAAGAGTCTGTCAGGAGCAAGGGTTCGCCATTTCGATTTTTTGCTACGACATACTCTACGGTACTCTCTTTTTTTTGTTACCATTCATGCATGTATTCAGAAAATAAATGTAAGGGCATGTTTGGTATACATAGTAGGGAATTAATTGCATGCAAGTGCATGTAAATGTATGTTTGTATAGTTAGTCTGGCAGAATTGTATACTTAGTTAAGTTGATTTGTTTATTTAGTTCAGTAGACATAATCAGGCATACAAATTGGTCAGTTAATCTGTTTATTTTCAGTCCAGTGGATTGTATATGTATAATTAGTTCAGTCTTATTGTATGTTTATTGTGAAATTATTATGCATACTTAGTAATATTTTAGTGAATTTGTACAATTAGGAAGGTTAACTCATTTAACTGTTTTTGGGTTATAGTTGTAATGTTTTAATGTTTATGTATATTTATCAATATTTAATTGTACAGTTAGTTAGATGCACATGTTTACTTCTAATGTTTTCATCTTTGTCATTTTTGTACATATACATGTATAGTTAGTATACTAGAGTTGTTTACGTAATTCTGAGGATGTGTATAGTTAGTATATCAGAGTTGTTTACGTAGTTAGTATACATGTATATTTAGTATATTTGATGTGTATAGTTACTGTATTGGAGTTGTTTATGTAGTTCAGAGGATGTGTGTAGTTACTATATTTGATTTGTTTATGTTTAATGTGTACTTTGCGAATGAGTCGCATACTAATCTTTTTTTTTTATTGTATACTTAGCATTCCTTTATTGTATACTTAGCGTATTGTTTTTGTACATTTTCATTATTCTTGACTTTATATTTTTTTACATTTGCATGTAGTTGTATTCCGTTGTTACACCGTCCGAGGCGAGATGATGATAATAGAAATTTGGCTTTATTTTCTCAAAGTCTAGATCCGAGTTTGGTGATGTTAATCCAACAAAGTTATGAGATGTTTGATATGGTATTTATTTTATATATTCATTTTTAGATTTACAACATTTATTTTCAAACTTAACTAATATTTTTTACCTTTTTCCAGTTTTTCTTTCCAATATGCAGAGTGAACACTGCTTTTGTTGTTGTGTTTGATATGAAGAGGAGAGTAATGCGATTTTGGATAATTCTTCTGTTGGTGGAACCATGTTGGACAAATACAAAGATGTGCCCGCTAAATTGGTGAGTTTGAACATGTATTTTTATATGTATATTTTTACGTTGCTTTGATACATCATTTTTCTTCATATGCTTTTTTTAAATGTTTGTATCTATCGTGGCGGTTCGCGTCTTTTCTCGATTACTTGATAAGCAAAGGTTGCGTGCGAGATGGGTCAAGAGATTGGGCGACTCACTCAACCAGAATTTCAATGCCGGGGAGAGATGCACGAAACAAGGTCGATTGCGGAATATTTACAATGCGGCATATGGAAACGTATATGGGTGGAGGTTTGAGGATGGACACCTGGTTTACGTAAGGGCGATGCAAATCTCATGTGTACTTTCCGTTCCAAGTACACCGAGGCGCTATTTTCTAGGCGACATGAACGAGTTAAGGGAGAAGAATTTGGTTGAATGCAAGAAACATTGGGTGGCAAGAAGCCGAGTGTAGAAGTTGGTTTTATTTGTGAATGGTGGAATACTCTAGTTTTTTTTTTTTTTTTGTTAATATCGGTAACTAATAATGGTTGTTTTAAATGACATTGGATCTATTTTGTTTTGGAATGACATTGGATTTGTTTTGTTTTGGTTGTTTTAAATGACATTGGAACTGTTTTGTTTTGGAATGTTGGTAATTCAAACTTTGGTACAATTTATTAAGTTGTTTTGCTTATTGTGTTTGTGTCATCTCATTTTTTTTACCTTGTATGGTGTTGTGTCATCTCATTTTTTTGTTTTGTTTTTAGAGTGATCTTTTGTAGATGAAAGTGTTTTTTTAGATGAATGTACATTATACATTATACGGATGCGAGAAACTTGTATAGATAGTTGTATCGAATTGTATATTTAACTTTGTTTCATTTGTTTTTACGGATTATTTTGAATTGTATATTTTGTTGTATAAAACAGGTTAATATAATTGCTTGATTAGTTAAGAGGATTTGTATATTTTATGTGGTGGCGGAATTGTTTCTTGGATTGTATGGGTTATTAAGCTGTTTTAGTTCGGTGGATTTGTATAGTTTGGTGACATGTATAAATAGACATATCGGGTTGTATATGTAATGTGTATCATTTGTTTATTTTTATTAATTGAATGTATTATTCGTTGTATAAGTAGATTAATATATATGTTTATTTAGTTATCTTGAATTGCTTATTTTGTATGGTGGATTTGTATACTTAGTGGGTGGTTTTTCGATTTTGGTTGATTGAATTGTTTTTCGAGTTGCTATGTACTTGTATGAATAGATACATAGAATTGTACATTTAATGTAGTGCACTTGTCTATTTTATAGTAGTTGAATTGTATTATATGTTGGATAAGGAGATTAAGGTATTTTATATAAATCTTAAGGTACTTATTGGCGTATCTGATGTTGTTGTTTATGAAAAACAATTTTGTTTGCTTAGTGTTTTTACATGCATATTTAGATGAATGTAATTGTATATGCGATAAATGTTTAGAGAGAAAAAATAACTTTAAAGATAAATCAACAAATCACTCAATGTTTCAAATAAAACAAAGTTTTCATAAATAATAAAAGTGAAATTGTTTTCTTGCAAAAAATAGAAACATTGCACTAGGGCGTGGTGTCGCGTTTTGGACATGTTCGGTGTTATGTGTTCGATCTCACCACATGTTCCACATTTTCTTTTGAGCTTTGTACTTGATTTAATGGCTTTCTCTCTTTGGCTCGAATTCTACTTCTCGATTCATCATCGTTGCCTTTGTTTTTTGCCTGTTTTGGTGGTAACACAGAAATATCAAGCTGTGAGGTTGACCCACAATAGGTCTCTAGTACTGACTTTTTGGTTCCAAAAGACGGTACATGTTGCCCATCCTTTAACAATTTCGCCTTTTCTTCGGACACAAGTCGTGATAAATTTGATAATTTTTCAACATTCCCGCGCTAGACCAATACAGGTGTGGAAGTCGGACCAAAGGTTGTTTAGCGTGATTGCGGCTTCATCGCCCCCCGCAAATTGATAAATCCGGCCAGATCTTGTGTATTGTGTTATTGAGGGAGTCTTCATCCATCGTCGAGCTAAAAATTTCATAGGTATTTTAAGCAGTCCTTTAGGATTAGGAAAACATGACAACACAAGATGGTTCAAATCTGTTCGAACATTTTGTAAATTTGTGCAGTTTATCATTGTCTCCGTCTTATAATTTACGACATCAAAAATTCGACTTGTTTTGTCTCTAATTCTATAGGAACACTTGTTTGCATCGTCGATTATCTGTGTCGTGCACTCATAGCAAAGTGATTCAGTGCGTGCTAACATCGGTAAATACGAGTGTGGGTGTACACTTTGAACATGCATGCTTCTCAATGGTCGAGTTTTGTCTTTGTGATCATGGAAACGATGTTTGCGGATGTGGTCCAATTTATCTGTTGCATGGCGTTGTGACTCCATTGCACTTTCAAAGTGCATGAAAAATTCAACCAAGTTCGAACCAGGATATGTGTAATTCCCAAACCAGCTATTGGTGCTCTCGACCGTGAGGTAGTTTTGAGCAAACCACTCATTGGCACATTTGTAAAATAAGCCGGTATCAACCTCATACAAATGCATGAACCATGGATGCGATTTTAGACTAAAGTCGGCCATAATATCATTCCATTGACTCTCAAAATCACGGTATTGAAATCTTTGCCATCCCACACGATTGAATTTAGACGATTTATGAAATTTGTATCCTTGAACAGGTGTGACCGACTTTTACACTAACCTTTTCCATTATGTGCCACATACACAATCGTGTTTTGTTATCTTGAATACCGATTGTATTGCTTTCTTCATTGTCGGATCCTGGTTTGTTACTATATAGTATGGCTCGACCAATGACTTCCAAGAACTTTGTGAATGACCATGTATACGACTCTTCATCTTCCTTTAATATAAGACCGATTTGCAAATGTCACACATCGGCGATGGTTATCGACTCCGTGAATGGGGCAAAAACCATTTTATACCGCACATTTTTGTTACGTTAAGTTTACGACATAAATCTATCTTTGCTAAATTAAAACACTAAACTAAGTATACAACCGCCATGAAACCAGTTTTTAATCATACAATTATAGTAAAGTAAGTATACAACTTCAACTAAACAAGTATGCAATTCACCAAACTATATACAAAGACAATATAGGAGTTTGTAAATCAAATTCGATGTACTAACTAATTTAAGTATATAGTTCATTTGAACTTAGTATGTAGTGTCAATCTATGTAAAGCATACAATACAAATGAACAAATAAACAACAAAACATTCATATGTATACAATTTAGATGTATTAATATACAAGTCCACTCATTAATTATTCAATGGAACAGATTTGCATAAAATTTTTTAATATAAACAATTCTTAAAACTAAATATACAATTGCATAAAATTAAGTATACTTATCACCAAAGAATAAACATGAAGACCCATTAATGTTAGTATTGTATGTAGCATCAAATGAAATCACATCACCAAGCGTGTCGTAGTTCCTTATAGCTTTTGGTGCGCCCAAAAGAGCCTTGTCGATTGTTCATCTTTGTCTACATCGTAATCGAACGCCATCCCTTGATTAACTTCCTTTTGTGCGAACAATTTATCTATTACCAAGCGTAAATGCCTGCACCATGATGTATGCTTTCAAGTCTCGCTTGAAGTTTTTAAAATCAACCTTGATTGCCCCGACTTGTGGAAATTCACCCACCATCTCCTAAATAATTCGTGTTGTTTAGAACTCCCTATATTAGCTTTTGTGCAGTTGATGATAAATTGTTGATGACCGAAGTTAAGGTTTCTATTAACTTTAAGAAACTGCTTGAATGTATCCACTGCCATTGGGTGAGTGTGGTGCTCTTCAAAGCTGCGTATTTTATAGGCGTCGTTGCAGTGTACTCGAAAATACCGCATTGCATCCGACACGATTTGAAGTCCATTTTCGCGACCCGTGCTGTGTCTTTGCTTTCGTTTTCTCTGCGGGTTACTGCGGTATGGTGTTTTTTGTGTTTTGAAGCCTTCTCTATTGCAAAGGACATAATGTTGGCGAATGACTTCATTATTGAATCGCCGTTGTGCTCCTCCGATGTCGAATCCGCTAATTGCTTCATAGTCCCGGTAAAATTGTACACGGTTTCCAACGTAGCGAAATGCATTCCCACTTGCGGAATCTTTTCATGTTCCACCTACGGTATCAATATTTTGTTGATCTGGCGAGATTTGAGCCGTTGTCCTACGTTATTTTTGACATCACAAAGGTTATTAGTCGATAATACAAAATGTATAAATTATATATACAGTTTTATAATATCATTCATACATTTTTAATAGTCTATACATGCGTTTTGATTTATAAGTATACAAACTTATTAATTTATTTATGACACAACTCTACTTGAACAACTTACGGATATAAATATACAAGCTGTTGTCTTATATATATACAATTGATAAATAAATATATACACGTTGTAATTCTTTGATCAAACATGCAACGAATTTGGTAACAAATGTCATGTTGAGATAAGGCGTAAGTATGCATATACATAATCTATATACACAAGACTTATATTCTAAATGGGCAAATTATTTGTACTAAACATACAAATTACTAATTGAGATGCAACCTTCATACAAGTGGGTAATATGCAAACATATAAAACTATATATACAATGTTGACAAAGTAAATAGACAAGATTCACACACTAAACATACAAAGCAACAATAATACAAGATTATACTTTTGCATACAAAGCAATAATTTAGACTTATACCCTAAATTCGCAAATTATCCGTTTATAAACATACAAACTACTAATTGAGATTCAACATTCATACAGGTGGGTAGTATGCAGACATATAAAGACTATATATACAATGTTGACACACTAAATAGACATCATTCTTACACTAAACATACAAAGCAACAACAATACATTTATCTATTTTTGCATACAAAGCAACATTATTCACTTATATTCTAAACGGGCAAATTATCTGTTCTGAACATACAAACTATTAATTGAGCTGCAACCTAAATACAAGTGGGTAACATGCAAAGACATAAAAATATATATACAATATTGACACACTATTTAGACAACATTAACATATTAAACATACAAAGCAACAATAATAGAAGTGCATATAGTTCAGCCATCAGTTGCTGATTCACTAGCGTATGAATATTATAACTTTTATCTCTCGAAATTACCGGGAGGACATTCTTCAGTTGCGTTGTAATCAACACTTTTTTCCATTGTATAATTTTATCCAATCAAATGGATGATGATTCCTTGCAAATTGTTAGATATCTGTCGAGTATACTATTTTTGTGGATGAATTGCAGGACGATTTTGGGTGACAATGGTGATTACAGAGGTTTTGATAATGGCGTTGTAATGTTGGCGATGAGAAGGAGACGCATATTTTTGATCGTATATGGTGAATTGCGTGATTTATGGGGGCGTGATCAATATGAGATCACGTCCCCTATAATGTAGGAGGAGGTTACAATTAATAATTTTACGGATTCCAATTTTACCCTTTCTATTGTATAGTTACTTTGGTAAATCTGTATAGATATTGTAACGAATCTTGGCCATTGGTTTACTATTTGGATGGTCTAGATTCGGTCTTATGACTAACCTAAGAGAGTGGTCTCACAGGATCCTCTCCTATATATAATATATATATATATATATATGATATTTTGAAGATTGAACTTTCTTGTAATAACTTACGGATCATTTATATATATATATATATATATGATATTTTTGAAGATTGAACTTTCTTGTAATAACTTACAGATCATTATTTTGTGTTTAATTAAATTTCAAGATCTTGATTTAAGGGTCATTTATTTCTTTAGTTAGACTGAATGACGAATAATTGATGAAAAATGTGATGATGAAATATATAGAAGATTATTTCGTATGATTATTAATCAAAAAATTTATCAAATGTGTACGTGATGGATATTTCTGTGGATTATTATAACTTTGAGTTAAAAAGTTTCACAAATTGATCTAGGAATAAACTGTAATATATACGATGATCCAAAATAAGGTACTATGGCGGCCAAGGTATATTATATATCTAGAAATTTTAACGATAGTAATTTGAATATTTGGTGAGTAATCATCGATCACTTCATCGTAAAAGTAAATATTTGATAAGTGCATTTTTGTTCACATTTTTTTAAACCTTTTTAGATAATTTCTTTAACTTTTTAGTTCATTAATCAATAAATTCAAGAAAAATCACATTGGCTTGTTTTGAATGATGAAGGTAAAGACTTGAAGCAAATTCGTATGATTTCGTATGAAAATACGAACAAAAACAAAGTCTAAAAGAAGGCAAGAAGACTCGATCTCGTGCGAGAACACACCCTAGTGTGTTGGGAAACATGGCCATGCTTCAAAAAGGAAGAAAAACAAGAAAAAACAAAAAACACACCAGGCCGTGCTTACAAAGCACGGCCATGTTTCACACGCAAATCATCAAAACACGCCCAAATCGTGTTTAAAAGCACACCTTGTCGAGAAAATCCCATTTTTGCGAAGAAAACACGGCCAGGCCGTGTTTATAAACTGCTGGCCGTGTTCGTCAAATTTGACGAACACGGCCGGCCGTCTTTTTAGGCACGGCCGTGTTTTCTCTCAGCTCAAAATCTTTTCTTCTTTTGGCGGAAATAATGGAGACTTTTGCTTTTTGACAACCTTTGAGCAACTTTCACACCTCATCTTCTTTGCACCAAAACTCCATTATCTCCTCAATTGTCATGTGGACACAATGATTCAACCAACTCAACCAATGGAAGTGGAGTATTGTCATGTGAATACAATGATTCAACCAACTCAACCATGAATGTGCACACAATGATTCAACTAACAAGCATGGAAATGGAGCATTTGTTAATATGGCCTTTCACAAAGATGGTGCCTATAAAAGCAAGAGTTTGAGTTGGGAAATTCATTCATGTAATATTCATTCATATAGAGATTCATTGTGTATTCATCATAGACACTTAGAAAATATTCATTGTGTCCGGCATTTTGAGTGGAGTTGGGATCGAGAGGTCTTGGAGGAGTAAGCTTGTAGCAACATTGGAGAAGAAGGCTTGGATCAACATCATCTATCAAGGAAGAAGTCATTGAGATTTTGAGAAAGATAAATACACCATGTCTACAACACTTAAATCTTCTTGTGTAATTTATTATTTTGTCAAAATCATGAGTAGCTAAACTACTAGTGTTTGAATGTAATGAACTCTAGAATGGATTTGTGATTAAGGTTTGTATGTTTTTAATAAAATTCTCATATCTTGTGTGATTCACTTATATCATGTTTATTTCATTCAAGTTAATATTTCCGGTATACTAATTTGATATCTATTCCTCATCGGATAATCGAGAGATTTATGGTGGGAAAGAACTATATAAGTGATAAGAGTTGCATGCAATCCTAGATATAGACGACATAAATCTTACGAATTAGGGTCAAACCTAATATGGGAATTCATAAATCGTTATAATGCAATTTTGGGGGTTTTAACTAGAAAGAGATTTCAGTTAATCAACTTGAGATTAGGAGTTTTTCGCCTTGAGAAAGGGTTTAACTTAAATCGGGAATTTCTACGGTCCACATAACATGAGATTTTATTAAAAGAGTTTGGTTTTTGCTTAAGGGCTTATGGTTGTATTTTTATCTTGTTGAATCACAAAAACATTCTAGAGGGATTTACATTCAACACATTTCTATCTCTTGATTTCTCATTCTACAATCTACTTTTATTTGATTTTTTTTTGTAAGTTGCAATTATCTTAAATTCTCTATTTTTCATTTTCCATTTTAACAAACAAAACTCGAAAATTGTTAGATTAGATAACAAAAAAGACGGTAATTATTAGTACTTACAATCCTCGTGGGAATGACACTCGGTACTCAATAATCTATACTACAAAACGATAGGTGCACTTGCCTAAGGTTTTCTAGAGTAGCTTTTGAGCCATCAAGTTTTTGGCGCCGTTGTGGGTTGTAATATTAAGAACACCTTATTTTTGTTAATTTAATCATTTTTTATTTCATCATTTGTCTTTCTAGGTATCTATCTTTGTAAGTCTTGGATTATACTTATCCCCCTTATTTACCGATGCATGCCTGCCTACTCGTCGCCGAATTTGGAAGCAGCGAGACCGCCGAAGTAGCAACACGAGAGGAAAGTATTAGTGACAGGACCAAGAGGAGGATATTAACGAAAGCAAGGATCCCGATATGGCGGATGAACAACAAAGACCCGTACGACTACGCCAAGCCATCTATGGACGGTACATCGTCTAGTATCGTAAGGCCCATTTGTGCATGACCAATAATTTCAAATCAAACCGAATGTCATTCAAATGGTGCAACAATTTGTTCAATTTGACTGACCTCGGACGAAGATCCAAATAATCATATCGCGAATTTCCTCGAAATTTGCGATACTTTCAAAATAAATGGAGTCTCGACGATGCCATCTGTTACGCTTGTTCCCATTTACTCTTGGGGATGGGCTAAACAATGGCTAAACACTTTACCGAAGGAACAATCACAACATGGAGCATTATGGCGGAAAAATTCCTTTGAAGTATTTTCCACCCGCTAAAACCGCACGATTGAGGAATGAGATCTCTTCATTCACTCAAGAGGACGATGAGACCTTGTCGACGACACTGGGGAGAGATTCAAAGAATTCTTTGCGAAAATGCCCACATCATGGTCTTCCCATTTGGATGCAAGTCCAAATATTTTACAATGGGTTGCTCTCATCGACAAGGCGAGATGATTGATGCGGCGGGGGGACATTGAACAATAAAACACCGGCCGCCCAAGATCTCATAGAAGGAATGGCCATGAATGGCTATCAATGGCAATCCGCACGAGGAAAAACCAGGAGGCGGTGGGAGTATACAATGCGGACGCGGTGGTTACACTACCGCTGGTCGAAGCTCGACTCGGAAAATTGACGGCTTAGCGGCTCCAAAACCACCACCACAACAAGTCTTCTCATGCGAGACTTGTGGAGGATCGCACAACCACCAAGATTGCCCTCACGCGATCCGCCGCATGAACAAGTGGATTATCTAGGTAATCAATCTCGACGCTTTCAAAATAATCCTTTTAGTAACACTTATAATCCAGGTTGGCGTCAACACCCAAACTTTAGTTGGGGAAATCAAGGTCAACGTAAGTCTAATCCAAACGCACTCCCCAATTCGTCGCACCCCGGTTTCCAACCGCGAAAACCAAGTTTGGAGGACCCTCTTGTCCAAATTCGTCCCAAACAACGGAAACCCGTTTCACGGCCACCGAAACATCCTTAAGGAACCAAGAAGCATCCATTCGCAACTTGGAAAATCAAATTGGTCAAATTGCCAAAATGATCTCGAAAGGCCACAAGGGAGCTTACCGGCAACAGAGCCAAATCGAGAGAGCAAAAGCAATCACTCTAAGGAGTGGAACAAAGCTAGACAAAGTCACGGATCTTTGGAGGACGAGCCCACTCCCATACAACAAAAAAGGCGAACATGTATCCAAGGAAACAAAGAAAATGGTACCGAATTCCAACCACCTATTCCGTATCCAAGTCGATTGCGTAAGGACAAACATGACGACCAATTTGGTAAGTTTTGGGTTTATTTAAACAATTGCACATCAATATTCCGTTTGTTGAAGCCCTTTCACGGATGCCAAAATATGCCAAGTTCCTAAAAGATCTTCTTTCAAATAAGAAGAAGCTCGAAGAAATATCCATGGTGCAATTAAATGAGGAATGCTCGGCAATTTTGCAAAACAAGTTACCTCGAGAAAATCAAAGATCCAAGGAGTTTCACTATTCCTTGTCATGTCGGTAATTTGATGTTGATCGGGCATTGGCGATCTAGGGGCTAGCATTAATTTGATGCCTTATGATTTATTCAAACAAATGGGTCAGGGAGCCAAAACCAACTAGGATGAGCTTGCAATTGGTATGACGAGTCCATTAAATATCTAGAGGTATTGTTGAGGATGTTTTGGTCAAAGTCGATAAGTTTATATTTCCGGTCGATTTTGTAATTCTTGATATGCATGCGATGTCGAAGTCCCCTTGATCTAGGGCGTCCATTTTTAGCTCTTTGCTAAGGCAATCATTGACGTGCATGATGGCAAACTAATTCTAAGAGTCGAAGATGAACAAGTCATTTTTAAAATCGCTACATCAATGAAAAATACGATAGATAAAGATGACTCATGTTTTGCTATTGATCTTATCGATATGGAGATAACCAATTCTTTACCAAGCATGATTTCTAACGAATTCTTGGAGACTTGTATTGTTCAAAGTGCGGGTATATCGGATGAAAACCCCTTTCTTAGGGAATCGTACTCGCATTGGAGGAAAACGCGCACCAATAGAGCGAGCGAAAGAGTTCGAAAAAATTGAAAACTCGCGGTGGGGCATATCAAACCATCCATTGAGGATCCACCACTATTGAGTGAAAGAGCTACCCGAACACTTGGAATATGCATTTCTAGCCGAGAACGCCAAACTTCCCGTAATTATTTCCTCGATTTATCTTCTCATCAAAAGGATAGATTGTTGACAATATTACGGGAACATAAAAAGCCCATCGCTTGGAAAATCTCCGATATTCAAGGGATCAATCCTTCCTTTTGCACTCACAAAATTCGATGGAGGAAAATTTCAAGCCGGTTGTTTCTACCTCGGCGTCGTTTAAATCCAAACATGAAAGAGGTAGTCAAGGCGGAGGTAATCAAATTACTTGATGATGGGCTCATCTATCAATTCCTGGCGATGGTGGGTGAGTCGATTCAAGTGGTTCCAAAGAAAGGTGGGATGACGGTGGTACCAAAGGAAAAGAATGAACTTATTCTAATGTGGACGGAATAAAGGTTGGCGAGTTTGCATCGATTCACGAAGCGACTCAGCGATCTTACTCGCAAGGACCATTTTCCTTTACCTTTTTATTGATCAAATGCTTGAAAGATTATCGGTCACTTGTATTATTGCTTCCTTGATGGCATGTCAGGTTATTTTCAGATCCCGATAGCACCGGAGGACCAAGAAAAGACCACTTTCACTTGTCCCTATGGTACTTTTGCCTATCGCCGCATGCCTTTCGGGTTGTGCAATGCACCTAAGCAACCTTTCAAAGGTGCATGCTTGCTATATTCGACGAACTTGTAGAAGATATCATGGAAGTCTTGATGGATGACTTCTCGGTTTTGGGGACTCCTTTGATCTTTGTCTTGCAAATCTTAAAAAAGTCCTCATTCGTTGCGAAGAGACTAACCTGGTTCTTAACTGGGAAAAATGTCATTTCATGGTACAAGAAGGTATTGTTTTGGGACATAAAATTTCTTGCGGGGGCATTGAAGTTGACAAGGCGAAGGTTGAGACAATTTCAAATTGCCTCCACCCACCACGGTGAAGGCAATTCGAAGCTTTTTGGGGCACGCCGGGTTCTATAGGCGATTCATCAAAGATTTTTCAAAAATTGCCCGACCACTCACTCGCCTCTTGGAGAAGGATGCGATTTTTCATATCAATGATGAATGCCTTCAAGCATTCAATACTTTGAAAGAAAAACTCACCACTTCTCCCATCATGGTAGCTCAGGATTGGTCTCAACCATTCGAGCTCATGTGTGATGCCAACGATTATGCGGTAGGTGTGGTGCTTGGGCAACGAAAGATAAGCATTTCCGACCAATTTACTACGCAAGTAAAACGAATCCCGCTCACCCAATTATACAACTACGAGAAAAAGAGTTACTTGCGAGTAGTTTTCGCCTTTGACAAATTTCGTTCATATTTGATCTATCAAAAGTCATTGTCTATACGGATCACTCGCTTTACGTTATTTGCTTGACAAAAATGATGCAAAACCACGACTAATTCGATGAGTACTCTTACTCCAAGAATTCGATGTGGAGATCAAAGATAAGCGGTGCGAAAATCTTGCCGCCGATCACTGTCGAGGCTTGCACTCGACACCAACAAGCAACACAAAGGACATATCAACGATTCTTTCTCGGATGAGCAACTCTTTTCCTTGAACTCAATTTCAATTGATAATCCTTGGTTTGCAATTATCTTGCAGGAAAAGTTTCTACCGAAAAGGTGACCCATCAACAAAAGAAGAAATTCTTTTCGGACCTCAAACACTATATTTGGGGACGATCCCCACCTCTTCCGAATTTGTGTGGACCAAATCATACGAAGATGTGTCGCACTTCACGAAACGATCTCCATTTTGAATCATTGTCACAAAGGACCCACGGTGGGCACTATCAGCGAATACCACGACACGAAAGGTCCTTGAGTCGGGCTTTTATTGGCCTACACTTTTCCAAGACGCAAAGCGGTATGTTGAAACTTGTGATAATTGTCAACGAAGCGGGAAATATTTCTCGAAAAAATGAAATGCCCCAAAAGCGATATTCTTGTTTGCGAATTTTTGATGTTTGGGGTATTGATTTTATGGGACCATTTCTGCGTCTTTTGGCAATAAATACATTTTGGTAGCCGTTGACTACGTGTCTAAATGGGTAGAGGCTCAAGCCTTGCCTAAAAATGATGCTTTCGAGTGGTGGTATATTTTGTCAAAAAACCTTTTACCCGATTTGGTACTCCACGAGCCATCATTAGTGATAGAGGCACTCACTTTTGTAATAGTCAATTTGACAAAGTGTTAAAACGTTATGGTGTCACACATCGAGTCACCACCGCCTTTATCACCCTCAAACTAGTGGTCAAGTCGAAGTGTCCAACCGCGAATTAAAAAGAATTTTGGAAAAAATGGTTGGACACTCTCGCAAGGATTGGTCCCTCAAACTCGACGATGCCCTTTGGGCTTATAGAAACGACTTTCAAAACGCCGATAGGGACTACTCCATACCGACTCGTTTATGGTAAGGCGTGTCATTTACCGGTTGAGCTTGAACACAAGGCCTTTTGGGCTATTAAAATGCTTAATTATGATTTGTCAAGTGCGAGGAGATAATCGTTTATTCAGTTAACGAACTCGAAGAATGGCGAAATTTGGCATACGAGAACTTCGAAAATTTACAAAGAAGCGAGCGAAGCAATGGCATGACAAACGCATTAAGCAAACAAGAGAATTTCAACCTGGTGATCAAGTGTTACTCTTCAATTCCCGACTCGACTATTCCCAGGTAAGTTAAAATCCCGGTGGTTAAAGCCCGTTCTTTGTTACTCAAGTGTTCCCTTAC
Organism: Rehmannia glutinosa; assembly: GCA_016081115.2. Lineage (NCBI taxonomy): Eukaryota > Viridiplantae > Streptophyta > Magnoliopsida > Lamiales > Orobanchaceae > Rehmannia > Rehmannia glutinosa. The sequence goes on from CM071934.1 coordinate 17,078,357, forward strand.
GGGACTATTGAAATCACGCACAAGGAAATGGGAACATTCAAGGTAAACGGACATCGCCGAAGCTTTACGGGGCACCATCGATGATAGTTATCGAGATTCTATCCGTCTTAACGACCCCAAAATACATCACAAGAGTAGAGGTAAAATGGTCCGGCTATACGACGTTAACGAAGCGCTCGGGGAGGCAATCCAGGCATTTTGTGTGTATAAATATATATATATATATATATATAAACACGGCCACGCCGTGTTTATCCACCACGGCCGTGTTCGTCAATCAATTGACGAACACCTTCGCCGTGTTCTTCAATTCAGCCGTGTTTTGTGCGTGAATTGTCAACATAACTTTGAATTGAGAGATTTATATCATGTTTTTTCACTTATATCATGTTTATTTCATTCAAGTTAATATTTCCGGTATACTAATTTGATATCTATTCCTCATCGGATAATCGAGAGATTTATGGTGGGAAAGAACCTATATAAGTGATAAGAGTTGCATGCAATCTAGATATGGGACGACATAAATCTTACGAATTAGGGTCAAACCTAATATGGGAATTCATAAATCGTTATAATGCAATTTTGGGGGTTTTAACTAGAAAGAGATTTGAGTTAATCAACTTGAGATTAGGAGTTTTTCGCCTGAGAAAGGGTTTAACTTAAATCGGGAATTTCTACGGTCCACATAACATGAGATTTTATTAAAAGAGGTTGGTTTTTTCTTAAGGGCTTATGGTTGTATTTTTATCTTGTTGAATCACAAAAACATTCTAGAGGGATTTACATTCAACACATTTCTATCTCTTGATTTCTCATTCTACAATCTACTTTTATTTGATTTTTTTGTAAGTTGCAATTATCTTAAATTCTCTATTTTTCATTTTCCATTTTAACAAACAAAACTACGAAAATTGTTAGATTAGATAACAAAAAGACGGTAATTATTAGTACTTACAATCCTCGTGGGAATGACACTCGGTACTCAATAATCTATCTATACTACAAAGCGATAGGTGCACTTGCTGCAGGTTTTTAGAGTAGCTTTTGAGCCATCAATATTTGACTTGGATATATTAGTATATAACTCAATCAAATGATTTATACGAACTCGTAATTTACTGATAAAATCTTAAATAAAAAAATAACTACGTACAAAGTAGAGATGGTAATGCTCATTAACTGTCATAGACTCATAGTTAATAATAACATCAACAATCAACAATATAAAGATATTATTCTTAATATGTTTTAATATATCCAAAAATGTATATGAGCTATGATAGAAGGTGCTAGACTTATTGGCATTGCCATAGATGCAAATGTGTGGACCTCATAAAATGCACTTGTATTGTCATCACATAATATATATTTCCAAAGTGATCATATTGCTTTAATTTGGTTTGACCTCCATTAATGTATTATATAATCCCATCACCATGCATATATAACTTGCATGTAGTGCAAAATGAATCACAAAGCATATAATAATTAACTAAAGTTAAAACTAAACTTATTTGGAAATGCTGCATGCAATTATCACCTAATAAGTGCACATCGATAATTAATATGTAGATATTCTATATATATTCAACTTGAATAGGAAAATGTGTCTCTTAGAAGTTTCCAATTGGGCGGAGAAAAGTGGCTGCTAGTGTAGAAAAAATAAAAATAAAAAAGCAGCAAAACTTTTAATTTGGACCACAAATTAAACAGTTAATAGTAGTAAACTAATATTTTCTTAAATATACATTTTTCATTCTTCTTTTTTATAATATTGTTTGGAAAAAAATATATTATTAATCCAAAAACCTTCAAACATGTGAACATAAAGCGATGTAACTCTTCTTAATGCTTTACCTGTGGTATTGAAATTATAACGACCCAATTTTATGAAATTAAATTACTCTAAAAATATTATTAAGAAAACACAAATTTATAAATTAAAGTAATTCCAATAATTATCAAAAAAATTGATTGAGAATTTTTAATCTTATGGAAAAAATATAATAATAATAATAAAAATAATAATAATAATAATAATAATAATAATACATCTTCCAAATTAAATATCAAACAATTGTTCCAAGCATAAATAGGAAATATTAAAGACATAAATTTAAAATTTAGTCTCGATCATAATTATTTTATATATAAATATAGCATGATTTATTCCACCATCCACAACATCATATCTTGGTAGGATTCCTCAACCCGAAAGTCATGATAATAATAGGGTGAGCTTCATCTCATTTCAAGAGGGATATATCTGTCAATATTTAATATAACATGAAAAACATTCACATAATTACAATAATAAATTCTTTAATTTCCTCTTTTTCTTCTTGTGGCGGGTTCTGCATATAGCATTGCGGGTTCACCCCGAAGATACGTTTGATCTTGGACCCTTTTCATAGCCCCTAGCTTATATGAATTTATTTCCTCTTGACATATATTGCAATCAATAAAATACAATCATGAAACATTAAATAAAGACAAATAATATAGAAATCCCTACCTTAATAATCGCAGATATTCGATGTAGAAAAAATGAATAATATTAAAAGTCCTAGTCCTTGACCCCCTTCGTTTTCAACATTAAATAAAATTATATAATTAATATGTGATTTTAATAAATCAAATTAATTAATGAAAGAATTTGTGAAAAATATAGAAAAAGGCTTGTGAATTGTGAATATATATATATATACATATATATATATAGTGGGAGGTTATAATGAGACCACATATTATAGTGAGACAATGTGGACTCGTCTCAACCCTCCCTTATCTATATCAATGGCTAAGATAAATAGGGGTTAAAATTACATTAAACATTTAATTAAGGCAAAATAAGGGTATAATTATCAAAACAAACATGTGGGGGACCATCCAAATATGAACTCGATTATTAGGAGAGAAAATCACGTGGGAGAGAGAAAATCGCGCTGGAAAGAGAAAATCGCGCATGTGCTCTGCCATGCAGAATGATGTACACTTATTAATGATTTGTTGTATACTTAACACTATTTTGTTGTATGTTTAACATAATTTTACTGTATATGAAAATGGTCAAACAAAAACACGTGGGGACCGTGAATCAAGGAACCAATTATATAGAGAGAGAGAATCACGCTCATTAACATGTGAGGACCATGGATTAAGTAAATCAATTATATAGAGAGAAAAATCACGCTCATTATTGCGATGTATATTTAACATATATTTGATGTATACTTAACACTATTTTGTTGTATGTTTAACATAATTTTACTGCATAATACAATTGTGAAACAAAAAATATAAGTATACAACAAAACACATATAAATATACAACAAAAAACATTTAAGTATACAACAAAAAACATAAGTATACAACAACATAAGTACATACATAAAAAATTAACTACCTATAGAGCAAAAACACATCTAAGTATACATCGAAAAACATATAAGTATACAATAATCCCCCCCGCCTCCCAGGCCCTCGTTTTCTCCACGTCGGCGTTGTCTTCTTCACCAATCCTCTCGGGCGTTCATTATTGTCTTGTAAATTCTTAAATTCCCTAAGCTCATTTGGAATCTCATAGGAAAAATCATTTTCGAAGAGTGTAGACTTTTGAGCTTACTCAAAACTTGATTTGAGAGAAATTTCCATGGAGACGATTCGTCGAAGCGTCCAAAAACTCGAGATTAGATAAATTACTCATTCTGGAGGTAACAAGAAAATGAAGTTTGAGTGTGCAAGTCTACACGCCATTGCGGACTAGAAAAATCCCAATTCGAGGACCCCTTTTCCAATTTATTCTTCAATAATACTCCCTCTCCTCGGAGCTCCCCTTGGAGCAATGGGTAGAGAATACTTGTTGAAGATAAAATTGCAGAGCTCAGCAAATAAAAATGGGCCCTCTCAAGATTACTTAAAGATGATGTGGAGAAGGATTGATTTTCTAAGAATTGTTCTTAGATTTCCATGGAAGATGGCAATAGATTTTGGTGAAGATGACGTCTTCTCGAGAAGAAGATGGCGATAGATTTCCATGGAAAATGACGTCTTCTTCTCTCAAGAAGGTGAAGATGGCGATAGATTTCATAGTTACCAATTTGACTGAATTATGTAATTATATAATTACATAAATGCCCTTTACAGATTTAAACTAAATTAAAAAAGATTATTAAACTGGGTAAATCTCAACCATCTAAAATTACAGATTTGTGGACAAAACTCTTCCACACTGTCTCACTCTAATTATGTGGTCTCATTTGATCTTATTCCTCTATATATATATATATATATATATATATATAAAACTTGAAGTAGAAAAAATATTTATACATTATAGTTCTTAGAAATATGGTGTAAAATTGTGTATGAATTTACACATATTTATAGTAGTTAATTCCAACCCCTAAACCTAAATTAGCCCCTAATAACTAACCTCTAAGTCCCCTAAAAATAACCCCTAATCTAACCCCTAAAATAACTCATAAATTAACCCTTATTATTATTTTTTAAAAATTTGGGATATTACATAAATACAAACGAACTACAATTGATTAATTCAAGAACGAACCCCATCAAGCGATGTAACTCTTCTTAATGCTTTACCCGTGGTATTGAAATACAAACGAACTACAATTGATTAATTCAAGAACGAACCCCATCATTACTTATGCGAAATATTATTTGTAGCAGGCAAACCAATATTAATGTACACATATAGGAGTTTTTAGTCTCACGTTTTGCATTTTTATACGGTTCCAAAGTTTTTTTCCTTTTTAAATACACAAATACAGTCGCTTAAGAACCTGAAATTGCAATTTTTGTCCTACGACTGTTAAAAGATTAACAGAGATGATCATGTGCTCCTGGTGCCGTTAATTAATCATTGACAAACATTATAATATTGGTCCCAAAAAAGTCAAGGTATTCCGATTTTAGTTTCACAATTTGCATTTTTGGTCCCAAAATTATTTTTTATGCAAACACAATCCTTAATTAGTACCTAAAATTGCATTTTGGGCACTCCATGCGGGTGGCGGTGAATGTGTAGTTTCAGGAAAATCTAAATATATACTTATATATATTATATATGTATAGTACTTTCACCGAATTTAATATATAAAAAATCTTCGGTAAGATATATATTTTTAGGGGAAATATTGTTAGAATATGTAGACATTAATGATAGTAGAGTAATGTCATGTGTAATTTTTTTTTTTAACTCTCTCTAGCATTTTCTCTCTCCCTTCTCTCCAGAAAAGCAAAATCCTAACCCATTTTTCCTTTTTTTCCTCTCCCTTCTACAGCCCACCCCCACTCCCCTCCCCCTTCTTGCTGCTTGCCAGCGGCGGTCGGCCTTGGCTGGTCGCCTGGCCAAGTCCAGCCCCTCCTTACAATGTTGTTCTCCTTTTGCTCGTTGGATGTTGCAGATCCAAGCTTTGGGATGTCTTGTGGCGGTCGGGCAAGGGCGACGATCCGAGATACAAGTCTTCGGAGAGTGGTGGAGTTGGGATGCGGTGGTAGTCTTGGGAGAGGGAGATGCCGGTGTTACTGGTCTTGGTTGGTTTTTCTTTGTAGTTTTGCTTTATTTTTTTCGTAAATTTAGTATCTCTTTCTCTTTTCCTTTGTTGGTTTTTTTGTGGTTCTCGGTTGAAGGGCGAATTTTATAGGTGAGTCTGAAATTGATTGTCTTGCAGTGCATGTCAGTAGCTCGTGCCCGGAGGGTGCATTTTCCTTTTTTGTGTCTTTGTTGGTAGTCTCCTTTTGGGGAGTGCCTTAGTCTTCCGGTGCGAGGGACATTCTAGTCTACTTTTGGAGGAGTTTTTAGTTTTTCAATGTTTAGTTTTTCAGTTTTTAGTTTTGTTTGTAGTTCTGTTAGTCCCTATGTTGATTACTCCTTTGGAGTGTGTATTTCCCTTAATATTTGGTTGTGCAAGACGACTTGTGTTAGTAGGCATGTTGTAATTATGTGTTTTAGTTGAAATATTAATCTATCGTTTTTGGTTTTAAAAAAAGAGTAATATCACGTGTATATAAAGAAGATGGGAAAGGGGGAGAAAACAAAGGTGTGATGGTTGGCTGGTTATAGGTTATCTATATCTATGTCACCAAATTTGATGCAACTTTTATGCTAAATTTGGCCAAAATTATATTCAATCACCTATATCAAATTTTAGAGAAAATATGATTTTTAGTCCTATAAGTTGAACCTTTTTGAGAATTAGTTCTCTAAGTTATCATCTTCATATTTTAGTCATTTAACTTTCAAATTTCTAGTTATTCAGTCATTTAACTTAACAATTTTACTTTTGGTCCTATAACTTAACAGATTTCAGAACTTTAGTCCCATAACTTAGCAATAGTTAAATTTAATTAATTTATTAAAAGGTTACTTCTTAATTAAATTTTATTTTTAAATTGAATAATTCTAACATACAATTAGCTTTTAAATAAAAGTAAATAATCATTTTTTAATTTAATTAATTTTTAAAAATATTTCAAGCATTAATTTTATAAACCATTTGAAATAAATGAATCTTGTACATTAGTCCATATCCATTTCTTGGAGATAATTCTCCTTAACATTACATAAATATACACGACATTATTCTTAATTTACTAATTTGATATAATTATTTTAATTTTCCTAAAATCCAGTTAATTATTTAAGAAATTTCTATTCATTTTAATTTTTTATTAATCAAATTAATTTAATTTCTAATTGCTTTTATAATTTAATTTAATTTTCAAAAATTGAAGTATAATTATTTCACTTTTGGTCCTACAAGAAAATGTGAAGTGTAGGTACTTACCTTTTAATAAATTAGTTAAATTTAACTATTGCTAAGTTATAGGACTAAATTTCTGAAATCTGTTAAGTTATAGGACCAAAAGTAAAATTGCTAAGTTAAAAGATTGAATATCTAGAAAATTTGAAAGTTAAAGGACTGAATATCTAGAAATTTGAAATTTAAAGAACTAAAACATGAATGTGATAACTTAGAGGACTAATTCTCAAAAGATTTAACTTACATGACTAAAAATCTTATTTTCCTAAAAATTTACACCAAATAGATATTGTATTCTTATTTTTATTTTAGACTTGTAACCATTTTTTATTAATATAATTATTTCATTGCTTATATTTTATTACTACTAATTTATTATACTACAAAATAAGCATTATAATTAACATACAATAAAGAAAAAGGTTCCATAACACAGACTTGTGAAAAGAAAAAAAAAAAGAAAAAAGTTCTTTGGTCCATTCTCTAATGATCTTTTAGGACTTGGACATATACAAGAAAAGTAGTACAACACACAAAAAGAAAAATCACATTATACTACTAAAATAACACACGTCAAAATTTGAAGGAAAAAGAACACCATATCAGTTTATAACTGTACTATAGTGTGGAACTTCATTTAAATCTATTGATGTCTGCAGATAGCACGATATATTTCATCTCAATCTTTAAGATTTCTTATTGAACGATGATTTTGAAGTTAAATAAAAAAAAATCACATGACAGCAAATGAGAGAAATTAGTTAAAGTTTTTGTATAATATTTCATCGGGAGATTCTCTCTCAGTCTCAATTGCAAAAAAATTTAACCGTATATTAAAACATATAGGACTAATTCTGCAACAAAACCATTCTAGTGGGACTCTTTGGGTCTGATATAATACTACAACTTTGTTTGTTTAGCTTCTACAGAAGTAATTTCTCCCTAATTTCTCCCCCTAATGACCAACTAAATATACATTATGTTTCTCAATGCTTTTTTATACTAATACACACATTTTCCAATACATCACATCAAACCTCTGTTCCATAAGAAACTTCCCCCAATCACCCCGAATCACTAAATAAACATACCCTACAATTTTTCTCATGTATATAGCATTACATTGCTGTCACATATTAAATTAACTGAAACTTTCTTTGACAAAATTCACATGTAATGGTAATCAATTCAATGCAATAGAACAAGCATTACATTAATGCTCCAAACATTTGTTCATATCAAAATTGGCCTTATAAATTCCCCTCCCCATTCAGATCATCAGGTAATACATATCATACATTTCATCAATATTAGTAAAAAAGAAAGAAAAAAAATATGAACAACTTCAATTATTTTAGTAAGAAACTGAAGCATATCTCCTGCTATTTGCATGGTTATCTCTTATCCCTCCTTCATATTCTCCTCTTTCAATTGAATCCATTCTGGTTAGAACTCGGTTATTTCATTACACTATCTTCCCTTGGTTTCTTGGCTTTAAAGTCCACAAACCCAAGATCAACATCGGTCACTTCACTTAACATCGATCTTTTCTTCACCTCTGTTTCGGCTTCCACAGTTTCCAGCATGTCCACCATTGAAATGGAGGTTTTCTCCAACACCCAGCTTGTTTTCTTAACAATTTTCATGTTTTCGGGGGGAGAAGTTTTTACATCCATGCTTGGTCTTCATTTGACCCGGGCCAAGATGAGCAAGAAAGCCAAAAAATCCCTTAACCATCAAATTGAGCTGCCTGATGCTCATATTGAGCTCGGAACTGTCAGGGTTGAGAAATCTGACACGAATGATCCAGAAACGGAAACAAAATCCGTGCAGGAATTTAATTTAAAACTAAATTCTCTCAAAATATTGGCTTATTTGGTTTTCGTTTATCTTCTGGTGGTTCATGTAGTAGGCTCAACTCTAGTTTCAATCTATTTAAGCCTAATTCCAGGCGCGAAAAAGGTTCTAAAGACAAAAGGGATCAACCTGGAAACATTTTCCGTGTTCACAACAGCTTCCACGTTTTCGAACTGCGGTTTCGTGCCGACTAACGAAAACATGATGGTTTTCAGGGGAAATCCAGGGCTTTTGCTCATTCTAATCCCGCAGGTCCTGATGGGGAACACAATGTTTCCAGTTTGTCTACGTTTATCGATTTGGTTTGCCGAGAAAATGACGAGGAGAGAAGAATTTGGGTACATGTTGAAGAATTCCAGGGAATTGGGGTACGGGCACCTGATTCCTGGATTGCATTGTGTTTATTTGGGGATTACTGTTTTAGGGCTTGTATTTGTTCAGGTGGTGGTTTTTTGTTCCCTGGAATGGAATTCTGAAGAGATTGGTGTAGGTGGTTTAAGTGTATATGAGAAGGTGGTGGGGTTTATGTTCCAGGTGGTGAATTCGAGGCATGCTGGTGAATCTGTTTTTGATCTTTCGGCTGTTTCTCCAGCTATCTTGGTCATGTTTGTCCTCATGATGTAAGTTTACTTTTTTTTTTCTTTTTAATGTTTTTTTATATGTTTAATGATGATACGATCATTAAAAATGAAATGCCGAAAACATTAATTAGGGATGATTATAAAAATTGCTCTTAGGTTTAGCCATCTAGTTATATTTCATAGTTATAAATATTCCACTAACATTTGTTTCTAGCATCATCGAATGGGGACATTTGTTAGATAAATACGGTGTTTATAAAACTTTAAGGTTATTTGTAATTGGGATAATTTCACTTTTGATACCCAAGCTTTATCACCTTTTTGTTTTTAGTACCATTGTTTCAACTTAATCAATTTTGGTACCTAATGTTTTCTGTTTTTAATCGAACTTCACTACACACCGTTAGTTGGCCTTTAAAACTTAATGAGTTGACTTTGTTATAACGAGGTTAGAATGGGTAAAAATAAGGGATAGACCTTTTTGCTTTATCTTTCTTTATGTGCACCATTTGTGAGCTTTAATTTTTCTTAAAAATAAAAACTTTAAATTTGAAATTATTTTAATAAAAATGTTAAAATCAAAACCATGCACAAATCCTAAATAATTTCAAAATAAGAAACACTGACCTTCTTTTACATTTAATATTTTTGATAAAGTAAAAATTCAACTTTAATTATTTTAAAGATTTATAAAGAATAATATAAATTATATTTTTCAATTTTAACACGCAATGGTTAAAATTAACTAATTTTATTAAGTGATAGGTCAGATTATTATTAATAACTTTGAGTGTACTTTATAATTTAAAATTTTCTTGATTAATAAATTAGTGTGATTCGGATTTTCAATGCCTAATTACTTTTAAAATTAATAATAAAAAAACCCAATAAATTACATTAAACTCAACTGAAAAAAAAAAAAAATCATATCCCAGTCCCAATTTGGTCGGTTTCTACAAATCAAATTGAAAAGCAGACAAATTCCAACAATCAAGGATAAGAATAAAAGAAAAATTCAAATTCATCGTGAAATCAAAAAGAAAAATTCGAATCGCAAAATTTGATCTCAAGTCTAATTTTTTCTCTCGATCTTGAAATTAATCCTTGGGCAATGTACATTAACCATTGTATAACCCAAATACGTAAGGAATTGAACTAAAACACTACAAATTGAAGCAAAATATGGAAAAATCTCATTATTGCATACCAAAAATTTAAACAACAATCTCATTTTTTCATACCGATTTTGGATTTAATCCTTGTCCAATACGAAATAATGCTTGGGTACTTCAAATCCGTATGTAATTGAACCGAAACAACACGGAATTATGCAAAATATAAAAAATTGAATGAATTAGGGTTTGATTGAGTATTTGGGGAAGAACTTGGAGAATTTGGGGAAAATGGTTGGTTGACCTACTAATTAGGATTCACCCCCTTTTTACCTATTGGAACAGGTAAATTATTTGTTTTTAACGGCATGGACTAACGGTTGGTAGTGGAATTGATCAAAACAAAACGTTAGGTACCAAAATGATTAAATTGAAACAATGGGTACTAAAAACAAAAAGGTGGTAAAATTTAGGTACCAAAAGTGAAATTATCCCTTTGTAATTTGGAAAGATAACTGGAGTTTTTGAGCTAGACCTAGGGTAGTTTTTCTGTTTTTGTAATCATCCCTATGAACAATTACTTCCATGCAAAAGCTGGAAATTGGTGATTTTGATGATTGCATGTCAATTTTAATGTTTCTTGTGATTGCTAAAATCACGTGTGCATGTCTTTTTTTAGAAGGGAAAGTGAGACTAATATATATATTTTTCTTAAAATAAGAATAGAAATGGAGGGTCCAATGTTGTATATTTACATATAATATAATACAGTGTCTTGTATTTATTGCATATCATATTAAAGCATCATTTAGCTAGGCATTTATTTTATGCATATATTATATAATAGATTTTATATATTATATGAAGGAAGGAAAGAAATAAATAAATATGGAAAATGAGAATCATGTGAAAAGATGTGACTTTTAATTGCAACTTTTGGAAGTCTATAAATATTTCTAAAAGGTTGGATGAAAATATGATGAAAAAAGAGATGGAAAAACTATTCCATAAATTCCTACGAGATTTATTTCTTTCCTACTTTCTACTATTGTTGTTTTAACTACATCTTGTGATTTATGCTCCTGAAAAATTCTAAGAAATGTAATCTTGGAATTTTTGTGAAATAGGCTTTGTATCCTAGGTATTCCTTGAGAACCATTTACACCATAGTGGGAGGAATTAATACCTTAAAGATAACATCTTTAAGATGTGCCTAGCCTATACAAAATCTGATTTTTATTTTCATAAACATACTCCATTACCCACTATCAGAGAAATATATACAACATCCAACCCACTATAGTGTCTTTAATAGTATCCTGAAATTTCTCAATGTTCTTAAAAAGTTTATGCTATATCCTTCAGTAATTAATTAAGTTTGTGCTCCTCAAAAAAAAAAAAAATAAGTTTGTGGGTCCCTGTTAATGTATATTTAATAATATCATAAGGTGAAATAATAATTAATTAGCATATGTAATCAATGATTCACAATTCTGTTTATAATGATTCAAATTAATCGTAGTGAAGCTATTGGTCTAAAGCAATTATATATAGATTGTCAAACTAGCTTACTTTTGGCAAAAAGGGGTATCCAATATTTAGTACTTAAATTCAGTAGATCGTGCACACTTCCACTAGGTGATAGTTAAGAGGAGAACAGTCCCACATTTTCCGGGGAGTATTTGCAAACACTTTTTGATTTTCAGTTTTTAGCCGGAAAAAATTACTCTGTAATATTTGCAAATGTTGAGCTTCTAACTCCGCTTTATATAATCAAAATCTAAAAGTAGAGTGAGGAATAATGCTTTAGAATTCTTCGTTTGATTTGACTTTACATGCAAAAAATGCACTTTTATAACTTATTCACCAAACAACACATCGTTAACTTAATCAATTTATAGTTTTTATTTGCAAATACTATTAAATCCCGATTTTCAACTATTTGCCGCTTCACTTACTCCAAAAACAGAATTGTTTGCAAATACTCCCTTAATACCATCACATACACAAGGAAAAACTTAAATTAAAACCACCCTCTAAAACTATTTGTGAGCATGATTTGATTCTCTTTCAACCACTCGTCTCCAATAGTTCATTCCACAAATTTTCAGGTTTTCTGTTTCTTTTCTTATTTCATTTTGTATTCTATTTTTTAAATATAAAAACAACATGTGTTGTGTGTCATTTAAATATAATTTATCTCATACGGACCAATCTCACATTTTAAAAGTGGAATACAAATTATTAAATATAAAAATGAACAGAAAATTCCACCAAGCGACCGAGTGCATGTCCTGATTATCGCCACGTGGACAACATCAAAATCAAGTAATCAACGGCCGGGTGGCTCTCTCTTTTTCTTCATTAATTAATGTTTTACTTTCACCGCCCCACATCAAACAAACTAAATTAGTTATTGGTGGAGGCACCCACGAACCATGCATTCCTTGTCCTCCAAAATACATAATTAATTAAAAATAAAAGGCTTGAGACTCAACTAGGGCAAATCGTGCAGGACGTATCGTTATTGGATCAGCCCAATGAGAGCACAACCCAATAAGCACTAGTTCGAACACAACCGATAAATTTAACGGGCTAAAAATAGCAGCCCAAACCTAACACAATAAAATCAGATATTCCAAGCATAATCCATTAAACCCGATAAACAAACTTATTTATATTTATTTATTAATTATTACTACTTTTTTGGCTCATTTGACTGATTTAGAGCATTTGGCTCATAACCTTATTAGTATAATATTATTTTTCTTCTAATATTCATCTTTATAACACTTAGGAAGTTAGGTTAGAAAAAAATGTGTACAAAAATATTACTTAAGTTATCGGGTCATTTTAATGGGCTTATCGGGTTGAGCCGATATTTTATCATTCTTATTGGGTCGACCCGATAACGGCCCAAACCCGGTAATTTCGTGTCGTGCATCAAATTGTCACCCCTAGTCTCAACTGGCATTAGAGTTTGTCCCTCTCTCAACTCTATTTTTCTCAAAAGTTAGAGAACATAAAATTATCAAATAATTTTAATAATACATAACTAACCTAATGTTATTTGTTGCAGGTACCTCCCACCATACACCACATATCTACCAATTGAGCAAGGAGAAAATACTTCAACAAGAAAAAACAAGGGTTTCTGGCCGGAAAACATACTATTCTCACAACTCACTTATCTGCTCATATTCATCATTCTCATTTGCATCACAGAGAGACATAAGCTGAAAACAGACCCCCTCAACTTCAATCTGCTCAACATTGTTGTAGAAGTCATTAGGTAAGGCCTTCAGACAATCTCAGATTTTTTGCCACTCAGACGTAAACTTCAAAAACTGACAGGCATATGAAACTGCATGCATACGATATTTATTTATTTATTTACTATATTTTTCCCTTTCAGTGCATATGGGAATGTGGGATTCACAGTTGGCTACAGTTGTGGAAAACAAATAAATCCTGATGGTCATTGTAAGGATGCCTGGTACGGGTTCGTGGGAAGATGGAGCAATGAGGGAAAATTTGTGCTCATCGTCGTCATGTTTGTTGGAAGGTTGAAAAAATTCAACAAGAGAGGTGGTAGAGCTTGGAGTCTGGCATAGTTTGGTTGATGGCTTGATGCCAATGTATAGCTTTTACCCAGATTTTCAAGTGAATATCTGTCTTATATAGGTACTGTAGTAACTTGCTATATGGGCACAGTATATAGGTTAATGTGGATAATCTTGTAAGCCACTCCTTAGTTTGGACTTTGGACAAGAAAGTGATGATAATGATAAGTTTACTTGCCTGGACTCAAGTAAACAAACATCTGTGTAGTTGTTATAGGTTTTTGTAGTTATCAAAAACCTCTTTTTTGTTATTTTGGGTAATAAACCCAATCCTAAGTTTTTTTTAATAATTATCTCTTTATGTATATATTGTATGTATATATATGTGTGAAGTTGTAACATGTTAGCGAAAAATCTCAATACCTGCCCTTCCATTATTCATACAAGCAACACTTTATTGAGCCAAATCGAAACAAAAGGTTGATCGAACTGATCCCAATAATAAAATGGTTCAAACTTAGACCGTCACAACAAAGGAGATTATTTAACAAGATAAAAGGATAATAAAAAGGGTCGACAACTCGGAAATTAATGCTGATTGATTCAGAAGAATACAAGTCTTCAAGTTCAGCAAAACTTATTGGAGACAACTAAGAAGGCCTACCAGACAACCAGAACTTCCGATATGGCCTCCCTGCATCCTCATCTTGCATGTGCTGCCAAAAAATTTACCACGAGGTGAACAATGGACAATAGTTGTAAATTATTAACAGAAACCACTCACAACCAGGAGAAAACAACAATGAAACACCGATTTTTGTCAAACAACGGGCAATGAAGGAAACCAAGATGCTACAGGAAGCCTATAAATAGCTTACAAATTAAATGAAAGGACTCGAACCTCCACACTCTTTAGCGCGAGAGTTTGAGCCTCAAGTGTCTACCATTTCACCACCAAGGCACCTTGAAAGTCCATCCTATTCCATGAATGTGATATCTATCTAGAGTAATGTATGGAATATATGACAAAGATGGAGTATTCTTTCTACTGATCGGTCATATAGGCCCGAGTTGGACATCCAATTGCTTTGATTTGACACATTATTATAACTCTTAAACATGATCAAAATCAATGTACAGCTCTATGACTACTAGAGATCTATTGCTTTTAGAAGATCAGACTGTACAAGTATAGCAAGGGAGTCAAGGAAAAAAACATCATTCTGCAATTGAAATAAAGGCCTCAATCTATTGGAGAAGGCGGATGTTGCTAATTATTAGACACATCCCAACCTTTAACTGAGTACACTAATGTTGTTTCAAACAATAAATAGGGGCATTAGAAGGCGACTGAGGTATACAGTTAGTACACGAATAAAGTTAGTGACCTTGTCCAGCAGGGCATTTACATATAGTTACTCACGTAGCCAACTCTGTCTTGAAAACAAGAAGACAATAAGAAAGCTAAACAGAAATCAAATACACAGATTCACCATATTAGCGATCACTAGGGGTGAAAATAAGCCAGGCTACCCAACAGGGGCCTATGGCCCGGCCTACTAAGGGTCGGGCTTGGCTTGGCCTATTTAATAATTGGGCCAAGCTTGGGCCTTTTATAAAGCCTATTTAAATAGTTGAGCCAGGCCTTTGAAAAAGGTCTTTTAAGCTTAACAGGCCGGCCTATTTAAAGTCTGCATATATAATATTATATATAGTATATAAATAAATAAATATTATATGTAATACATGTATGTATTATATTATATATATTGAAGATATAAGTTATATGAAAAATTACATATATCATATATATAAATATGATATAACAACAATAATCGGACACTTATTTGTATTTGGATTTGGATTTGCTATTGTTATGGACTTATTGGATATTGTATCATCACATTTATATACTATTGAGATGGAGCGTCGTGGATTCTATTGTCATGTGCATTTTGTTTTTTTTATTATGAATTTTGTATTGACGATCATGAGATTGTCATGTGTTTTTTGTAGTTTACAATTTTTTTTTTTTTGGAAATTGACTTTGATAGGCTAAACAGACCTTAAATAGGCCCAGGCTTTTGGCCTTTTTACTTAAAAAGGCACAGCCGAGCCTATGAAAAAAGCCTTTACAGATAATAAGTCAGACTTTGACCTAAACTTAAAGCAAGCCCAGGCCTCCCAACTCAAAGTCCGGTTTGGCTTGGCCCATTTCCACCCCTGACGATCACAGTGCAGGTAAAACATTTTAAAAAAGCAGATTAGTCTATCTTAATGCACAAAAATTCCTAAAGTAATTTTTGTAAGGATTTCTCCGGAAAATGAAATTGTTTCACAAAAATCATCTAAAGAAAAAATAAACCATACACAATTTACTGACTTAGATGGTATGGCAAAATAATTTCCAAATGATTGTCGTTGCAATTCAGTGTTTTACGAATCGGACTGGACCGGCCGGTTCAACCGGGAACTGGCAATTGGTCCAGTCCAGAAGTCTTTGAGAACCAGATTTCAGGTTTAGCCATTAGAAACCGGACGGACCGGTTAAAAACCAGGAACCGCCCGGTTAATCACACTGCTGGTTTGCCAAAAGATTTTTAAAAAAAAAAGTTAAACAAAATCAAGGTGAGAACCAACTATTCAGCTGTTTCATCTTCCCCCTTTCTCTTTTTTCCATAGCCAGGTATTACTACCTGTTTACATATACATATACATATATGTGTTCATGTGCACGCCTGCATCTGCATGTGTGCTGGTGTGTGAGTGGGTTTTGTTGTTGTGTGCACTTTTGTGTGTGGGTGTGTGTATATGTGTTTCTGTGTGTGCTGGTGTGTGTAAATGTGTTTCTTTGTGTGGCCGTGGGTATGGGGGTGCGTGTATGTTTGTGGCTTTTAATTTTTGCTGTGTGCTTTTATTTTATCTGCTTGAATTAACCACCAAATGTATGAACAAACATATATTTCCAAACTATTAAACTCATGAAATCGCATTGGTCAAGTCAACTCTGCTACCAAAATTCACTGCCATGCCTTTTACTTAGTTATAAGTTTGATGCAAGCATAATAGAACAACGGTAAAGAACGCATGCATATGTATCATAAATCAACTTTACAGATCCAAACCCAGGAAGCAAGATCAACGATAACAAAACTGAAGACAATGTTTACAACAATGACAATCAAACGAAAAAGACAAGAAATTTATGATCAAGGATACTGACATCATATTTGGTACACGGTATCAACACTTGAGAGTTTATACAATTTTTCGAACAAGGTATAAATTTGTGGCATGAATGCCGATCCACACTAAATTGAGAATGTTGGGTTCACGTTTCAATCTGATGCCCATAACATTGATCACAATGCCTGATACTTTTTTAGCAGTTAAAATAAATATTAAGCTATGTTGACTCAAGTAAAAACTTAGGCCTTAATATATATAAAGCACCATGTAATTACAGTCAGCACCGTTGTTGTCACCTAAGCCACCAACTGAAAATAGTGCAACAAGCCTCATCTACTCGCGCTATCTCAGTTTCATTCACAATAATCAAGGCAGTGCAAGAGCTGACTGTGATGCAAAGTTTCATGACCAAAAGACAGATTTTGATGAAAAACAAAAGCGTAAGGCTTGAAAATATTATATCTTGACATGTTTTAACAACAAATCAAAACTGAAAGCTATATCTTCAATGGAACATGATCTGTGAAAACATAAACCCACACACTCTTTTATCATTATTACCTGAACAGAAATAAGGCACGAGAGATTTCGACAGAGGATGAATGAGACAACTATCCTACTGCAATATTAAGAATAATGTGCCTCCTACATTAGTAAATTAACACGCTAAAATAAAGCCCCAACTGAGGCGAAGTTAGGCTTTTTCAGTGCTTGGACAATTGTTAATCTATGACAACTTAATCCGTCAACTCCACGAAACAATATCTAGTCCAGAGCCGGCCAGATGCATTATGTTTCATCCACTCCACAATATACACATCATGTTCAACTACCTCCATCCATGTAATTATAGGTCAACCCCACACTTTCACCATTACTACCAACATCAATCACTCTTGCATACAGTAATACATGTAGTCGCACTATTTGAATGTACCCAATACATTTGGTGAACAATCTCTTTCATAAAAGAAAAAAACACTAAAAATTTTGTAAACAACTTTTTTTGTTCATTTTGATCAAAAAGTAAAATTTAACCTTATTCCCCAAGATCCATTACACATCTAAAATCGAAATCCATTGAGACCAAACAAATTCTGACACTCCAAACACATTCAATGTGGGCAAGAGTCAAGATATATAGCAGATGACGTTGCGTCAAGAACTCAATTAGGGCACAAACAGATCCATTTTAAAACAAAGAAAAAAAACAGAAAATAGAGCCAACGATATTATCCTATGATAAATGAGAAAAAAAACAAAAGAGTAACAAAAACTTACAAATTCTTTGACGATGCCTTTGTAGACGAGCACGGGGATGGCTATGCCGAAGATTCCAACAAGGGCAAAATTGCGGCGGGTCCACCGGAAATTATACTCCAGATTCTCTCTTGACGCTCCCCACTCCTCGACCCAACGGTTCTTGTTTGCCTCCATTCCTCCCCCCATCTTTCTCGATATTGATTACTTTCTCTCTCTAGTTTGAGGTAAGACTGGTATCAGTGTGGGTTTTTTACGAGAATACTGTGGGTATCTATCTAAATTTTGTTCGTAAGAAAGGGAACTTGTTTTAGTAATTTTGGCTGCCTCAATTTGGTTGAAAAATGACAATGATGCCCCTTTTCAATATTAATATACTAATTAATTACATAATTATTTTTAATTTACACTATAGTTATAAAATTTTTTGAAATCAAATTATAATTTAAATTAATTATAAGAAGTAATCTTCTTTGGTCGAGCTACTTTATGGAGTCTCTCAGAAAAAAATTATTTATAAGAATATCAAATATTTTCAAAAAAAATTTATACTAAATACAAGTATAATCATATAAGAATCAATATGAAAATAAGATATATTAACTCCAAAGAGATTTTTATATTCGTATTTTATTCATAATAAAAGATCGATTTTTCCATCCAACCGCCCCAATTTCGTATAAATATGAAGACATGCCTTGGAAGAAGAAATTACCTCTGGCACTACCAATTTTCATTGTTACAGTTTTAACGTCTGGGGCATTTCTCTTCCATGCCCTTCTAAGCGAGTACTCACACACACACACAAACATAGGGGCAGAGATGGCTTCCAGGGTGGCGCTGAAGGCGGCGAAAGCAACAATTGGGAAGAAGTCAGCCGCGGACGACGACGAGGATCGGCTGCAGCCGCGGCGGGCAAGTTCGTGAAACAGTGGAGCACTTGGGCCATGAATAAAGCTAAGGTTGTTACCCACTACGGCTTCATCCCAATGATCATCATCATGGGCATGAACTCCGACCCCAAGCCTTCCCTCTCTCAGTTACTCAGTCCCATCTGATTAATTTAGCTGCTGGTCAATCGCGCTCATCTGGTTTTCCCAAATGTATGGCTATCAGTCGACCTTATTGTTAGGGAATTTTGAACTAGGGTTTTTGATTTAGTGCAATGGGCATTGCATGCGAATTTTCAGGTGCTTGTTGATATAAATGGCTTATTGAATTAATGATGTTATTTTGGTTTTTAGTCTTAATTAGTGATGACTAATGACAGTTTATCCGGACAATGGTAACTGTATTAATTGTGCACTGAGTATAAATGTAACAATGAATTGGTTGGAGGTTTTCAATTGTTCTTCTTCACAGTTGCTAACTTGTTTTATTAGGCTTCATTTTTATTTGGATTGATGGATTTGAAAGTAAGGATCCCAAATCCTTAATAACAAATCCATTGAGCTTGTTTGGGTAATCTCATAAATCAATGGATTTCAAATCCTCGAGCTTTTATTTTAAACCATTTTGGTGTAATTGTGGTGAATTTCAAATCCATCTAAAAATGGAGTCATTTGAAATCCTTCCCCTAATACTCCACTCAAATCCAAATCCTTCAATCCAAATGCAACCTTAGTTCTTAGTCCGTGTGTATGTTTGTGTTTGCCTTTTGATAATACATCTTTTCTGCACGTATAGATACATTTGCTAAAGTAACTATTTGACAATATATTTTCTTGGATGCCCTTCTTATCTCAAACTTTTTATTCTTCACAAGTAGGTAAGTGCTCATTTTGGTGATGTAATGATGTGTATCATTATGAATTTTTGATATATACAGACTACAGTTATGCAACAAGTCGTATGAATATTGCTTGTTGGTTGAAGAACATATTGGCAAACCACTTGTTTTCTTGAGACCATCTGTGCATAAATGCTGCTCTATATATTGTTCTGTGTTCATGTGGCCTTGAGTGATAATGTAGTTTGTGGCAGTACTTGTTGGATAGTTTTATTCAAAGTCTAAATCAATGGGGATTTTGGGTAGTCACTTTGCTTCTATAGCTGGGGCGTGCTGCTTGATGTTGAATGTGGAGTGTGAAATTAATGGCTTACTTATTCTGATTTGGCAATGTGGTGAAAGCGAAGTAGTCTATTTCACATTGATGGTTAATATTGGAATTTATGGAACACTGCTGCTATACATGATTGATAATATCATTCTCATGCCTTACATGAGCGGTGCATTTTGTGGTTGCTCCATCTAATGGGCTTTTGTTAGGATCTTGTCTCCACTGTTATGGTAAACTACTGATGCTAGAGTTTTGTGGGTGACTTGAACCACTGCGTGCATTTCAATAATAAATTGATTTCCTGTCATTGTGTGAAAACTGATTGCCGTAATTTGAATATGGGCTTTTAGCAAACATTGTTTCTTTTTTTTTTTTTTTTTTTTTTTTTGAGGGGAACCAAACATTGTTTCTGATGTATCGGTGATACACTGTTTTTCATCCCTGTCAGCTATCTTCAGTTGTAGTGTTTCTTCTGTTATTTGGGTTGTTAGCTAATTACCTTTCGAAATGGTTGATATGTAATTATGGGTTTGATTTTCTCTTGTTTATGCTCTGCAATCAACTAATCATGTAGGGGCAACTTCTGCAGTCTGATAATAAGCTGAAAAGTCAACAAGGGTTTTTTTCTTCCCCAATAATGTGTAATTTGGAGTTGAGCTTGTTTTTGTATGTTCTCACCTGGTTTCATTCTTTGGTGGCATTTATGGAGTACGTCTTTATTCAGTTGATTAGCAGTGTTCACTGCATAGACTAATGAAAAGTTTTGGGACATAAGAGTGTGTGTGTGTGTATTTAAATATAAATGAAAAGAGTGACACAAAGAAGTTGGAGAGTGAAGAGAATTTGAAAAATAGGGAACAAAGTCAATTACAATGAAATGGTATAGATGAGAATAAATAGGGATTAAGGAGACAGTTTTGATTCCCTCAAAAAAGGAGACAGTTTTGATTGTTATTTAATGTTTCATCTCGTATCTTCACTTCACATATACATATAAAGCATTTGAAACATTTTTGTTCCTTTTATTATTGGGGATTGGCAACCTAACGGCTAACTCCTACTATTAAATTAACTTTAGAGGTAATTTTATTTGGGAGAATTTCATAATAGGACCCAAATTTAAGAAAATCTATCATTTCAAGACCCAAAATTTTAACATTCTCAAATCAAGACCCAATTTTTATTTTTCTCTCAAATTAGGTCCTCTCTCAAATTTTGGGTTCTCACTTCAAGACCCAAAATTTCAATCTTCCCAAATCAAGACCCGGTTTTTATTTTTTTCTCAAATCGGGCCCTCCCCCAAAATTTTCGATTCTCACTTCAGGTTTTAAAATTTAATAAAAAGAGAAATGGCAATGTAATCTATCACGCCAACCACAAAAAATATTTTTCTTTCTCTTTCATTTTTTCGCTCATCCTTTTTTCCCTAATCGATACTTGTTTTAAACTTTAAAGTTCAATCATAATTTGTCTATCTTATTTTCTTAGTAACCGGAAATATTTTACTACTTATTCATTCATTATTTGGATATCTTATTTTTTTAGTAACCGACAAATATTTTAATTACTATTTTTTCATCTTGTTAGTTTCATATATTTAGATGTACAAATCTCGGTATTTGCACGTTAAATAAAATTGGCAATAAGTATGAAGTAGGAAAAAAATAATGAGCGAAAAAAGCAAAAAGAGGAAGACAAATATTTTTTGTGACTAACGTGTTAGATTACACTAATATTTCTCTTTTTTTTTGTTAAATTCTAAAACCTAGAGTGAGAACTCAAAATTTAGGGGAGGGCCCGACTTGACAAAAAAATAAAAACTGGGTTTTGATTTGAGAATGTTGAAATTTTGGATCCTGAAGTGAGAACCCAAAATTTGAGGGAGGGCCCAATTTGAGGAAAAAATAAAAATTGGCTCTTGATTTGAGAATGTTGAAATTTTAGGTCTTATAGTGATAGATTTTATTAAATTTAGACCCTATTATGAAATTCTCCCAATTTTATTTTGCTCCCAACTATGAGAGCTTTTCTACTTTGTCTACTTAATTTTGAATTGTTCTATTTTACTCCCTCAACTTTGCAATTTTTGTCAACATATATTTTTGTTCATATATATAAATTTCTATCCGCCAACATTTTTTTTTTTTGGTTATTAGTTTTATATTTTGATTCCAAATATTGTTTTGTTTTGATTCGGCAACATTTGTTTTTGGTTATTAGTTT
This sequence comes from Rehmannia glutinosa, assembly GCA_016081115.2. Lineage (NCBI taxonomy): Eukaryota > Viridiplantae > Streptophyta > Magnoliopsida > Lamiales > Orobanchaceae > Rehmannia > Rehmannia glutinosa. The sequence continues at coordinate 17,100,994 of CM071934.1, forward strand.
AATAGTTTTGATTCAACAATAAACTTATATCTACTTATTATAATGACTTCTTATAATGTTCAATTAGAAATTCATTACAAATTGTAATTACATTAAAGTTTTTGTGTTAGCGTCTTCCATGTAAATTCGGCGATCAATTTAATGGTCTTATACCATTAAATTGTGACATGCATAATGTGAACGGACATACTTGGGCCGGTCAAAATGGTCACCCCCATGGCGCATTCTATTTTACGGATGGATGGAGCAAATTCGTCCATGATAACGGAATCGCGTGTGATGGATTGTCTTGAAAATGCTCATTTTCTTTGTTGAGACAAGGATAGTGTTGATTTGATTAGCAAGAAAGCATCCGAGATCAAAGCAATTATTGTGAGTTTTGTTATTGGTTACCAAATTTTTATTATAATTTTTGACTTAATTGTTTTATAATTTGTATCTTAAAATTAACTAATTTCTTATCAATCAATCTTAAGCGGGACATTGATCCTCAATTTGTTCCAAGCGATATTAAGGATTTGGTAGACAAGAAAGTCCTATTCAAAGTGCATAGTAAGCGAGATCCATTAACAGATTTTAGAAACGCTTTTACGATCGTAAAGTTGACTATGGATTCAAAGTTCACGTCAAGATTTGAGTCAACTTTTATTGTGATCGGTATGAACAATTCATTAATTTGCGATTGACTATAATGAGCGGGAAATTTATATTCAAATAGGTATCTTTTATTTTTATTATTTTGTCGCAGGACTCGGAACTTAACTCAGAGTCATTCATTACGAATCGAGTTGGTGATAAGGTATTAATTTTATATTGTTGATTGGATTTAATACATTTCTTTTCTTTTATTTGAAACTTTTATAGATAGTAAATTAATGACATAGTACATTAACATGATCATCTTAATTTATCCAGGAAGAAGTTTCTTCTCTAGACAAATCTAAACTAAAGAATGTTGACTCTTTTACGGATCTTGATGATGACAATAATGTTAAAAGAAAGTTTTGCGGAATTCTCGATCTGCATTTGTTTGAAGGAAAATAATTAGAATGATATATGATTGATGTTTTTGAACTACTTCTAGACTTTATTTATATTTGAATATTTTTTATGTCACTTTTTTATGGAGTGTTTCTATGAACAATATATTATTATTAATAAAAATTTTGTTTCTTATATCATGCTCTAGAACAAATATTTGAATATTTGTTTTGTATTGGTTCAATTGCAATTAGTATAATTTTGTTAAATTAGTATTCTCGATTACATTTGTTTTGGATTATACTTTTAGTATATGTTCATTACAAATATAAATGATATTATAATTTTTGAATAAAATGTCTTTTAACTTTTGGATAATAAAAAGTCTTATATATCTTTTTAATAAACAAGTCATATTCAATACCAAATTGACATCAAAGCGTATCAAAAGAGTTTACTCGAATGGTGAAGATAAAAATCCATAATACAAGTCAAACAGTTAAATTGCATCATTTTTTTTCTCTTTTGAAATTCAACTTGAACAATATTGTCGGCCAACATAAATATTGTAAGTATTAACTTTGTTGGCAAATATTTGCATACAATGATTTTAACTACTCCTTAAAATAATTTTAAATAATTTTAATAAATGACCACTTAAGAAAAAAAAGGGAAAAACAAAATTAAATAAAAAAGGGGAAAACGAAATTAAATAAAGAAACAAAAAAGGGAAAAACAAAATTAAATAAAAAAATCCCGCTCATTTTACTTCTTATATTCGGAAATATTTTATTGTACAATTCTAACCATTGATCTTACTTTGTTAAAAGATTTTTATATATATTAGAAAAATATTGTAAATTGTATTACTATTTATAATTTTACCAAAAGTTACCAAATAATAGGATTTTGCAACAATTAATTAATATTATAAATGTTATTCCGACTTATTATTATACCAAAAGTTACCAAATATTAGGATTTTGCAACAATTATTCAGGAATAAATATGTGTTACCGATCTTGCATTCATTATTGTAAATCGACGGCTCTAAAATTCAAAGTTTCCCTAAGATAGTTTACCAAAAGATATGTTACTCATAATAATATATATGCATCATTATCAACATTCCTATTATTTTAGACAACTATATATGTTAGTATTTTAAAAAAGTCATCATCATCATTATCAATATTCCTATGCATCATCATTAGGATTTTAAAAAAGAAACATAAAAATCAAAGACTATATATATATATTTTTCAATAGAAGTGATCGTATATAGTTTTTAAAAACTATATATAGTCTTTGATTTTTATGTTTCAATTGGATGTTGACTTTTTTTGTATTCCTAAATTATATATGTATATAAATTAGGAAAATATTATAAATGGTATTCTTATTTTATTATATATATATGTATGTATAAATATTTGGAGTCCGAAACAAAAAAATTCCGCTCCTTTTAATTCTTATATTCGGTAATATTTTAGATTAGGAAAATATTGTAATGGTATGTAAATTAGGGTCAATTCAAACTTTCCTTATTACTCAATAATAGTTAAAATAGACAAATTATATTTACAGGAATATTTTATGTATCCTTTACCATTGATTTTTATGGAGATATTGCACGTTGACTTTTTTTGTGTTCAATTTTTAATCAAGTTTTAAAGTACTAATTGCTTTTTCTCTTAATCGCTCAAAGCATAATTATTTCATCAATCTATAAAACTTTGTATCGGGTTTTACGATCTCTTTTGATTGATTAGTGAATTACATTGTTGATCAAAATGACAAAACTCACGGGGTCTACAATTATTGGAAATAAACTATAGAGAACAAACATAGAGAACAATAGTACGATTTCTATTCTAGATCTATTTAGGTAGTATCATGTTTATATGCATAAATTTTTTAATTGTATTTATTGTTGTCTAATATAAGTTGTTTATCAAACCAACTTAAATATTGTATAAGATAGTCTCTTTTCTATGTCCCGTGAAATAATTGCCGTAAAAATTCGAGCAATTGTGATGTCGGTTGGCTAACCGAGAAGCAAATTACAATTGAAAGTTGGCGCAAAGTAAACATTTTTCAATATGACTTTTAATCGGTTAACGTAATCGCATAATGTCACTTAATAGTTTTATATTTTAACCAAGAGCAAATTATATTTTCAATATGACATTATGCATATTATATTTTTCATTATTATTTTATTTGATATTCACGAAAATAGTACATGGCGTGTTCATTACAATTTTTGCGGGGAGCTTCTAAATTTTGCCAATGCTTTTCTCAATATATAATGCTTATTGAGCATGTCAAAAAATTTAAAAATTTAAGAATTGGGGCCTATCTTTTATTAGGCTTTTCTTATTGTTGGTTTCTTTATCATTCCTTTTTATAACGGGAGTTTAATAGAAATTGCTTAGTTGGTTTTCTTATAATAGATTACATTTTAACTAAAACTATGTGCATATTTTGGAAAATTTGGAATGAAGTCTTTTAGGAAGTTTTGATAATAATTGTCAATTGTTTGGTACATATGTTAAAGTTTTGACATACACAAATTACATCTGTTGAAATAAATTTTCGAGAAAAGTGATTGATTTTAAAATTTTGTTAAAAAATAAAATAATAGCAAACACAATATTTTCATGTACGAACTTTCATATCGCGAATGGACCTAATATTTTCATTATGAAATTTCATATCTTGACAATTAATTAAATTATTGATATCACTATAAGAACTAATAATAATAGAATACATTTCATTTAGTTATTATTCTTGTCTTTTATATCATATGTAAAGTATTGGTACTTTGTATGTGTGCGAGAAAAACTTGGATTATCGGGATCCACATCTAAAGATGGCGACACTAAAAAGTCCGAGAAACTTATAAATAGTGAAAATTTTGAATTGAGCATCGTAACCTATCCATTTTCAAGAACGTCTTTCCGTGATATTTCAAATGATAATTTTCATAGGCGAGAACATTTGAGTTATTTGTAATTGTTTAAATTTATTTTGAAGTTCATATTTTTTCATACATTTCTTACACATTGCGATATCGTACCAAGTAATCTGATTCCAAGATTTTTGTCGAGTTGAAATGAAAAAAATGCGTCTACATCTTATCCATGTACACAAGGAGGACTGTAGCATCAATTGTTACAAATTTGGAATCGGTATACTACAACAAACACCATCTAGGACAAGCTGCAGTATATAATGTTCATAATGACATGTATAAATACCAACTAATTGTTAATAAATAGTTGCATTACAAATTAATTATGTTAAAATACTAATACGCGTGCAACGCACGGGTGAAATTACTAGTTAAATTAACTTTATAGGTAATTTTATTTTGCTCCCAACTATGAGAGCTTTTCTACTTTGTCTACTTAATTTTGAATTGTTCTATTTTACTCCCTCAACTTTGCAATTTGTTGCTTCACTCAAAAAAAAAAAAAAAACTTTGCAATTTGTTGCACTTAACCTATAATTCTCAATATATTTTGTTTTGCGATATTTCAAATGGTATCATAACCTAAGTTTATTGATGAAAATTAATATTATTTAATATTTGTTTAGTAACAATGAGGAGAGGTTTTGAGAGAAAACGGATCCGAATAATTGTTCGAGAGATATAATAGCTACATATAATCCACTAGTGGTGAGAGAATAAATTTGAAAATTATAAGTTAAATGATGGGGGATAAAGTAGAACAATTCAAAATTAAGTGGGCAAAAGTAGAATAACTCGTTGTGGGCAAATTAAAATTATCTCGAACTTTATTAGGAATCGTCCAAATTTGCCACTACGCTGTATATATAAAAAAATCTAGGTAAAGCCCTAAAGGACTAGGACTATGTTGACCTAGCTCAATGCCCATGGGTTTTCACTGTTTTTTGGCAAGCACCACCTTTCTACATATATATACAAAATAAAAAATTAATGGAAATTTTTTTTGATATTTGTTAAGCTAATATTCCACCAAAATATTTAAATAACCATAAAAAAATCCGAAGTAATCGAGTTCCAGAAAAACAAACACTATAAAACATCAAACAAAACATTATGACTGTTTTTTGATTCTGGTAAGAATACAAATAAAAAAAAAAAAAATGCTATAGTTTCTATAGGAACACTTATTGTATTTCTGTCTGTTTAGGTAAATTACTCCTTTTTTTTTTAAAAAAGAAATATTTAATTATTTAATTAGAGGAGGACCGTAGGGGTAAGGGTGTGCATAGTTTGATTAACCGGCTGAACCAAACCGAAACCGAAAATTCGATTGAACCGAACTGATTTTGGTTTCTATTTTTCAAAATTTTGGTTATTCGGTTGGGTTCCCCTTTTGAAGTTTGGTTGGCGAACCAGATCGAATACCCGATTATATATATATATATATATATATATATATATATATGGGGAAGGTTATATAGGATCCCCTTTATATGAGTACATAGGACCAAATCCGAACCACGGATCTACATATTTCAATGGTTATTATTAAATTTGATTAATGTTAATAAAATATAGGGTTAATTACAAAAATCACCCCGAAATTTGGCCTAATTACAAAAAAACCCAACCAACTTTCAAAATTACAAAAATACCATTGGTTTGATTTGGTCTAATATTTAAACCCTTTATAACCAAAACATTTCAAAATCCCCCTTCATATTTATAAAAACATTGCAATTTACCCCTTAATTTTAACTTTGAATCAAACCTCGGGGACACTTTTTGTAAATTTAAAAGTTAGTGAGTTTTTTTTTGTAATTAGGTCAAACCTCAAGGGTACTTTTAAAAATTATCCCTAAAATATATGATAAAGTCAAAATGGGGGTAATTTAGTCCACATAAAAATAGGGGATTGGCTAAATCTAGTAAATCCCATGAAAATAGAATCGATTACCATCAACTTTGCAATCACAATCCACCGAATCTGTTGTAGAAATCGTCCCTGTCATCATTCCAATTTTTTGTTTATAATGTCCATTTTATTGAATTCAATTAAAGTTTGAACAAGCATTCGATTGATCAATCCAATTTTTGTTACCCGGACAAGTTGCTTATGCGTGTTTAGCATGTTGCTTATTTGTGCTTATGAACATGCTTGTAATTATGAGCAGTTGCGAATATGCAAAACCTATTATGTTATGCGAGAAATTCATTTCTTCATCCATATTTTTAAAAAAATTGTTTGATATGATCGGAATATTGCTTATATGTGCTTAAATACTTGCTCGCACGTATGCAAAATGTTGCTTAATTTTCTTTGTGTTTTAAACTATTAGATTAATTATAGTTTGTTTGATAAGAAATATCATGTTATGCAAAAATAAAAACGTATACTTATATGGACTCCCCATTCATTCAATCATTGGTTTTTTCAACCGAGAATTTTGCTCGAGTTAGACCAAAATGTTGCTTATGTATGCACTATTGCTAGCTTGTATGTATTCAAAAAAATTATTACGTCTCCATTTGTTCTAACCTGATTACTTTGCTTAGATATGACTATACATTTGCTTACATGTGCATAATTATATGCTTATGCATATTCTAAATGATGCTTAATTTTTTTTTTTTTTGAATGAGTTGGGATTGCACATGTGCGCAACAGTGATTGAAATAATGTCGGATTCATCTCGAACTGGATACCGAAATGTGACGAAAATATGACTCCAAAAGAAATGATGAATACAAAAACATGAACATAATTGCTAACCGTATAAAATACCATGAAAATAATTGTTTATAAAGCGGTTGACTTACGCTAACAAGGCAATTGAATCCTACTTGAAAAGCATTTTGAATTCTGCTAACAATATAAAATACCGTGAAAATAATTGCTTACAAAGCAATTGAATTTTGCTTATAGTATCTAAAAACAATGAAAAAAATAAAATACGGCATTAATCGAGAAAACCTAAGAAATTCGGACTCTTTAGCACCCTTATTACCATCTACCACTTTTTTCTTTTATCCTTCCCCATCTCCTTATTACTCGCCTCCTCGCACGATCGTCAATAGATGGCCTTCCTTTTCTTGCTCTCTTTTGCCATTTCCAACAGAAAATCTATTAAAAAAGAAAGAAAGAGAGACACTAGTCATTTATATAAAAGCATTTATTAACGGACAAAATATTTATAGGCATAAAAACCAACCAAGCATAAGCATACTATAACACATACATAAGCATGATAGAAAAAATACATAAGCATAATTGTCAACAACAATAAGCGGTTGTAAACATCAATAAGCAATCCCTCGGACTTAGAAAAAACATGACAATACTAATAACCCCGGTTTGAAAGCATAATATAAAACATACATAAGCATAACACACAACATAAATAAGCATAATTATCAACAATAATAAGCAATTTAAACTCTCGTTAAAGTAATCTCTCCAAACTTAGAAAAGACATGGCAATACTAATTACTCCCCCTGTTTGAGAGCATAATACAAAACATATATAAGCATAATACGAGAACATTCATAAGCATAATTATCAACAACAATATGCGGTTTAAACCCTCAATAAATCAATCTCCCGGACTAAATTTTTACACTGACTAAAAAATAGATAATTTTACCAACTTATGAACTGAATTTATCCAACCTTCAAAACTAAGGTCAATATCATATCAATATCCCACAAAAAAATGCAACAATACACCCTAACAAAAACAACAAGAAAATAGAAAATTCAGGGTTTCTATATTTTTCAAAACATCAACAATAAAAAACAACCAAGAAATTAAAAAAAAAATGACGAAATAATAAGGAAATTGCTCTACCTACAATGTGGGTGTCGGCACGGTGAAGATTGTTGTCGCCTCGAAGAACAAGCGTGGTATCGCCTCGAAGAACAACCGTCGAGTTTGGGGTTTTCACAGAGATGGAGTTTTCACAAAGGATTGGAGTTTTTCTTCTTTGTGTGACTTTTCACGATGGTTGTGGGGATGGAGATGGAGATGAGTTTCATGATTGGGGTTTTCTCTTCTTTTTCGGGAGGAGATGGAGTGGAGAAATTTTCGACCGAGGGAGGAGGAGTTCGAGACCGAGGGAGATGGAGTTTGATTCTTTGTGGAGTTGTGACTTTTCAATTACCCAAGAAGAAAAGATTTGGAAGATAATTGTGAGAGAAAATCATTCCCTTAATTGTAGCCCACTACCAAAAATAACTTCCCTCCTAAAAGCGATATAACTTAGAATTACCAAAAAGTCATTTTTTTCAATAAGTTAACTATTAAAAATGATAAAAACTATTTAATCTAGACCGTTTAAAAATTAAATCAACACTCTAGATTTGGTTTCATGTACTCACATAATTTACGTAGACTCACCGGATCCAAATCCTATACATATATATATATATAATAACCTAAGTTGATATGTGCCTATGGGAGTGTTTGCAAACACTAAAAATAAGTGTTTTTCAGTTTTTTGCTTAAAAAAAGTAGTTTTTAGTGTTTGCATATACCAATTTCTCGCTTCTAATTCTGTTTCATTTAATCGAGAATCTAAAAAAGGAAGAGGGTGCTTTAGATTACCGCTTCTAGTTTGAATGTCACAAATAAAATAAGTACTTTTACTACTTTTCCACCAAACACTCTCGAACTTCTCATTCTCATCTTCTAATTCCATTTTCAAACACTACCAATTTACGGTTCTCAACTACTTTTATCGCTTTATAATAAATCACTTCTTCTAAAAGGAGAAGTTTTTGCAAACACTCCCTTATGTCTAATAGCAACTTCAACTCATCTATATATATATAAAAGCAAAATAGTATGCCTTTTCGGCAAAATCCATAAAAAACCTGGTTTCTATTTTGGGAAAGATTGTGGTATTTAGATATGGCCGATTTAATGACTAAAATATAAGGAATTTATCGCATTTGTTATTATATTAACTATTGAAAATGTCGAAAACAACAAATGATACGCATTCTTGATTGTCGCGCATGCCGCATGGGGCTCATTTATAAATTATTAAAATACAACCAATATTTACTTTTTGTGCCTTTGGTTGCATATACCCATAAAGTTGTTTGGGAAGCCAAAGAAAAACATCAAATCTTGTGCTTTTAATATTTTTGATAATTCACTTTACACTTAAGAATACGATTTTTGAAATATCAAAATGCAAAATACGAATTTTAAATGTACACTAAATCTAAAATTGCAAACATTCAAATTAAAATAATTTTCAATTAAAATTGTTAATTACATATCTTGAATTATAAAAAATAAATTATAAATATTCTTGCCAAAAAATACGAAAATTTAAAAAATACCCCACTAAAACACTATGGTTAATGAACATTATGATTTAAAATAATATACTTTAAAGATCTTTAAATAAAAAATAAGAAATTTTAAAAACTATGCCACTAAAACACCCATGTCTTTGGTCTAATAACATCTTGAGATGCGAATTAGTGAGAATAAAAAGACAACAAATATTCCATTACTCTAATACAATAATTAAAAATTATTAGACTTTGAATATAGTGTACATTCACTATAAATAGCAAGCCAAAATTCAGGAAAAATACACAAGTCTAATCATGGCTCCGGTTTTCGGCTTGATTAAAGATATAGATCCTTCAAAAATGCCCATGTTATTGATATTGAAAGCTGGATCGATTCGTGTATACGAAGTTCCAACTTATGGCAACAATTGAAACATTGAGTTTAGAATGTGTATTTCATGATAAAGATGTAAGAGAATATTTCTTTTAGTTCCTTTTTTCTTTACTTCAATTAGGCATATGCCTATGTCCTTATTCTCGATATATATTTTTTTGTTCAACGGGCGACAGGATACATGCAACGGTGAGAAAACAACAAATTAAAAAATTTCAATCTCTTCTAAAGAAAAGTCACATTTATCTTTGTTAAAAATTTCATATTAGTTGAGAACAACATGAAGTACAAAACCATTTCGGGAAAGTATAAACTTATTTTCGTTCGAAAACTCAAGTAATGAATTTTTGACATCAATTTTCCAAAAATGATGGATGATTTCAAAGCATTTGATGTTTTGACAAGTAATGAAGATGTTGATGAATCATTTCTCATTGGTAATGTCAAATATTCTCACATTTTATGAGCTCTTACAAAATAATCATCTTGATTAATTTTTTTCAAGATATAATCGCGACTTGCCGCCAAGGATTCTCCACAACATAAAGAGATTGGGGGCGAGACAAAGTTGATAGATATTATTTTGGAAGATCCTCATTAATAAAATAGAATTTCAGTTTTATATATTGATTCTATTAGTGAAAATAAAATATTGTTAATATCATTATTGTTAATATCATTATTAGGAAATACCTTAAACTGTACCTTGTGGGGAGATTTTGTTGATGAGCTAATGAGCTACTTGGGAAGAGCATGAGATGAACCAATAATCATTATTATGCAAATGTGTCGTGCAAAAAAGAAGTTCAAAGGCGAAACACGTATTTCAAACACCTACTATGTAACATGTATGATTATCAATGGGAAAGAAGACGAAATATCGACTTAGGGACGAGTGTGATAGACAAAATTTTTATATTACATATAATATAAAAATTAAGAATAAATATTCAATTTTATTTTTTTAGGGTGACTTTGAATGGGAGCATATCAACTCCGAGTTAGCTATTTATCATCGCAATAAGGTCGATTGCGAGAAGAGTTTGATAGCACAAAGAATCTTCCAAAGACTATTGAACAAATAATTGAGTCAAGATGTATGGAATTATTCATTATTCAATTTAGATGCATGCAAAAGTCAACATATGTAATTAGCTAAATAACATTTCTATTTGCAGGCAGGAAGCTTTTGGGTGTATGCAAAAATAGTTCTTTGAGAAAGCGATTGTATTTGGTGGTACATATCATGCACCAAATGTCCTAGAAAGATGACCAAAATTGTTGGAGAATTATCTTTGTGAGAAGCTGCGATAACTATGACTTGATCGGACAAATAAGGTATAATAATATAAAATATACAAATATCTTTTAAATTTTGACTCTGTGTGAATATAATGACTTGAAAAACAACTCTAGGTACAAGATCAAAATCCGTGTGGTGGATATAATGGAAATGCGGCTTTATTATTGTGGGATAGAGAGTGTAAAGAGTTGATAGGAAAATCAACATTTGATTTGAGGATGAGGTCTAATGAAAAGGTATAACTTACAAATATTTTGGCCAAACACAACAATAAATGCAATTATCATATACAAACAATCAAAATTTTCTTGTGATATATCTTATTAGGGAGTACTGATGAGATTAGAGATTTAGTGGACATGAAAGTTTTGTTTAAAGTGCAAGTATGATCACGGACAAATTGGTGTTCAAAATATTGTCTACACAAAGTGGTAAAGTGCACCTTAGATGATGCACTTATTTCAAAATTCTGTCCACAAACCTTAGAAAATCAAGAGTCAGATATTTTTTCAAAATTGAAGTCCAAAGACCTAGAGGATGGTGAAGAGGTATGACTTTTATTATAATTGGTTTGTAATTTTATAGTGTGATTAATTATTTTTTTATTAACTTAATATTTGCGAGATATGTTCATCCGAGGATGATGTTTACTACTCCTCTAAAGAATTCAAAAAACGAAGCAACTATAATGTGAAGGAATTGGACTTGAATCAACTTTAAAGAGATCTCTCATTGACGAGTTCTCATCTCTTGCAAAGAATAAGAAGTTTAAGATTGAGGTCAAGGAGGAGAAGGATTGAACTATTTAAAAATATATTTTGAAGTATGAAACTAAGTAGTTTTGGGATGTTATTTTCAAAGTTATTGTACTTTTGTTTCATACAAAGTTTGATTGATCTTTGAATTCATTTGTATGTTTGAGATTGAACTGTTTAAAAATCTATTTTGAAGAATGAAACTAAGTAGTTTTTGGAAGTTATTTTCAATGTTATTGTACTTTTGTTTCATACATAGTTTAATTGATCTATGGATTCTGTTGTTGTATGTTTGAACCAATTGATGGTTTCTTTTTAGGAAAGTTATCTTTAGTATGTCACAATCTTTTTAAATTTCTATTGCCATTATAATTCCATGAATGGATTATGGAAACAAAATTTACATCAAGATTGCATTACATTATCATTTGTAAACAAATCATATAATTTTTGTATTGCATTAATGGATAATTATAATTAAGAGAATGACATAAATTTAAATATCATCATGTGAGAATAATACATTTCACTAAACAATACATACCATTTATTCATATGAATGCAAAAATAATAATGAAGCAAAAATTAATATTGAAACAGTATTTTAGACGAATGATTATAATTAATTTAAAATTTTGAATTATTATACATATTAATACTTTTTAATATAATAAGATGTTTGATTAATTAACATAAAAATGTTACGTGTTAAAAAGGCATGACCTCATCATATTTAGTTAATAAATAAGAAATGTTAAAAAAATGTTACATTGTCAATTATTAATATCATTATTGAATCACTACTAAAAATCTCATTAATTGATAATATTCAATAAAACAATGTTAATTAATATATAAGAAAGTGAGTTTGAGTTACCACTAAAACTTTACTCCTAATAAATGCACATAATTGACTTCTATTTAAACCACTAAAACTTTACTCCAAAACAAAATAATATCCAATCACATAAATCATATGTTATAAAATGCTATTTTTGTTTAAATAAAATCAATAATACGCATGACTATAATCACATGCACTCCACATTATTTAATACTATGTAATATGTTGTTGTATTTAGAAGCTCACATAAAACTATGCTATTTAATTCACCCAACTATTAGTGCAATTTAAAAAATAGCGGCAACATATCATCGAGTTAATAAAATATTATTATTTTATAGAAGCACTTTCGATTCACATTCTTCTATATTTCGATTCTCACAAAAATTATACTCTGAAGTGCACTCAAAACGATTGGTATATAAAAAATGGAAACATCCCATTCCATCATATCACAAATATCTATAAAATACTATTATTTTATACATGCACTTTCATTTCACATTCTTTTTATATTAATTTATCAAGAAACTAGACTTTGATTCTCACAACAAATTGTAATATTAAATGCATATAAAATGACTACTATTTAAAAATTGACAGCATCCTATCATACTTAAATACATTATTCGAGAAATTGTACCATAAATACAAAAAGAGGTGTATTTCCCATACTTTCATATTATTTAATATATATCTATATTTCGGTCCTCACAAAAAAAAAAGTTAGGCTTTTAATGTACATAAAATGAATGTTATTTAAAAAATAACAACATCTTTGACACATAATTAACTATATCAAGTGCTTATATAAACTCACACAATTGAAATAGAAAGTTTCCCCCTCACAAAATCCTAATCATACAATATTTATACTTATATTGTCCAGTTTACTTCTAAAACATATAATTTCCCAATATTTAGAAAATTAACATATCATAAATAGTTTGCATAAGTGGATAAATGCAGTTTCTCTAAACCTACGTTCAAAATGAAGATCACAAAATCTACCACAATCTCCAATAAACGAAAGGTGAACAATGGTTCGAGGTAGAGGTATGTCTTTCTTAATTTCTTATTCATCAACTAGGTGCATTATAGAGTATATTTTACCATAGTATCAACATTATTTTTTTAGTTGTTAAATTAGTTTTTCCCTATCATAAAATCTTAAAAGCAGATTTTTTTTTTTTTAAAAAAAAAGAGGATCTAAGTAGTAAAAAGAATATAATGCTTACTAGTTACAAATCTGTTTCCAAATTTCTTTATCCGAGAAAAATATGAAAGTTAGCATTCAATATGTCATATTAAGTTGAAAAAAAAATCAACTATGGTATAACTTATCTTGGGCCTTTTTTGTCTTCAAGTTACATTGATAAAAAGTTTTGATTAGAATCCATATTTGTTTTAAAAGAGAAATCTATTTATGTTTATGGTATTAAATTCAATTCCTTAAATAATTAATTAAAAATAACTGAAATGCAATCTTATTAAACTACCTTTTAAAAAAGTATAATATAAATTGAAATTTTACTAAAATTATATAAAAAAATCGACCAAAAGTCCGAGAGGTATTTAGATATTTCCAATACACAATGTAAAACCCAATTGAATTAAATGAAAGATGTTTTTGATAAAACACATTAACCGATTGTATTAACAAACCTATAGTTAGGGCAAGTTACATTGGCCCAAATTAACTTTGAAAAAACGAAAAACACTTTGAAAAAAAAAAAGGTTCGCATTTAGTACTCCAAATTAACTATTGTAAAATTTACTATGTGAGTAAATAATTATGATTGATTGGTAGACGGAACGGGGATGCAAGAAGATATAATCTTCCAACTACATCGAAGTTCTTTGCTTTAGTTGTCGGCGATTTTGATCAAATGATGGGTGACAAAGATATTTTAGTTGAGACACAAACAGGGACATCTTAAGCGTATAAATGAACTGAATGCAGCATATCTTGGACTTCAATATCCCTGTTATTTCCATACGGTGAAGATGGATCGAGAGAAGATATTCCTTTTTGATTCAAGAGTTGGAACTCAGGGGCGGAAAAAGTGAGTATAAGAGAATTTTTGCGTATAGGATGCATGAAAGGGATTTTGAGCCTACAACAATTTTATCAAGTGGAAGGTTGTTTCAACAATTTGTTGTTGATGCATACACTATGATAGAGTACGCAAGGTTAACTAATTATATTAGAACGCATCGAAGCAATTGCTTATTTGTGAGATGTATAAAGGGCTACATGACGCCTGTACGTGACGTGGTGAAACCGATCGTCTACTCGAGGAAGAGAATTATATTACCTTCATCTTTTCTTGGAGGGGCAAGATATATGATTCAGAACTATCAAGATGCAATTGCTATATGTAAATGGGCGGGTTATCGATTTATTTATTATATTTACATGTAATCCGAAGTGGCGAAATTGTGAGATTTGTCGATAAACATGGATCAAGCTTTGAAGATCGTCAGGATATTGTGTGTAGAGTATTTAAAGTTAAACTAGATGAATTGATCGTGATCTTGAAAGAACAAGATTTTTGGGAATGTCAAAGCGGTGCTTTTTATTTCTTTTATTGAAATTCGTAATATTTATATGTTTAGAAAAATATTTATGTTTATTATGACAAATTTAAGTTAACAAATGTTATTTTTCTTACGAGTTATATATCTTGTGGAGTTTCAAAAAGGGGTCTTCCACATGCTCACATATTACTTTTCCTATATAAAGAAGACAAATTCCCAACAACATATGCACGATAGACCGTATCATTTCATGAGAGATACCTAATGAAAATGAAGATCCACTTTATTACATTGCGGTTCGTGATTTTATGATTCACGGTCCATGTGGTGATGACAGAAGAAATTCTCCGTGCATGTTGGATGGTCATTTGCTCCAAGCATTTTCCAAAAAATATGTCGATGTGACTTCACTCGATGATGATGGTTATCCAATTTATAGACGCAGAGATAATGGGAGAACGATACTTAAGAATGGAATTCATTTGGATAATAGATATGTTGTTCCTCATAATAGATACTTATTAATTCGATATGGAGCACATATGAATGTTGAGTGGTGTAATCAATCAAGAGCGATCAAGTATTTGTTCAAGTACATAAACAAAGGAAATGATCGTATAAGCGCATCATTTACCGAGCTCAAATGATGATAATTTGGGAAAAGAATATCGATGAGGTTAATTTGTACTACGATTGTAGATATATTTCCTCGTGTGAAGTCGCTTGGAGAATATTTGGATTTGAAATACAATATAGAGATCCCCGGTAGAGAGAACGCCTAAGTTTTCATCTTCCAAATGAAGAATGTGATTTTTTCGATTCGGATAATATTGACACCATCTTGGACAGACAAACAATTAATCGAGCATGTTTTTAGCATGGATGGAAGCTAATAAGAAATATCCGAAGCAAAGAAAATTAACTTATCTTTGAATTTCCACGTAAATTTGTTTGGAAATCGATTTTGCGAGAATGGACGAGGAAAAAGGTTTTGCAATTGGGCGCATTTTCTTTGTTCCAGGGTTATGGAGATCTATACTATGTGAGATGTCTTCTAAACATAGTTCGTGGTGCCACATGTTATGATGATCGTGTTCAATTAATGGAGTACAATATCGGTCTTTTCGAGATGGTTGCTATGAATTATGATTGTTAAATGATGATAAGGAATATATTGATGGGATCATTGAGGCAAGCGAATGGGCATCGGACAATCTCGAGAGTCCTTTTTGCTACGCTTTTATCGTCGAATATATGAGCCGACCTGAAGTAGTTTGGGAATCATGTTGGACTTATCTATCGATGATATTTTATATAATCAACGCAATTTATTTCAACATCAAGGTATGCATCCATTAATATATATATATATATATATAATTGTGTGGTTTATTTATTTATTTTTTAATTGTAGACTTGCAATTACACGCGATGATATAAAGAGTTATGCCCTTGTGGAAATTGAGAAGATATTGCGGGGTTATGGAAAGAGTTTGCGTGATTTTCAAACAATGCCATTTCCAGATGATCAGTTTTTCCATTTCTCAAGGAATAAGTTAATACATGATGAAATGTGTCATGATCGATTAAGTTTAAGAGAAGAACATAAAGAGCTTCTATGTAAATTAAATGATGAGCAACGCCGTGTTTACGATACCATCGTCAGTTCAGTAAATTCAAACATTGGAAGAATTTTTTTCGTATACGGATATGGAGGAACTGGAAAGACATTCATATGGAAGACTTTTCTCTTTGGATTGCGATCAAAAGGAAATATCGTATTGAATGTGGCATCCGGTGGTATAGCATCTCGCTATTGCTGGTGGCGGGATCGCACATTCTAGGTTTGTACTTCCATTCAATCCGAGCGAAAATTCAACTTGCAATATAAAAAGGGAGTCCTCTTGATGAACTTATAACCAAGACGAAGCTTATAATGCGGGATGAGGCTCCAATGATGCATAAGCATTGTTTTGAAGCTTTGGATAAGTACTATGAAGGACATCATGAAATAAGTTGATATGTTTGAAAACATATCCCATTTGGGGCAAGACAATTGTATTTGGAGGTGATTTTCGTCGGATATTGCTGTTATCCCTAAAGGCGATGAGACAAGATATCGTTCATGCCACTATAAATTCATCGTATTTGTGGCGAGATTGTACCGTTTGAGATTGACCAAAAACATGAGATTGCAAAATATGGAGTCGGTGAGAGTTGTGAAGAATTGAAACAATTTGCGATTTGGATTGCAAAGATTGGAGATAGAAAAATTGGGCAATCAAATGGTGAATGTGATCTTGATATTCCCGATGAGTTTTTACTAAAAGATTATCTTGATCCAATTGCGGCAATTGTGAAGAGCACATATCCGTTGTTTGGGAGTAATGTTGTTGACACGTCATATTTTGAACAAAGAGCTATATTGGCTCCGACTCTTGATGTAGTCCAATCTGTGAATGAGTATATGGTTGAGATGAATAATTCTGAGGGAAGAATATATCTGAGTTCTGATTCCCCGTGCCATTCGATAGAAATCTTTGATCTCTTGAATGATGTTCATACACCGAATTTTTAAATGGAATTAAATGTTCCCAATCATGAGTTGCATTTGAAGGTTGGGACTCCTGTTATGTTACTACGTAACATAGATCATTCTCTTGGATTATGCAATGGCACCAGATTGATTGTTACGAGGCTTGGCAACCATATTTTAGAAGGACAAGTTCTTACTAGAGGCAACCTTGGTCATAAAGTCCTTATTCCAAGAATGTCATTGACGCCTTCTGATCCAAGAATTCCATTCAAGTTTCAACTGCGACAGTTTCCAATAATGGTGTCTTATGCAATGTCTATCAACAAAAGTCGGGGTCAATCTTTGTCTAATGTTGGGTTGCTTTTAAAAAAACCTGTTTTTTAGCCACGGTCGATTATATGTTCTTTGTATCCGTCAGTAACCAATCCAAAGGGCCTTAAAATTTTAATTTGTAATAGTAATAGTAATGACCCTGCAAATTCAACAACTAATGTTGTATTTAAAGAAGTTTTCCAAAATTTATAAATTATTTTTCTCCTTATGCATAGTTGTATTATTAAATTCCTCTTTTATTTATAAATGAGAGTTTTTAATCCTTATTTGTTAATACAATATTTTTTATTTAATATTTTTATTATTTACACACATATATATATATATATATATATTATCTTCATTTGAAAATCAAAACATAATATAAAAAAATTACTGAATATACGTCCTCCGTGCGATACCCCGTGCATCGCACGGGTGGAATACTAGTTTTAGAAATAGCAACATATTAGAAAGACAGCAATTTTCCCGCAGTTTTACTTGATTCTCCTCTCCTCTTGATCTCCTCTCCCTCAGGACTAAAATCACGTCTGTTCTCAGTCCTCTCCGGCTCTCCCTCACGCACAGCCGCACAAACACGGCGGAGCACGGCTGTCCTCTCCGGCGGCCGTCCCTCTTCGCTCCAGGTTCCATCCACTCCATTTTATCAGGTATATTTCAAATATTTATATCTGTGTCCTTGAAACCCTAACTTCTAAAAGAATTGTGCATAAATTTAGGAGGGCAAATCCTAGAATACAAGGGCAAGGAGGGGAGCCTTGCAGGGCTTAGTTTGATATTCTATTTCCTTTCGTAATTTGGCAGGATTCTTTTGATAATATTTTGGACTGAGTTATTGTTGCACTAGCAATTCTGTAATGTATTATGGAATGGGTTGTTTCTTTTTGTAATTTGGACTAGGTTATTGTTTATTTTTGCACTTTCTTTTATGTAATGCAAGTGAAGTTCAACAATCCAGCAGCCATTTGTTGTCTTGTCCAGCAGTTGGTTTTTTTTTTCTTCATTTTCTTAAACAGTTCGGTTCACCTTAAACCGAATCGAAAAACCGAAATTCCAAATTAATAATTTCGGTTTCGGTTTTGTTTTTAACCGAACCAAATTAATAATGTCGGTTCAGTTTTTAACCGAATCCAAATTAATAACTTCGGTTCGGTCTTCGATTCATGTTTTTGGTCAACTGAATTGTTGGTTCGGTTTGACCAAATGAACACCCCAACATAAGTGAATTTTGTACCTTCCGTTAGGCGCCTTATGTTCTTCTTCGTCTCCTTTTTTTTTTCCTTAATCAATGCAATAATGAAGGTTAATTCTGTGTTTATGTTTTACTGAAGTTAGATATAAGTTTACCTTTTGACTTAGTTGTATTCTGTATCTCTCTGTCTATATGATTTAGCGAAATCCAAAGAACTGAAAACATGGTGGGCATTCAATTTTGGAAGCTTCGACTTTTATAGATATACAACTTCGGTTCGTTATCTTACAAAATTGCTTCAGAATCATCGTGAGGTTCGTTGGTTTGTCGTTGATTATCATCTCAGATCTTTCTGATCACCATCTCGGTAATACCATCTTCCTCTGTCACTTTCCATTTATGTCTCTGTGCATATGTACATAATTTTTTAATGTTCTCGGGTATCTTAAGTTTTTGTTGGGTTTCTTGGTCTATTTCATGCTGCCTCCATGCGGATCTTTAATCAGCTTCAGCTGTTCACATTTTTTTATATTTACGAATGTCATATTAGTTGGATTTTTTGAAGGTTCTTGAATGCTCTTTTTGATTTTATTTTTCCGTCTGGGTCTTGTTTAGCATATTGTCTTTTTGGGTATGTTTGTTTGGTGACTGGGAAAGTTTATGGGGAAGAATGGTTTGATGTGATGTACTCGGAAATGTGTGTATTAGTAGAGAAATGCACTGGAAAGTCTAATATATGTTTGCTTGGTGATTGGGGGAAGGAATTGAAAAGGAAATGTGATTGGGAAAAAGCTAAAAAAATAGGCATTTAAAGGTGAAATTCTTAAGTGTGGTATTTCTACTGTTGTTTGCTGTGATATATTTTATGACTTGTGCCTGCCTTGACCGCATTTTTCTTCATTTGGGGATGGATATATCTTATCAGAAATTGCTTGTCCAATTTTTAGATTTGCTCTAAGCAGTCAGAAAAACTGTGATGTTATCCATGGTTTTTGATTTAAATTTACTTTTCCAATTTGGATTAATTACGACAGTTGACTGAAAATATTAATAGATTGTTACACTAAACTATGTTACTCTTTGGCTTACAGATTATCACATTGATTATTATTTATTGTTGTGTGCAACTGGTGATGTTGTTTACAGTTGTGTTGTTTTCACATTTTATAAGCATATTACATAGAGCATTTTTAGCAGTACACTAAAAATTGTGCAGGTAATTTGATCGTTCGATTGTTAAACAGGGCTTGACTCTTTCCTTCTGTGAGAAAAGGCTTGATTGTCTTTCATATCCATAGTGTTCCCTAATTAGTGAAATTGTGTCACTAGAGTTCGGAATCAACAAAGTTTAAGGCATTTTTAAGATCTTTAATCTGTTGACAGGCAATAACCAGCTTTTATCTACGACCATGCTAGAGCATTATTGACTATATTTGACTTAAAATAAAATCACGTGGATGGTTTCCGTTATACTTGAATTCTTACTATATCATGTTTTTGTGTTATCTTGGACCCCCTCTGGCTCCCTCCTTTTGAGGTGTCTAAGAGATTTCACTATCTCCTCTTGCAATATGATATTTGGTGCTAGTGTTTTTGTTTCCCTTTGGCTGTCTATTGATTGCTGATGACGCGTTCATATCTGTTGGCATGATTGTCCAAAGTTCTGTCCCGGTCATCCTTTGGAAATTAGATTTTAACTGGCAGGCGTGTTGTCAGCATTATCATAACTAATATTTTTTGCCCGAGAATTTTCTGCCACAAGGGCAAACAACTGATCATCAAAAGGCTAATACATGTAAATTGAGTGACGTTTTCATTCTTGAACTCCATTAGTTATTACAATTTTATTTTAATGCGCTCTTAATTTACTCTCAATGCTTTTACTGTGAGATACTTGTGATGTATGTTAATTGATCCTTGTTTGTTGTCCCCAAAAAGAGAGAAGAAAATGATTGGATAGATTTCCTGTTGATTTGGTGCTTAATTGATCCTTGTTTGTTGTCCCCACCTTTCTCCATATTTATACACAAAATAAATAAATTAATGGATAACTTTTACTATTTGTTAAGCTAATATTCCACTAAAATATTAAAACAACGATAACAAAATCTGAAGTAATCGAGTTCCTCAATGAAATCTTTCAAGAAATAAAAGACATTCTAAAATATCAAACAAAACATTAGGACTGTGTTCTGATTTTGGTGAGAATAAAAATAAAAAGGTGAAAAACCATGTAGTTTCTATAGGAACGCTTATTGTATTTCTTGTTTGTTTCGGTAAATGACTCTCTTTTGAAATTATTTAATTATTTACCTAGAGTAGGACCGAAGGGGCCAAAAAAATGAAAAAGAAATGGAAAAGTAGGGGTGGGCATTTGGATCCAGGGAGTTGGATCCCGGCCTGACCCAAACATTTTTTTAAATAGAAATTTTGGTTGTTGGATATCTGCAGGGCCGACCCTTACCTTTTGGGGGCCCATGGTCAAAACCAAAAAGGGGCCCCTAGAAAAAGATAAAATCACAAATAAATATCTCATATACGTACATTTTGGATATGATTTAATTAGAACTTGAAATAAACATATTTTATTTTTTGGGGACCTCTATAAAAACAACTTAATAATAATAAATGTGTACAGTTTATGTAAAATTAGGCCCCCTTGGCCGTTGCCCTCGTGAGTGACTACCCTCAGGGCGGCCCTGGATACCCGGTCTGGTAGGTAGTCTGTTGCTGATTAAGCAGTATTAATACAAGAATGATGGAGCTATTTGTAATTGTTTGATTGCATATCATTTACATACATATGTTGTTATCCGGTAAGTGTCGGGTAGCCTTTAATACCACCCGACAGAGCCGGGTACCTGATCCCTGATTTCCCAAGAACCCTTCTACCCGACCCGATGCCCACCAGGAAAAGAGGGACTTCTGAGTTCTGATAGTCCTTTTCGGTTTGGGGCCCGTGGTCTGACCCATAAATATACACAATCCAAAGCCCACACAAACCGTCACAAGTCCCAACTGTTGTTCCATACTTGGGCCGCCCCCTAAATCGTAGAAGGCCTATAATTCATTTGAACCGCTGGTCCATTTCTTCTTTTCTTTTCATCTTCTGCATTCCTTTCTGTTCCATTTTGCTCTATGTAAGGTGAGAATGTGCTTTATTCGAAATTATTAATGAAATGATTTAGTCCAATTTGTTAATTATCTGAATTTTCTTATGCTAGAATTTTTAGTTGAAACTCTAATTCTGTCGCTCACGATCTGTGTGAATTTGTTTTTAAAGAAATGGAAGATTGCTATATTAAGTGAAATTTTTACCTTCCATTGGGCGCCTTATATTATACTTCGTCTTTTTTTTTTTTTTTTTTTTTCCTTAATCAAATGCAATAATGAAGGTTAATCTGTGTTTTATGATTTACTGAAGTTAGATATAAGTTTACCTATTGACTTGGTTGTTGTCTTGAAATCCAAAGAACTGAAAACATGGTGGACATTCAATTCGGAAGCTTCGATTTATAGATATATAGCTTCCATTCGTTATCTTTTAAATCTGTTAAAGCACTCTGCTTTACTTGTATTTGATGCTGTTGATAGATAGAAGTTGAACAGTTACATTAAACTACAGGCAGTCCCCAACTGTTTGATGAAATGCCTGAATGAACATGCCGTTTCTGCAGAGGTTGCACTTTAGTTTGCAACAAGGAAGTGAGCAATGGCAAAAGGTTTGATATGGGCCACTGCTGAGGACATGGCTAGGAACAGAGGCAGGGTTCTATCACTGTATCGCCAGATATTGAGGAGCCTTAATTCCCCTGATCTGCCACTCAATTTAGCAGCAAGGCTAGCAAAGAAAGCCCAGGTTCGTGCCATTTTTATGTTGGGTTCTGAGGAGCGATCCCTTCATAATATTGAAGATCTTATCGACACTGCAGAGTATGCTCTATCTGAATTAAGGAAAGGCGAAATCCCCAAATATGCACTTATATGACTAAATCACCTTTCGGGTACTCTTATGGCTTGAGTTCTTTAAACATGGACCAGGATTCTTATTTAGTTAAGATTAAGCATAGAGTGTTATATGATGAATTGCATGTTATATGTAGCCAAAGAATGTGTTTGGGTAAATTAGAACTTGATAGGCAACTATTGGTGTAATAAAGTATCCAGATCAATGGTTTGTTGCTAGTTTATCAACTTCAGGTTTGTTTTCGGGTTCAGATTTTACACTCTCGGGCAAACCCATTGTTAGAAGTTTTATTTTGAGCAAGACTGTAAGTCAGTGACAACACATAAGATGCATTGGTTGATCAAGAAGTTAGCATTGTTTTGCTCCTTGGAATCTGAATGTATGCATTAATGGATTGTTGTTTGAGATGGTTTTGATATGGCTCTAGTTCAATCTGAAATAATGTGTGTTGTGGACCTGTGGTTGCTATGTAATGGTATTGACAATAATGTTTGTGAAAGGTGTTTTTGATTTTTTGTTAATTTTAAGTTGAAATGCTACATGCGGTTTTACTTAGAAGCAAATTGAAATTGCTTTTCTGTAAATTAAAACTGAAGGTGCAATTTTGTGTATTTTGGGGGTAGTTTTGCAATTTTAAAGTTTGTTAACTGTGAATTAAAAATAAATGAAGTTTTATTGCAGGTGTATTGCTATTTGTTAATTACAATTACTTTTATAGTTTACACCATATTACAATGATTGGAATGAATATGGTTATATCGTTAAATTTTGTTAGTCAATTTTGAAAAAGTTGGTTCATTCGTATATCATAAAATTACAACAAAGAAAAAAGTGGAAATAATAAAAAATAAAAATAAAAAGGAAAAAGGAGGCCAAAAACATACATGCCTCTACATTTTTAATGTTAAGTACTTTAAAATTAAAATTCAACATGCATGCTCATTGCCTCATTCATTGACCTTAGAGTTTGAGTTGAATAAGAAGTAGGAAGATTTTTAATGAGGGGAAGTTGATGATCGCATTAGTACTAAATTACTGAGATAAATTTAAAAATAGTAATAATTGATGTTTGATTATAAAAATCAACATAAATAATGCTAAACAACTTAAATATAAATATATAGGCAGTGGGATTAGATTTGTGTCAATACAAGATAACCATTAAATTATATATATTGGTCTTTTTTATCGAATTTCTAACAACCCCCATTTATATAGTAATTCAATGAAAATGATTTGGTAGTGTATGGAGTATGGTACTTAAGATTTGCATTTTTCAATTTTTCATGATAAAGTATCACGTGCCAATTGTTTACATTGAGAAAATCAAGTTTTCATTTTGATCTTGATCAGACCTCTTATTATATTAAGAAAGCCATAATTTGAAAGATCTTATGAAATGGTAATTTTATTAATTGCCTGTAAAATTGAGATTGGTTGTGTTAAATGGGAAACTGTTTCTTCATTTTAATATGTTCCCCGCTCCCCAACCAAAAAGTAGAGGAAGACAAAGGTAAATTGAACATTGCAAAAATCATATTGTTTCTATTTGTCTAAAAACCTTTAAATTTTCTCAGGTTTTATTTTTATTATTGCTAATAAAAATCATTATATTTTGATTGAACCTGTGTAACCCATTAATTGTTCAGTTAATGATGATTATTGCAGATTCACATGTAACCAAAGTGAAAAGTGAAGTTCCAAGTAAATTATTAATTATATTTAAGATAACAAGACTATAACTAAAGAAATGCCATTACTAAAATTTCTCCCCAAAAAAAGAACCATATATTTGGAAGACTTTTAGACTTGAAAGTCCATTTGAGATTTTCTTATGGCTGATGTGATGATTTATATTGGATAGGCTTTTGAAATAAGCCAGATCTCGAAAACTATATTCGCGAGAGAAGCGGAAAAGAAAAATGGTTTTTCTAATTTATTTCCCCACTTTTATTTGGATGTTATTCAAAAATTGATTTCCTATTTTAATAATCCACTTTCTATTTAAATTACCATTACTAACATCACCATAATAAATTTTTATAACTTCTCTTTGTAATTTTTTTTTTTTTTTTAAATGAGTTTCATGGATAAAAGTTAATAATGTAAATGGACTTTTTCAAAAATAAAAACTCCATTTCTAAATGGACTTTTATTACAAATACAACAATTTCAGGTAGTTGGAATATTGCAATCCAATCAACAAGTATCTCATCTAAATCTTTTTGTTTTCCCTATTATAACCTCCATTCCACACTCTCTCCCTTCTTCTATCATCCAAAATTAAATTGTAAACGTTAGAGTGGCAAAATTGTCATTTTAATTTGTAGAAATTTATTGCCCCATAAATCCATGTAAAAAGCAACATCTGTTTCTCTCTCTTCTTCACCTTCTCAGCTGTCTCACTTCCCTAGGAGAAGAAAACATCTTCAACACATTATATACGAATATACACCAGATTTTAGCTTACGAAATTGTTTCAGAATCATCGTGAGGTCTGTCGTTGATTATCAGCTCAGATCTTTCTGATGACTGATCATCATCTGGGTAATACTCTCTTCCTCTGTCACTTTCCATTTATGTATATAATTTTTGGTTTTAATGTTCTCGAGTATCTTAAGTTTTTTGTTGGGTTTCTTGGTCTATTTCGTGCTTCCTCCATGCGGATCTTTAATCAGCTTCATCTGTTCACATTTCTTTTATATTTACCAATGTCATATTAGTTGGATTTTGTGAAGGTTCTTGAATGGTCTTTTGATTTTTTTTTGGACTGGGTCTTGCTTAGCATATTTGGTACCTTGTGATTTGTGAGGTTATTATTGTTCGCAGATGCGTTTGATTTGCTGATTTTTGTAAACCCCCACCCCATCTTAAAAAAAAAAAAAAAATCTTAATGTTTTTGAAGAAATGTGATTTTTGGGTAAGTTTGTTTGGTGACTGGGAAAGTTTATGGGGGAAGAAGGGTTTGATGTGATGTGCTCGGAAATGTGTGTATTATTGGATAAGTGCACTTGAAAGCCTAAATATGTTTAGTTGGTGATTGGGGAAGGAATTGAAAAGGAAATGTGATTGGGAAAAGCCAAAAAACATAGCCATTTAAAGGTGAAATTCTTAAACTGTGATATTTCTACTGTTGTTTGCTGGGATATATTTCTATGGCTTGTTCTCTGCCTTGACTGCATTTTTCTTCATTTGGGGATGGATATATCTTATCATAGATTGCTTGTCCAATGTTTTATTTGCTCTAAGCAGTCAGAAAAATTGTGATGTTATCCATGGTTTTCGATTTAAATTTACTTTTCCAATTTGGATTATTTACATTAGGTGACTGAAAAGATTAATAGATTGTTACACTAAACTATGTTACTCTTTGGCTTACATATTATCACATCAATTATTATGTATTGTTGTGTGCAACTGGTGATGTTGTTTTACAGTTGTGTTGTTTCCACATATTATAAGCATTACATCGAGATATTTTAGCAGTACACTAAAAATTGTGCAGGTAATTCGATCGTCCGATTGTTAAACAGGGCTTGACTCTTTCCTTCTGTGAGAAAAGGCTTGATTGTCTTTCATATCCATAGTGTTCTCTAATTAGTAAAATTGTGTCACAAGAGTCCGGAATCAACAAAGTTGAAGGCATTTTAAGATCTTGAATCTGTTGACAAGCAATAACCAGCTTTTATCTACGACCATGCTAGAGCATTATTGACTATCTTTGACTTAAAATAAAATCACGTGGATGGTTTCAGTTATACTTGAATTCTTACTATATCATGTTTTTGTGTTATCTTGGAGCTCTGCCTCCCTCATTTGAAGTGTTTAATAGATTTCACTATCTGCATCTTGCAATATGATATTTGGTGCTAGTGTCTTTTGTTTTCCCTTTGGCTGCATATTGATTGCTGATGACATTAATATATGTTGGAGATATGGTCCCAATTTCTGCCCTTGTCATCCTTTGGAAATTAGATTTTTAACTGGCAGGCGTGTTTTCAGCATTATCATAACTATTATTTTTTGCCTGAGACTGCCACAAGGGTAAACAATTGATCTTCAAAAGGCTAAAACATGTAAATTGAGTAGCGTTTTCATTTTGAACTCCATTAATTATTACAATTTTATTTTAAACTTAACTTCTCTCAATGCTTTTACTGTGAGATACTTGTGTTGTATGTTAATTGATCCTTGTTTGTTGTCCCCACCTTTCTGCATATTTATACACAAAATAAATAAATTAATGGATAAACTTACTGTTGATTTTGTTAATAGACACGGAGTTGGAACACGCATTGTTCATTATCGGTGATGCCAAATGATTGTTTGGGAAGCAAAAGAACTTGCTTCAGTTCTCATCTGAGGTTTGGCTACTTCGATAACCATTGGCTTTGGTGCATTTACGTCAGCAATTGTAGTATATTTTAGGCTATCTAGTGGCTAAAACTTATTTTACTTGAAGAAACTAGATTCCATCATTAGGCTTGCGTTAAGTTTTAAGCCTTAATTGGTTTATGCAATTATCCTAATTAATTGCCTTGAGAGGGAGAAACATTATGTTTATTCTAACTAAAATGGGCATGCGTCTTGTGAGGTTTCAAAATATCATGACCAGTAAATTGAAGAAGTGTTCCTTTGTTGACAATTGTTGAAGCTTTTCTTGATATGAAATGTTACAATGTTTATGACTTCTTGGTGCGTTAGATAATCAAGGTTTTTGCAGGTTATTAAAGCTTAATCCAAGATAAATGGCATATGGTTCCATAGTTATCTAAGAAGCTTAGATGATGGAGACAGTGACGCCACCACGGTCATTAAAACTTACTATCAAGTTTAAGAAAGATAAAAATGTCAGCAACTCTTCTACTACTTCTGATCACCTGAATAATGTGGAAGGAGAACACAACGCCTTAAATAGTTCTAATCTCCCACACAGCCTGGGAACCTCTTCTCAAGAGCGAGCAGATTTTGGTTCTGCTGAAGGGGTAGAAAATCATAGCACAGCAGATGAAGGAAGTCCGTTTACTGATAATTCCCAATATCAGTTGGTGCTTTATGACCCTGCTGCCAATGGTGCTGGAAATACTGAAAATGCATCGGATCCCATTGATCATCAGACTTCTTTCCTAAGACCACATCCATTTTCAAATCAGACCCCAAGGGTTTTGCCATCGATAGGGGCCTTCACTGTTCAATGTGCCAACTGTTTCAAATGGAGGCTCATTCCGACCAAGGAAAAGTACGAGGAAATACGAGAACATATTATAGAACAGCCCTTCTCGTGTGAAACAGCTCGTGAATGGCGGCCTGATATATCATGCGATGATCCTCCTGATATAACACAAGATGGCAGTAGGCTTTGGGCAATCGACAAACCTAACATTGCTCAACCGCCTCCTGGGTGGCAAAGGCTTTTGAGAATCAGAGGTGAAGGAAGCACCAAGTTTGCAGATGTGTATGTATCCTATTTCTTTTGTTTCTTTGCTTGTTTCTGTCAGAAGTAGCTTTTAAGGTTTTGAGCTGTGGAGATAGCCGTTCACGCAAAAAGGTAAATAGCTTTAGGGGTGGGTGGGTGGTTGTAAAAGCATGGATTCCCTTTCCCTTCTAAGAGCTTCACCAGTAAATTTAAATCTTATACAGTGGCTTGTGGTGTTGGATGCTTGGTAAACAGTGTGTGGAGTGTTTTATCAAATTTGGAGTTTCACATACATGTATTATTCAATGTTAGAGGGTCTGTTAACTATTTATTATGAATTTAGCAATCAAATCAAGAATAATGGAAAAATATTGGGTTTTGTTTTTAGCGCAAAGTGTGACCATCTAAAACATAATTTTTGTTTTTCTTTTAAACATATTTGGTGCCTCCACATTCAATTTATCTTTTCTAGAAAATAATGATAAATTGAAGTCATGGCATATGACACCATCAATTTATTTATTTATTTTTAAAAATTGAAGGTAAAGAATTGTTGCCTTCAGATTTGTTTAAAAAAACATTATTTATGAAAGCATCACTTATAATGATAGTTGAAGGCAGACTATACATTTTTTCTTTAATTATTTTGTTAATTTGATTTTACTTAAGAACCCCATTTGTAAAAGTATCCATTTTTATTAATCGTTAACTGTAATGTTGTCATCGAAGTACCATTCTTGAGTGGACGAGTCTTGTTGGTATCATAAAGTTGCCCCTTCTGTAACTAAGCCCTGGTTGGCCCTTAGAAAATACAGCAAGGTTTGATGAACATTTGACACTGCCAATCAATCTTCCTTAAAGATACATGCACTAAACTCTATTCAACAATCTTTCTCATCATCCTTTGTCCTTAACTATAATGTTAATTATTATTGTAATTTTGTAAAGAAGAGATTGAACCTCTTATTTATTTCCTCTTATCATGCATCTTCACAGGTATTATGTTTCACCTTCGGGCAAGAGACTTCGTTCTATGGTGGAAATTCACAAGTATAGCCTCTTCGTTACGCCCATGAAATTGCTTTAGAAAATATGCTGTTGGTTTTATATTTTAGAATTATGGATCATTGTTTCCTTACATGTGTTTATGGGATTTTGTGATGCTCTTTCCAAGGTACTTATATGAACACCCAGAGTACATGAATGAAGGGGTTAGCTTGTCTCAGTTTTCCTTTCAAATCCCTAAACCGCTGCAAGAAAACTATGTGAGAAAGCGTCCTGCTCGTCCCCCACCTCCAAATGATGCCGGTGATCTTATGATGCCAGGATATCTTCCACCTTCAGAAGGTGACCTATAATATCACTCAATTTGATGGTCTCATATTTCAGAAATTAATGCATCGAACCAAAACCTGTGTCGCACCCCCTAAGTGGGATATTATGTACATTATTTAAAAATAATATCTTGAGTAATGAAGTACATAATATCCACATTCCCACCAAGGGTGCTTATTTTTCTTTTGAACAAAAACTTTATAATGACTCCTCAGTGTTTTCTTATCGAAGGTAATGCATTTTATAGTACAGACTCGTTTTACTTTACAAAAGTTCGTTCTCTTATCAGATGATTTGTCTAAATTGATTTAAATTATTCCAAGTAATAGAATGAGTGATATCCCACTAAGGGGTGTTACAACCTGTAAGACAAGTCATTTAGCTGTCTGAGATGGCTTTATATCGGATGTGAAAAGTCTTATTTTCTTGTACATTTCTATTTTGTGCTTAAAGCAGTTTCAATTTCGGGATGTGGTCTTGGAAATGAATTTAGTAGTAATTTAATTAAATTACTGTTCTTGTGAAGCTTGCCTATCTGATGAACTTAAATAAACACGTGGCACATCCATTTGGGTGCTAAAAACACTTGCTCAACATGCACTCGTATTTCTGGTCAATTGTCAAATACTCGTAGGTTCGTTGTGTAATAAGTATTCTTGCATCACTAATTAATTAGCCTGGTTTCGATATTACATCCTTGTTCACTGGTCCTATTTACTTTCATACTAATTTCCTATTTATATAATTTGCCAAGATTCCTGCATGATTGCTTGGTTTCGTTATAAACTAGTGGTTCTTTTGTATGACAGAATCATATCATATGATAATGCAATTTTGTTTTAATGCTGCAGTTAAACCCATAGCATGGGTAAGTCCTGATGTAGACACAGACTTGCAGCTTAGTGGCCCGAAGCTTTCTAACGACTATTTTGAGGCTTCAAATCCTGAAAGTCAACCGGCAAAGAAGAAAAGGAGAAAACCGAGGTTCAATGGTGATTTATTTTATGACCACAACGAGGTCAACATGGACGAGCCTCATCGGCTTTGATCTGGTTTTTGTGATGTCTGAAAACCCATTAATCCCAATTTGATGGCTTTAATTTATGTCCCCTTCTTTTGCAGCAAAAACTAGTGTAAAATATGATCATTGGGAAGAAACACATGGTTTTTAGGAACTATTTGAAGCTTTCCCAATTTTCAAGGACTATGAAGTTAATGTTGTGGGGATATACGTACCTACCTGGTCAAGATGTAAGAAAAAATACACTTTGTGTTGTTGAAGATATTAGTTGCCCTAGTTTGTATGTACAAATGAAGAGATGTTTCTCCATATATTTCCCCCCCCCCCAAAAAAAAATAAAAAAATGGATGAACCAAGGCCTCAAAATCAAATCGAGGAATTTTAGTTAGTTTATGTGAGGAGGGATGGAAAACAACCCACATCTTTCTTTCTCTATGGTGTTTCATCTGGTTCTGTGCGACGTGTAAATAATGATATTATCTTATACAAAAGACATTCATCTAGTGATTATGGAGAAAACAATAGGGGATGGAAAAGGGACTCAGAGGGATAGCCTTCATCTCTCCCTTCGAATTCTATATATTTAGTTTTTATTAAAGTTTAAAATCGCGTCTTCGTAAAAAATAACAAATTATAGTCATAAAGTTAAAGATTATTTTTTGTGCATTATTCTTAACAAAAAATAAAAATCAACATTTCTTAATAATTGAAATTCCCGACTTTATCCATGAATATGAGGGGTGTATTATCAAAGGGGTGGAATGGAAAGTAGAAGTCTTCACCACTACTTCAATGATTATTCAATGATTTTAAATTGACTGAAATGAAGCAAAGAGCAAGTTTGCCATAATTTGGTTGCCTGAAGTGGGGAAATGGGAAACCCATAAAATGGTTTTTCATGCTACATAAATTCTGGACATTTAATCTTTATTTACCAATGACCAAATTGAAAAGGTTGAGGCTCAAGAAAATCTCAAGAGGGACATATTTCTTAAGCAAAATTCAATTTCAAGGGTGTGTTTTTAACATTTAAGGAGGTATACCGTATACGTGATTTAAAAAGATAGCTGGTGTTTTTTTTTTTTAATTAGGCTAAATCTTAGGTGGTGGTTTTTGTAATTTACCTTTTAATTTTGGATACTACACCTTCAATATTAATACCTTAATACTTGTAATAAGAGTCAAAAAGAAAATATGGAAAAGGAAAAGAAAAGAAAAACTCAATAAATCGAACGAAATCCTATTTATTTTAATTTTTCGAAGAAAACAATGTTAGGCCTTTGGTTTGTCATGGGCGGGTAACATTGTATTCTTTTTTTCGAAGCGTCGGTTGTATTAATAAACTCAAACAAGAATGTACAAATGGTGACCAAATGGCAGAGATCATCTTGGACACAAATCCAAAAATCCAAGTAAGATCAAAGAGGACAAAAGTCCTAAAGATGAATAAACCAGTGCTGCAAAGACAACAAACACAATCTAAATCGAAGGTTTTGGCAATGAAACGATATAAAAAAACGAGAAGACCTATTGCCATTCCCATCGACAAAGCATATACCCCATCCAACTATACAAAAATAAGTCACTGAATCCAAGGATTCCTAACTCATAGTTGAACCAAAAATCAGAACTTTGCTTCGATCGACACAAAAAACAAAGCCAACAAAAAAACCTAGCTGGGAGAAAGACCCCTACGGACACCATCCAAAACAACGCAGCAAGACCGGATCGCCCCCAAAAAAAACCCGAGGCAGTTGTGACGGACTCCCATAAAATGGAACTCATTCCACTCTAAAAGCTACTGCTTCCACTGTTTGAACTTCAGGCTTCCAACAATCTTCAAAACCCATAAATTCTAGTCTTCCACAACCACCACAATAAATATGATGTTAGTTGAATTCTGTGGCCCGAACATGGATCGCTTTTAAGCTCACAAATCTTCCCCACCACATTGAGAAAGAATCGAAACATCGAAATACCATCCCGATGTAGGAGCCAATTTCAAACCGTTTGAGCCGCCGGACGAGTTAATCAAAATGTGCTCGGTGGTTTCAACGACTTCCCCACAAAATTTACACAAATCATCAATGTCCACCCCTTTTTCTTCACATTAGATCTTGTTGGTAAAATTCGAGAAAAACATTTCGGATGAAGTGTTTAATTTTGCTTTTAATCTTGAGCCCCTGACTTTTCCTTCTAATAGGCGCATCAAACTAACATTGGAACTACTTTCAGCTAGATCCATATTTCCAACTTTCCCCATAATCAAATGATGGTAGGTAGATTTAACGATGAAATTCCTTTGGCCTCAAGATGCAAACCAATTTGTCTCTTTTATCTTTTCCAATACTCCTAATTTTGAGAATTTTGGAACAATCTCAATCTTGAAAATATTCTCCACTTTATCCACATCCCACAAGTTCCCATCCTCACTAAGTAGCTCACTAACCTTGGACGGGGTTCAAATCATCGGGAGGCGAGGCGGAGTGCGAATAAGTAGGCATCAGGAATCGAGGACTGCCATATCTTAATATTTTCCCATTCCCCACTTCATCCATGAGACCTTTTTCAAGAGTCTTTCTACATCCAACAACATCTCCACATCGAGGCATTACGCTTCACTTGGCATCGATAAGTGCCATTGGGGAAATATCTTGCCTTCAACACTTTGCTCACAAGAAGATTAGGTTGAGTCATAATTCTCCACAAATGTTTGGTAATCAAAGCTTCATTGAATAGTTGGATATCATGAAAGCCAAGACCACCGGCCATCTTAGGAGTAGTAATCTTCTCCCGTGACTTCGATGAATTTTTGCACGAGATAAATCGTTCCTCCCCACCAAAGCTGTCTTGCCAAGCTGACAAATTTTCTTGCAAATCCGGAGGGCAATTTGAAACATGACAAAACATACACGCAGGCAAAGCATCGAGAACGACTTTGTCAGAAACTTTACGACCGATGACAAAAACTTATTTTTCCAATTGTCCATCCTACAACAAACAACCTCCACCACAAATTGAAATACATCTTTCTTGGATCTACCAATGGCCAAAGGTAATCGAGCGCGACTTGATTTACGAGTTTTGATTCAACGAACAAATTGCAAATTGCTTTTGGAGAATTTGGAGATGTATTAACTACTTGAAGAAAATAGAAGACTTGTCCATGTTAACCAAGCGGCACGGCGGCAAGGTATTGATCAAGAATTTTGAACACAACAGCTTGGTTAGTATGGGCCTCATGAGAATAATAATGAATCATCTGCAAATAAAAGATGGGAAATCACCGGCCCACTTACATAGCCGATTTTAGACCACTCAAGAATTTTCGAGAAATATTAGTCTTAATTAGACTAGAAAAAAGTTCAAACTTTATAAGGAAAAGATAGGGAGATTGGATCTCACCGACGAATGCCTAGAGGGAATCACATATCCACAGGCTTTACCATTCAGGATTAAAAAAACGAGGGCGAAGAGACCAAACAAGAATCGATTGACAAAAGCAATGAGAGAACCCCATTTTGAGCATGACCAACTTAATGCGATTCCATTCAACTCTATCGTATGCTTTGGCCGTATCAAGTTTAATGACCATATACCCTTTTTTGCCCGATCTATGACGATTTAGAAAATGAATAGCCTCTTGGCGTACGCCACATTATCAAAAATGAGTCTATTTGGTAAAAGCGATTGATTTTCACTAATACAAACTTGAAGGCGGGGTTTCAACTTTATTAGCCATGATTTTAGAAATAACTTTATAGATCACATTGCATAGACTAATAGGCTAAATTGGGACATATAGGTTGGATTTGGGCACTTAGGAATCAATGTTACCAAAGAGTGGTTAACACTTTTTAATTTTACGAGAATTAAAGAAACCGGAAATGGCGAACAAAGATCAAACTTAATAATATCCCAAAATTTTTGAAAAAATAAAGGGGACATACCATCCGACCAGGAGCCTTATTTGGGTTCATGCTAAGCAAAGCCTCTTTGATCTCCTCTCTTTAACTTAGGGTGCCACAGTTGATATTCATTTCGGTGATATAGAGTGAGGATTCCTTCAAGCAAACTCAAGTCTCCCACCGCCACCTCGATTTGCAAAAAGCTTTTGATAGAATTCGATCTGAGTTTTCTCAATCTCCATCTCTCCTTCACAAGGCGATTGGTCATCATTTACCAATCTAACAATGCAATTCTTTCTTCTCTACGAGCGTAAAGGCGTGAAAAAACTTGGAATTTTTGTCACCTTCCTTAAGCCGTTGGTCGAGACTTTTGCTTCGATAAAGCTCTTCAAGTCGTATTCCTCTGGAGTTGACTCTTAAGTTTATTCCACAAACTCAATCTCTTTGCCCACCTTGGTCTCTAAGAATATCTAGATTAGCTTTAATTTTGTCCATTTTCATGGAAGCGATTTTCGAAAATTTACGCTCCATTTAAGCAAATTAACTCTACATTCAGCGATTTTATTACGGAGTTGAAAGAAAAGTGTGTCACTTTTTGGTTTACGCAAGACTTTTCTATCACGGCCTTAATATCATCTTTTTAAGCCATCTTCTATAAAAAACAAACCTCTTTTTAAATTGGCTGATACCAGGTTCGTGTCGTCGTCGAGAAATGATGATCAGGAGCTCTTAAACTCATTAATCACATGAGCGTGAGAAAATAAATCAAGCCAATCAAAAGATCCAAAAACTTTGTCGAGTTTCTCTTCTACAAACCCTTAGCCTTCTCTATTATTAGCCCAGTGAATCCTTTTACCTAACATCTTCATCTCAATCATTTCAAGGTCATTGATAAAAGCCCTGAACCACGAAAACTTGCATCGGCTCTCTTTCTACCCCCATTTTTATCCTCATGACAACAAATATCATTGAAGTCACCACCCGTGCACCAAAATTTACCCCATTTATTTGTAGGCATTTGAAATAATTCCATTTGATTCTCTCTTTTCGACCTACAGGTGCTTTGCGTATACAAAGATAATCCGAATGAATTGTTATAATTCGAACCTTAAATTCAACTTCAAAACAAAGCGACTAAAAACAATCGAATAATATTGACTTGATCGTTCCACAAAAGCAAAAAGACCCCCACTTTTCCCCAGGGTCAACATATCTCCATCTATCATCAACTCTCAATTGTTTACACACGGTCCCAACAAACTTACTCTTTTTTTTTGTTTCACTAATAAAGACAAACTCGGGGTGGTGGAATCTCACGATTCCTTTAAGACCGAGGATCTTGTAGAGGTCTTCCCAAAGCCTCTACAATTCCACACATCTTTCATTGGAAACTTTGGGGCGATTGAGGTGGCTTATCCACCTTAGTCGTTTTTATCGGTTATTTTCATCTTTTTATCGGAGTGCAAGTCGTGGGAAAACGGCTCTCATTCTCTTTATCACCACTAATCTCTCTCTCCTTTTAAGGTGAATTTTCCCTCTGAAGTATCCATACCCAATGGACTCATCATGCCCTGACCTCGAGATCTTACTTTAATGCTTTTTCTTTTATCCCTCAATTTGCAGAAGAAAGATTAGAGGCTGCTAGTGATTATTGTTGAGGGAGATATCATTAGTGGAATTCTAGAAAGGTTAGAAAGAAAGGGGATATTGATTAGTTTGGAAAGACCATCCAAATCTCGGTCATCTCTCTGGAGATTGTGGCTTTATGAGACTCGGGTATTGGGATAGGATTTTGGGTAAAAATTTGGATTGGGTTAGGTTAGTGGGATTCAATTGGGATTGGGTTTTATTATGGGAATTGGGTTTCTTTGTTTTATCTAGGTTATCATCGAGGTTAATGGCTTGATTGAAGGAAGCAGTATTACAATATTGGGATGTTTGACAACAAAATTTGGTTTCTTTGTGGGGCTTATGGTATTTTTTACGAAGAAAGGTTAATTTGGAGGGTTTTTAGTTTCACCAGCATTGTAGCCATCGAGAAATGGAGGGTTCGGCATCATACGGGGCATTATTTTTTAACCGGCACATTCTCAAATCTTCCTTTAGAGTTTGAACTTTCGGCCTTAATCCGCTCGCCATCTTGTCCATCTTGAAGCACGTCGTTCCCTATATCCACCTTCCTTTGGTCACACTGCTTATCGAGATGGCCAATTTTCCCACAATAGAAACAAACGTTAATCAGCTGCTCGTATCGAAACTCAACCCACACAACCTTATCCCCCAGTTTGATTCTTGTGCCACGAAGAAGAGGTCTATCAAGCTCGACTGTAACCAAGAGCTTTAAATGTCTGCCCTTTAAACTTCCCCCTTCTGGAACAATAACATCCTTCAGTTTAGAAAAAGCTTTGCCTATTTTAAGACCTACCTCAGAGCTAAGCCAGTTATTTGGGATATTCCAAACTTGGATCCAAAAATCTATTCTTCTGAACTCAAGATCATTTTCACCCAAACCTTCTGTCCACTCTCGAGGAGGACCACGTATTGGTTGTCAAAGTCAGATTTTCTTTTCCACAACACGGTTCTTATCATCTTTTGAGTCGAAAATGAATTGGTAGAAGTTAAAACCAATCTCTCTGATTAAAAAGGGCTTTTTCGCAGGCCATATCTGGAAAAAAAGTTCTTTTTAACCCCCCAAAATTAGCTTTTTTATCACCGAATATTTTGCCAAACAAACTTCTGGAACACTCTTCCGCACTCGAGTTTATATCCTTTTCATGAATTTGAATGATATTCTTTTCCCCTTCAGATAAAGAGAACTTACTTAGCCTACTCTCTAAATCTTGAGCCATCTGAGAAAAATCCCTCACTCCGAATCAACTAAAGGACCTCAAATCTGGGCACCTGCACAAGAAAAGAAAGAAAAAAAGACCAAAAAAAACAAGGGGATGGGACTGGTAAGAGTAGAAGAACAGACACAGCTGAAAAAAGACAGAATAATGGAGGACTCAGAACACTGATGATAGAGAAATAACCTAAGACGAAAAGACAGACGAGAAAGAAGAAAAGAAAAACGGAAGCCGACAAACCTATTAAGACAAACCAGAAGATTAGAACGACAACATTTAATGATATAACTCCATTAAATTCCAAGACAACCCATCTAAAGATTAACTACGGACATTAATGGCGGAAAAAACCGAGCAGCAAAATAGAGAAAGATTCAAAATTCAAAACCCTCAGAAGAAGGAAGCACAACTCCCAAGAGAGAGAAAAGAACCTCCAAAATTTTGGAAACTAAAACTATTTTTTAGTACGGTAACATTGTATTCTAGTAATGAACTTTAATTAATTATAGTCAATTTCCGGAGGGAGGAGAGAGAAGTTTGTCTGCTTTTTGTGGCCCACGAATTGATATGTATAAATTCTACAATGCAACAAATAATTGGTTATAATGAGTATTGAGTAATAATGTTTCTTGAGTTTTAAGACACCATAAAAATACATTATATTTACAACCATCGACACCGTCACCACTTAATTGACTTTCACGTACATATATAAAAGTAATACAACCCAATTAGGGGTTTAAAGTGTAAACGAATCGAGTCGAGTCAAACATAGTATTGTTCAAACTTGTTTGACTTTTGATGGAACTTCAAATTAAAATTGTGTTTGCTGATTTGATTATTAATTGAATCGAGCTTGGCAATTTTAAGTGAGTAGAAAACGAATCAGCTCCAAGTAACTTGATATTATATATTATATTTTTTTACTAATCTGGTTGAGCTAAAATTTGAACCTTATATTTTATCGAGCAGAAAAAGCGTATTCAAACTTAGTTCATTATATTAACGAATCAAGCTCAAACGAGCTTTTAGCGACCAATCTCCAGTTGAGTATCGAGTATCGAGTAACTTGGTTCGATTTTCACCCCAAACCCAATAACTTGTCCAAATTAAATTTAAAACATATAATAATAATATCTCCTTTCTTCAAATGGAGTTTCTTTTCTTTCTAAAAGTACCAGCTCAGTCAAAATAATAATGTGATATCACATTAATTTTTCATCATTATTTTTAAGTGTAAAAATATAAACGAACTCAGCATGTTTTATTTTCAAATGAGTTCTAAAATTTTCACATTAAATGGAATTTTACAAAATCAACATGGTATTTACTATTTAGGGAGCGCATATGAAAAGCCCATCTCTTGGCCTTAGTAAATTAGGTGTAATTGTTGGGAAATGTTATTCCTTGTATAGCATGAATCCAAATGCTTTTCATAGAGAAGGTAAATTCAATATTTGTTTTTAGATATTATATTTGGTGAAATGAACAACAGTTTCACTTTTTATAAAATCAAGTATGTGTATCATATAAGTATTAGATGAACGATATATCCAAAACATGAATATTATCCCCAAACTTCAAAATAAAATAAAATAAAAACACAAAAATTGTGGTCCTGATTCCCAAATGGTCATCATCTATGGTAATCATTCCCAATTCATTAAAATGAAAAAAGTGACTGAATCGTAACATTCCACATGATTAAATTGGTCCAACCCCCCAATGTTTGATGAAAGGTCAATGTTATTTTCCATATATCATGATCTAACATTATCATTGACTTAGCTATATATATAAGTCAAGTTTAAAACACTGCCATATTTTCATTCTTGAAGATAAATGTTGAAAATTTCTTTTAACTTATATCAAGTCAAGATTCTCAAACTCGACTTTTCGTCCACAAAATCTAACATCTTTGATCTTTACTTTCGTTAAATTTCATTTTAATTTTATCTAAATGTCGACATCAAACTAACTAGAAAAAAAAATCAAGAATACGACTATCGCACTCTACTCGTTTTCCTTGCACCGTGGCACACGCAACATAGACAAAGTGTTAGGACTTAGGAACAATCAGAAACACTTCGTTTAACTAATTGATGATTAGTACCTAAGTTTCTGTTGCTAGTATGTAATATGACAAAATTGGTCTTTTCACAACCTAATTTAATTAAAACTATGTCCTCACCAAGTGAAGGATGAACATTATCTCTCCACAGCCCTAAATTCTAAGGTACCCTACTTAGGAGGGGGTTGTCTAGCAATTATTGAATGGACTTGTATATTTATATATAGCTGGCTTGTGGGATCCCATAAGGGGAGTAAATTTAGGTTGGCAAGTGAATTTGCATTTAATGAAATTTGGCTCATCCAAAAGCAAATTGGCAATGCCAATATATTTTGTGTGGCTTTATTTCTATCAATCATGTCATGCAGAAAGTTGAGTGGCATATATAGGAGGAATCCCACAAAGGAAAGTCCCACCACCTCTTTGTGGGTGAATTTGGACGGACGAGATTGATCTTATATTTGAAAATGATGTTTTATCTCTTGTTAGTTGCGTAGGTGATTATTGCGCGTATAAAAATTACCATGTTGATTTTCAAGATAAATTATGATTTTTTTTTTTTTAAGCAAATCTGTGTTGATTTTCAAGCATACGTTATGTTTTTTAAAAGCAAGTACCATGTTGATTTTCAAGCATAAGTTATGATTTTTTTAAAGTAAGTGATAACTGTTCGGGAAAAAAAAAGTGATATGCGTTGGAATATGAGATGAAACACCATTTTAGGATAGAATATCTCATATGGAATTCGGAACATTTACAGAGTATATATATGGTTCCCAAATACACAAGAATTGCTAGTGTTGGGTTATGTTCAAGCTTCACCTAGTGCTTTCATCAGGATAAATTCAAAGTCATTTTGGCAGTACTTTTGGTTTTGCAAGAAGCACTAATTCTAATAATCAACCCATATTGATCATTTTGGAACAATTTGATTCCCTTGAGGATATTGTGCTTGTGAGTTGTGATCTTATTTTAAAGTAAAATAACATTGATTTATTTGTATATTTGTGCACATTGTTCTAAAAATTTCTTTGCCTAACCACGCGTAGTTAGATGGATTTAGCACGGATCCATCCAAGATCCGCTCCAGCTTGGGACTATGTTTCTGTATTGAAACAAGTTGGGTAAAAACAATCCTTCAAAAACTCTATTTTCTTCTCTCAAAACCCTAGCAATTTTTTCTTTCATCTTCTTCCTCTTTTTCTTCCCTCGTCCTTCATGGAGGATGGGGGAAAGTAATTTCTGTTGCTTTAATTTAAATAAATTTATCCCCGATAGGTGACTTTTATTTGTCTCAATAAGTGGTTTTTGTCCCAAGGGTGACTTTTTTAGTTAATAAGTTTTATCACATGTAGGATTTATTGAGAAGATTGGATAAACTATATATTAAAAGCGATATCGACATAAAGTAACGACATCATATTTGGTATGTTTTATCCATCGCCTCCGATTTGTGAAGTTAAGTTCTACAAATAAGTTAAATCTAGTTCGATTTAAAATTTGTGTTTTATCTATATATGTCTATTATTTCTTGTATTTTGTATTTCATTTCGTTATTATAATTAGCAGTAATTCTTACGATAAATGAATGAAATTAATTTTGAATCAAAAAAAAAAAAACCATTGTTGTTAATTGTTTTATTTTTTAAAATAATATATATATATTCATCTGATAATCTTTTACTAAAAAATATATTTTAAAATCAGTAGAAAGGTTTTAACGGGTGTAATCTGTGTTCTAGATGCATTCAAATCTGGATCCCAAAAATTTAATAGGAAGGATCTTATAGATTTGGTTAATCAACTAATTACCCTGAACTGGTTCTATTAGTGTCCTAAATTGTGACCCAATTCAATGAATTACGTGACAAGTATAATCAATTTATTGGATAGAAATTTCCATTAATTTGATAGAAGATAAGGTTCAAAATCTTCTACCCTAAAAAAAAAAAAAAAAAAAAAAGGTTCAAAATCTTCTAATGCATCGGCAAATAATTGAATGTGGAGTCCAGTAAAGAAATATTCAACATCTTTTGCAGCCATCTTTTTGCATGCTTTAAGTTGCACTTACGGCTAATAAATCACAACCAAAAAGAATGTGCTTTTCAACAAGTTACTCAACTTTGTTTTTAGCTTTTTCATCTTTGAGATAGAAAAGGATCAATTAAAAAAGAAATGTAGAATCTCCATGGGCCAACCCTAAAGATTGTGATGTCGGCCAAATATATTTGGACTTATGTATAGCCTAAAAAAAAAAAACTAGTGAAATCAATTGTCAAACTCAACAAGATTGAGGTCACCATTGATTTTCTTTAGTAATTTTATTCGTCATTTGCTAAAAGAAATTGTAAATACGTTAAATTCAAAGGGCGATTCTAATTAAGAAAAATGACCTTTTATTGATTGTTTGACTTTTTGTTTTTAGACTAAATTGTTTAGACTCCGATAACTTGTGACCTCAAATTTTAAGGGGATTTTGCTTTAATATGACAAAATGGAATGAAATTGTGAATTTGTGGTGAAAATTGAAGGTGTTGTTCTTTTTTTCGGTGCGCGACACACCACAATTGTTGGCGTTGCTATCATGTGCGCCAAGTATAATTTTTTTAAATACGAAGAAATTTGGCGTAGGTCATGTTGGCGTGACCGATTTAAATAAAAAAATTAAAAATATGACAATCCATTAATTTTGTCGAATTTAATCATTAACTAATAATTGTAAGTATCTATGATTAATTATAAATTTACATTCAAAATTATTGTGTCTTAACAAAATTAATTACTAAATACATAATTTTGACTAATGTTAATCATAATATCTATGACCATAGGTGCCACATCCCGAAGGATGTCTCTCTCGGCCAGCTTCACCTAAGACCATATTCATCATTATCAATATCATGTTGGTTGGAAGTAGGCGGCTCACGATCCATGTCATATAACTCCCCGAAACCCACTAGAAAATGGTGCGGCGAATCTTTGAAAACTTGGACGCGCATATGCAAATGGACTGCCATTCCCCATATCCGTCGAAGCGGATCGATAAATGTTGTGAAGCGGGGTGGTATAAATTGATCATAATTCACGAGGCTATGGCATATGGCGTGTGATGCGAAGTGGAGGGACTGCCGCGCATATCCGGATGGACTCCGCATATCAGATGAACCTGGCGCATATGCGGATGGACT
The DNA here is from genome assembly GCA_016081115.2 of Rehmannia glutinosa. Classification (NCBI taxonomy): domain Eukaryota; kingdom Viridiplantae; phylum Streptophyta; class Magnoliopsida; order Lamiales; family Orobanchaceae; genus Rehmannia; species Rehmannia glutinosa. Next base: position 17,143,914 of record CM071934.1, read on the forward strand.
CAACGCATATCCGGATGGACTTGCCGCATGTGTGTGAGTTGTCTTTGGCGCGATGTAGTGGTGCGTCCGTGTCTTTGCGTGCACGATCATGCGCTTTGTGCCGGATCGATTGTCTCGGGAAAGCGGCTTTGGTGGAAGCATCCCAGGAGGCGTCGCACACTAGTCATCTCTCGATAAAAATACGTCTCGGGTGATCAGCGATTTTGCGGGTGGAAGCACTAACATCCCGAACACTAATCCACATTCGATCAAGTAGAGTGATGTAACACACAAATATCGAAATATATATATAATGGTTATAATTTAAATGTGCATAATAGTAAATTTATAGGTAAATTATCATGGCATCTCGGCGGTGATATCGCTGGCGATACTCGAGTAATCATGTGCTCGTTACGAAAGAGTTATTAATCATCGTGTAATCCGGTTGTACCATGCGATATCCATGAACTATGTTCTACCCGACTATCGCATCACCTCCAACAATTGGTGGTGTGCAACGATATTGGACCCATGTAGCATGGGTGCGTAGCCAATCCCATCCGGATCGCCGCTGCGAGTAAAATCATGAAATGATGTGTGTGTTTGTGCGGGCACATCGGGGAATATGTTGTCAAAGGCCAAAGCGCCTCGGCGCACTTTCGCTGCGGATGGTGAATCTCACGATAGCGTGATTTATCAATGGGCTTTGAGACCTCCGAGCTACGAAATACATCGTGGTCCCAATCTTTGTTATATATCTTTGACTCCATGTCATATGGCTCCCAAATCATTTTGTGATAAATTGAATTGTAGATTAATAAATTTGAATATGTAGTTAAAATTACTTAGTATGAATATAAATCCTTACGTGTCTATACGTATATGTCGAGCATGTCCACGATGATACGCGGACGGAATGACGATGTGTGTGTAAGCTGCAATACTACATCCACCTAAATGTGAAAATAGTCCATATTAATTACATATTTTGTTGTAAGGAGTTTAATGTTGAATATATTCCAGGATGACGATGCGAAATAAGGCACACACCTTTCGTCCTCGAATAATATGCGGATATTAATCCCGAGAACCAGTTCAAGATCACGAAAGTCTCTTCATCACGATCGCGTAAGCTAATGGCAACACTCGTTGGTTTGCGTTGATGTGACAACAATAAGTAACTTGTGCTTGTATTTAGTGTAGAGGTGTGTTAAAATCTAAACTAATCAGCCGGACTGACGATGTACAAAACCATCGATGCATGGCTTGAAAGCCCAAAATACATACAACAATGTCTTCACTTTTTGTCACTAGGTTCGACATTTGCCCGTTCAACCTTATGTACCAGGGTTATATTTCTCGCAGTCCTCGATATATATTTTGGCAAATAACGGCACGAGGTCTCCTAAGTACCATACACATTTTCAGGTGCGTTTTATCATTGCCATGCTTTGTCATATGAAATATGATAACCATACTTGTCTTTAATATTTTGTTGGACATACTTAATACCATAAGATGGATCACATTTGTACCATTCTCATTAGACTATCAACAATAAAATTTCTATCTAAATTGGCATGATCCACGAAACAACATTCATTAAAAGCGGTGAGGAGGTCCATATTTTGTGATCTTCCACATCGAAAGTTTTTGTTGAAACTCGCTCTCAAGCACCAGTTCTGCATTTGTTGGGAAGACAAACTGGATATTACAAAGTTCCAGGGGTTATGTTTGTATACAACTTTCCACAAAGTTGGTGTCTTTCAACAACCTTGAATTTTCGTTTCACCCAAGCGAACATGGAAATACTTAAGCGCACTTTGCACATGTTTTTATCCGTAAAAATCATTCATTTACACAACACACCAGTCTCAGAGTCATAAAATTATACATACGAAGGCATACCAACAGAGTCACTGCCTACATCTGGGTACCTTGATTCGAAGAATGATATTCCAGAACTAATCCCATAATTACCACCAGAATTGTTACGAGTGCGCTGTTGAGCTTCATCCGCTCCATCACTGTCATTATCCTCGTCAGATGTACTTTCATCAGGTTCAGAATTTCGACGTTCCTCTCCTAGACAAATATCTCCCACATCAGCATTTTCATTACTAGGTCTACCAATATCAGCATTTTCATTACTAGGTCCACCAATATCAACATTTTCATTACTAGGTGCACCTTGTGTAAATACAGATAGTTCAAGAACCATACCTCCTCTAAGGAACTCAGCATACTGATAATAATCATGTCCATTCTGAATTACATGATCTAACTCAACAAACAAATCAAAAAACTCAATCCCAACCGACGGATTTATAAAAGACCACAAATCTTCATCATTTGTAATAGATACTATTCCACACATATTGTTATAACAATACTTAGCCGAAACCTTCAATTTCCATTGAATTACATCAACCCCCGTCATCAAAATTAATATTTCAGTCAATTTCACAAAATTCGTTCTGCGAGAAATTCTCCTAGCACCAATTGCGTTACAGTCATATCTCACACCGCTTGCAGTTTGTACAATTTGCCCTCCGAAATATATGATTATGGTGATCATGTTTGACATTGCCTGTATATTATAATGATAATACAGTTAAATAATTGAAATCAAGTTTGACATTGCTTATATACGGGTATTATTTATACAATTCAGCAATTATTACAGGATAAATATACAAATATTAAAATTTATTTCAGCGATACGAAGTAATTTTACATAAAAAAAATATATGTTTATATTTTTTTAATAAGTAAATAAAACGAAATTAACATACAACATTTTCGGACACAAAAATAAAATACAATATGCTATGAAATAAATAATAATTTAAGACATACTTGAAAAATGCCGGAAACCTAAATCGCCGAAAAATACCGGAAGTCCAAATCGCCGGAAAATGCCGGAAGCTCAAATCGCCGAAAATGTCGGAAGCCCAAATTGGTGGAAACCACTGTCGCCGGAAACCCAAATCGCCAAAAATGTCGGAAGCGCAAACGTAACTTTTATCTCTGTGTGTGTGTGTTTACGTTTGCTGGCTAGAAGGGCGGATGAGGAGGGCAGTGGTGATTGTGTATGGTGATTGTGGATTGAGAGAGAGTGAGATAGAGCAGGCGAGAGAGACTGAGAGAGAGCAACCGAGAGTGAAAAAGAGAGTAGTAGTATTGTGGGCGTATGGAATGGTTTTTTGGGGGTATTTATAACTGGGGGAAGGTTTTTGGGGTGTTCTTTTTTTTTTTTTTTGAATTTCATGGTTGGTGCACCTGAGGCAGTCAATGCTGCCATCACTGTCTGTCCATACTGGCGCACCAGGCAGGTGCACCAAGAGCTTTTTATTTATTTTTTTATAATTTAAAAATTCTGGCGCACCTTTAATGTGCGCCAGCCATACGAATTTTAATTAAAAACAATTCAAAATTCTGGGGCGGAAAGGAGGTGCGCCAACCGTATATCTGGCCACACACCGTGTGCGCCACCGAGCATAAGAACAACACCTTCAATTTTCACCAAAAATTCACAATTTCATTCCATTTTTGCCATATTAAAGCAAAATCCCCAAATTTTAATCTTTGAGGAAAAAATTGTGGAAATGATTATTTTAAAAGAAAATCTCATCTCAATTTTAACTCATTTTTCTCTTTATTTCTTACACTTTCAATACCCAAACATATATACTATTTATTGGGAGAATTTCATATTAGGGTCCAAATTTAAGAAAATCTATTCTTGAGACCCAAAATTTCAATCTTCTCAAATCAAGACCCAATTTTTATTTTTCTCAAATTGGGACCTCTCTCAAATTTTGAGTTCTCACTTCAAGACCCAAAAGTTCAACATTTTCAAATCAAGACCCAATTTTTTTTCCTCAAATTCGGGCCCTCCTCCAAATTTTTGGCTCGCACTTCAGGTTTTAAAATTTAACAAAAAGCGAAATATTAGTGTAATCTATCACGTCAACCACAAACATTATTTTTCTTTCTCTTTTTGTTTTTTCGCTCATTCTTTTTATGATTGAATTTTACAGGTTGAAACAAATATCGATTAGGAAAAAAGGAATGAGCGAAAAAATGAAAAGAGAAAGAAAAATAATTTTTGTAGCTGGCGTGATAGATTAAATTAATATTTCTCTTTTTGTTAATTCTAAACCTGAAGTAGAACCCTAAATTTGGGAGAGGATCCGATTTGAGGGAAAAATAAAAATCAGGTCTTAATTTGAGAAAGGCGAAACTTTGGGTCTTGAAGTGAGAACCCAAAATTTGAGGAGGGCCAAATTTGAGAAAAAAAATAAAAATTGGTTCTTAATTTGAGAAGGTTGAAATTTTGGGTCTTGAAGTGATAGATTTTCTTAAATTTGACCCTATTATGAAATTCTCCTTTATTTTCTTTTCCCCTCTTCTGATTTAAAGAATTTTGGAAAATTATTTAACTTATCACCATTTATTATTTTTTCGTAACCTTGATAACAAAAATAAAATGAGATCTACATTGAATATTTTTGTTCAATTTTTATTTTTATTTATTTTTTGCATTATATTTTACACTATTATTTATACGAACAATCACCATCTCTAAAAGTTTTTCATCACATAGACACAATCATTATTTTGTCTCTACACATCCAATTTTCATTTTTATCACTATTAACTCATAAAATAAAATGGACGGAATGAAAGGACAAATAATCACACCCTTAAATTTTGAAGTTCATCGAGAAATATTTAAATGAAGCCAATTTAATGGAGTTTCATCGAGAAATATAAATCTCATCCATTTAGGTTTTTATCATTAATTTCAGACCATTAATGAATCCCATCCCGGTTGTTCAACTTGTAAATTATGAGCTCATAAATAATTAAAATTTATGGATGAAAAATTGAAGAGAAAAAAAGTGGAACGCATATGATGATAAAAATTTGAATATCAAATATTTTATCAACTTATTAATCTATACTTAACTTTTAAATCTTTAGATCATCTCCCTTTTTCTTTTTTTTTGATTTTTATCTTGAGCATATAACCGAAGATTATTGTTTTAAGTTTTCGCCCAAATGATTATTTATTTTTGGGACTAAAGTAGAAATCCTAAAAGTTTAGGGGTCTGTTACCATATTTCTTCCATTACCCTGCGGCTGCCACCTCTATCACGATCACACACGACAGAGCACGTGCAGTAACCCTACAACCACAACACGTGGCAGACTATAATAGGCTGAGTCCCAGATACACTTTTAGTCCACATCTGAGGAGACAGGGTGGCCCAATGTGATGATGACATGTCATTACAGGGCCCCACAAGAAGTTTAACCTTGTGAGTCTGTGACCTTCACCTAATTCAGCTGCCTACATAGTACATAGTGAATTTTTCTTCTTCTTCTTCTTTATTAATTATAAGGGGACCTAATGTTGCAGGTAAGAAATGCTTTTTTTTTTTTTTTTTTTTTTTGAGGAGGTAAGAAATGCTTTTAGTCCTAATTAGCCGATCAATTGTGATATCAAGCAATAGATTTTTTGATTAACCTATTCAATAATTAAATATAAATTATTGAATTATTTATTGAGTGATATTGTCATATTGACATTTATTATTTTATAAAATAACTAATTAATGTTATAATATCAATTGTTAAAGATAAATAAACAAAATTTATATAAATCGCTATTAAATATAACATAATAATTCTAGTTAAATTTCTAATATTATTATAAAAATTATTATTATATATATCTAATTATTTCTCAATTTTAGAAAAACAAAAAGTAATATAGAGAAATTTGCTGAAAACAAAAATAATGGCACAAGAATTCACAATGTTATAACTTGATAGACTCATTTGACATTTATGTCTTTATTTTTAAGAAATTCATATTTAAACAATGAAGATACGTTTAACTCAATAAATTAAATGAAAATAGTCTTCAACGTTAAAAAAAGTTACAGTTTCTAAGAATATAGTTTATTTTTAAAAATTACAGAAGTATAATGTCCAAAACAAAATGAATTTTCCACAAGGTGCCAATAATTTTGATTTTTTTTTCCGTAAAAAATAGATTGTAATTTAAATTAATTTTTATATCTAATTAGTTTTTTGAATTTTCATATCCGGTTACTTCTTAATTTTATAGAATAATTTTTTTATTATAGCATATTTTTAATTATAATAATTGTGAAACAAAATAAGACGAAATTATAAGGAAGAAAACGGGAAAAAGAAACGAAAAGAAAAATAAATATTCCAATTTCTTGATAAATATAAAATATAAAAGTAACCCAAATTTTACCTATATGTGACCAACCGTTAGTTTTGACGGAAAGATAACGGTCCGTAGTGAAAGTGATTAACGTAAAAAACTTAGGGTACTAGAAGTGATTAAGTTGGAACATTGGGTAACAAAACCAAAAAGGTAGTAATTTTCGGGTAATAAAAGTGTAATTATTCCTTAATTATAATTATTTGACATTTTATGTCTTTAACTTTTAAGTCACATTTGGCATAACCTTAGTAGTCCCCTACTATCCCTACATGGTAATATTCATGGTAATTGGTACATTTATTGGATTATTATTATCTATCAGATCATAATTACTTAATTTTATAAAACTTTGGAACATTTATCTTCTATTATTATACTTTACGTAATATATACGAGGATACAAATATGAAATCTCGAGAAATCGCCACACCTTTTCAAGCACACACTCATTAACTTGAGTTTCCTTAGCATGACCTCACACTGTTGTTCTCAACCAAAAGAAAAAAAATATATAATATATATATATATATATATATATATATATATGGATTGGTTCAAATGAGACCAATCGGCTTTAGGTTAGTCCATAAAAACACTTATGGACTTTTGATTTAAAATTTTTGGACGGTGTAGATCATTTTAGTTAATTTAGACATATAAGGGTATAATTGTACTTTTATATTTAATTAGTTATGTTAATTGGACGTTTATTAGCTATTTTTAAGTAAACATAATCCTACCTTTTCGATTTACCCGATTTTAGGGAGGAAAAATCATCAACTAGCGTTTTTTCAAAATTGATACTTCTTTCCGCCAAATTTGTGAGTGATCGTTTTATTGTATACTTAGTTCGGTGGACTTGCATATCTTGGTCATGTTTTATTGTATATTTAGTTCAGTGGATTTGTATATTTGGTTCAGTGGAATCGTATTCTTAGTTATATAAGTAGTTTAGTAAATTTGTATACTTAGTTATGTGGATTTGTATATTTAGTTCAATGGAATTGTATACTTAGTTATATAAGTAATTCGGTGTAATTATATACTTAGTTAAATATTTCTATATACTTAGTAAAGTTTTAATGTACGGGTAGTTTAGTATAATTGTATACTTAGTTAATTGTTTATGTATACTTAGTAATATTTTAATGTATAGTTAGTTTAGTGTAATTGTATACATTTCATTAATTGTTTGCGGTTTTGTTGCCATATTTGAATAATTTGTAGGTTCAAATGGGAAGGGAGAGAAAGGAAAGGTGAATCGCTTGATTATGGGGGCGTGATCAATACAAAATCACGCCCCTAATTTTTAGGAAGCGGTACTATATTTAATTTCTGGATTCTATTTTATCCTTATCTTTGTATATTTACTTATGAAATGTTGTATATATTGTAATATATCTTGGCCATTGATTTCTTATTTGGATGGTCTTTGATTTAGTCTTATGGACTAACCACAGGAGGGTGGTCTCACGGGATTCCTCCCATAATAGTCCATAAGACTAAATCAAGACCATCCAAATAGTAAATCAATGACCAAGATATATTACAATATATACAATATTTCATAAGTAAATATACATCGAAGGATAAAATAGAATCAGAAATTAAATATAGTACTATTTCCTAAAAATTAGATGCGTGATTTTGTATTGATCACGCCCCCATAATCAAGCGATTCACCTTTCCTTTCTCTCCCTTCCCATTTGAACCTACAAATTATTCAAATATGGCAACAAAATCGTGCAACAATTAATGAAATGTATACAATTACACTAAACTAACTATACATTAAAACATTACTAAGTATACATAAACAATTAACTAAGTATACAATTACACTAAACTACCTGTACATTAAAACTTTACTAAGTATACAGAAACATTTAACTAAGTATATAATTACATTGAACTAACTATACATTAAAATAATACTAAGTATACAGAAACATTTAACTAAGTATACAATTACACTGAATTACTTATATAACTAAGTATACAATTCCATTGAACTAAGTATACAAATCCACATAACTAAGTATACAAATTCACTAAACTACTTACCAAACTACTTATATAACTAAGGATACGATTCCTGAACCAAGTATACAAATCCATTTGAACTAAATATACAATAAAACATGACTAAATATACAAGTCCCTTTGAACTAAGTATACAATAAAACATTGTTCACAAATATGGCGGAAAGAAGTATCAATTTTGAAAAAACACTTGAAGTTGATGATTTTCCTCCCTAAAAATTGGTAAGCGAAATGGTAAGATCATGTTTCATTAAAAATAGCTAATAACCGTCCAATTAATATAACTAATTAAATATAAAAGTACAATTATACCCTTATATGCCTAAATTAACTAAAATGATCTACACCATCCAAAATTTTAAATCAAGAGTCCATAAGTGTTCTTATGGACTAACCTAAAGGATTGGTCTCATTTGAACCAATCCCTATATTTATATAAATATAAAACATAAGGAACGTTATGAAAAAAGCGTGTTTAGTGACGCTAAAATTTTCACTTGGTGATGCTTATTACTTGTTAGTGTCACAAGGTACATTACCTACGTTTTTGAAAGCGTCATGAGTTATGTTGTTACATTTGATGTCATGAAAATATCTGTAACGCAAGATCTATGCGTAGGTAAAATTCATTTCCTGATGTTTTTGTTAGGTATCTATCTGCCTCTAATAGATCGATACACTTAGTACCGAAACCAAAATTACAGACTCGATCGCCTATTAATACAAATATACTCAGACTCTTGCAATAAAGAAAAGTACACTAAAAAGAAAGATTACGATTAAATAGAAAATGTAACACAATCAGAATGAGGGATACAACCCTAGATCCGAATATTGAGATTATTCGGCTCAGGGACTGGTAAACCCTAGAAGGAACTGTCACCACGAATCACAACCCAGAGAACCAAGGAAGAAGCCACAAAAGCCTCGCCACAACACTTAAACCTCACGGCCTTTAAACGAGGAAAAAACCCTAGGAACCACGGATCGAATCGAATCACCCAAAACCCTAATCACTCAGAAATAAGGGTCTTGTACACGAGTTGGTGAACAAGACAGCAACAACCAAGGATCTCACCTCTCACACACAAAGAAACCCCAAATCTATCCAGCAAGTGACTGGAGTTTAGAGAGAGAGAGAAGAGCACACAAAGAGAAGAATCGAGAATTTTGAGAGAGAGAGAAAATGAGATACGTAGAATGAATTAGGGTTCTGGAAAGTACCATTAAATAGGCACACATCAACGGTTTAGATGAAGTAGAAATCAACGGACAAGATCAGGCCAGTAGGATCCGCGGATTGTAAATCCGGATCCCGCAGTCCGATTCAGAAGACCCGAGTCAACTCATGGGCTGGATGGTTATTGGGCTGGTGGCTTTATGGTGCTGGGCTGCATTTTGGGCCAGAAACAATGGGCCATCATTATCAACAATCTCCACCTTGGCTCATTGTGTGATTCAATTAGACATTAATGGGAAATACCAGTCATCATCATTGCCGACTGCCTTCCTGGCACTTAAGCCAAGAAGGACTTGTGTTCTGAAAGCACTAAAGCTAACTACAACTTAGAAAGGATCCCAACAAGCACACAACAAGTCAAGTTCCCCCATTGAATTGACATAAGCACTAAGCAAATATCAATCCAACAGTTTTGGATTTTAATGAAACACACAAGAATCTGTTGAAATCCAACACAAAAGGTAAATAACCGGGTAACTAATCACCAGTGTCAAAATTTAGGATTTTCAAATAAGTTTTGAACTTTGATAAGGGTAGACACTTAGTACCCATATCGCCAGGATTAAACTCGGATGCCACTTTTTCAAGATTAACCAAACCTTTTGAAACAATATCTCTTATAAAATGAAAACGAACATCAATGTGTTTGGTTCTATCATGAAAAGCGGGTTTTTGCAAAGTTGAATACCAGATTGTGAGTCGAAAATACAACTTTTTGTTTTAGAAAACCAATTTGAAACAAGACCTTTAAGCCACAAAGCTTCTTTTAAAGCTCGATATGACAACATATTCGACTACATTTTGTAGACGGGGCCACAATATGTTGCGGGTTGGGATTTCCAACTAATACATGAGCCACAAAGTGTAAAAACATAAGAAGTTGTTGATTTTTATTTTGTCTTTATCATTGGCATAATTAGAATCAACATATCCTTTCAAAATTATACCGAGTCACATTTTGAAAAACACAAACTATAGTGGAAGAATGCCTCGGATATCTAAGCAACCACTTAACAAACATTCCGATTGCACCATACCAGGGTTGGACATATATCTACTCAAACAAGAAACAACATAGGCTATATCGGCCTAGTGCTCACCATTAAGTACATAACAGATCCAATATCATTAGCATAAGGAATGTTTTGCATAGCACATATTTCGAGTTCGAGTCTTAGGAGACTTCCTTACTTAATGTAAAAATGAGAGGCAAGAGGCACATTCACGGGTTTAGCATTAGACATAGAAAATTTTTGTAAAATCTTTTCTATATAAGAGGACTGATGCAAATAAATGATGATTTAGACTGTCCCTATCAATGTTCATTCCCAAAATCTTGTTAGCATCACCCAAGTATTTCATGTCAAATTTAGCACTTAGACAATTTCTAACATGATCAATGGATTTAATGCAAGGTCCGACCAAGTAACATATCATCAACATACAGACAAGAACACAGGAGTTTCATGATCAAGTTTAAAGTAAAGACAATGATCAAATTGGCTTCTACAAAACTTTAACTCAAGCATACATTGATCAAACTTTTTATTCCATTGTCTTGGAGACCGTTTTAGACCATACGAGAGATTTTTGAGTAAAAGACATAGTTAGGCTTGGATTTGTCCTCAAAACCCTCAGGTTGTTTCATAAAAATTTGTTCATCCAAGTCACCATGAAGGAAAGCAGTTTTAACATCCAATTGTTTCAATTCCCAGTCAAATTGAACAACAAGAGCAAACATAATTCTCACAGTAACAAATTTAACAACAGGTGCAAAAATTTATGTGTAATCAATCCCTTCCTTCTGAGTAAAACCTTTAGCAACTAATCTAGCTTTAAACCTAACACCTTCAGATTCTTGTTTAATCTTGTAAAGCCATTTACAATCAACTATAGAACAGTTAGGGGGTTTAGGAACAAGAATCCAGGTGTTATTAACATGCAAAGAAGTCATTTCTTCATGCATAGCACTTAACCATTTAGTGGATTCAGCAGAGTTCATAGCTTCAGAGAAGGTTTTAGGCTCAGAACCATCAATAGATTCAAACACAGAAAACACATAAGATGTCATGTGAAAATCAGCAAATTTGTTTGGGACTCTAACATGCCTCCTAGTTCTATCCCTAGTTAACACATAATCATTCAATTCATCATGATTATCGACGGAGTTCATTTTCGGTGTTAACATCAGGAAATTCATTATGCATGTCATGCACATTATCATGTTGAGTATCATCTTCAATATGCACATCATTATCATTCACATTGACAGGCAAAACATCATTGATATGAGAATCAGCAGGAACAACAATATTAGGAGACACATTAGATAGCTCCACCTCATTTGGAGTATTATCATTTTCAGAAACAGTTTGAGGAGAAGAATGCACAAAGCGAGGAATTCAAGTTCATTGAATAACACATCCCTACTAATTATAGTTTTAAAACCAGGTTCTCCTCTATTCCAAAGTCTATAGCCTTTAACCCCTTCAGGGTAGCCAAGAAAAACACATTTTATAGACCTTGGATCTAATTTGTCATTCTTTTGATGTACAAATGCAGAACATCCAAAGATTTTCAAATTAGAGAAATCAATCGCTTTCCCAGTCCACACCTCTTGAGGGTATTTCCCTTCCAAGGGGATTTGAGGGGGACCTATTGATTAAATAGGTAGGCATTTTATTACTCGAACTTCTCCCCAAAATCTTTTAGAAAGTCCGAGGTAGCAAGCATGCTCCTCACTCTTTCTAAAAGTGTTCTATTCATCCTTTCAAAGAACACCATTTTCTTTGAGGAGAATAGGCATGAGACTTGTGCCTTTTTATACCAAATTCATCACACATATTGTCCATTAATTGATTACAAAATTCAGGCCATTATCGAGTTCTTAAAACTTTAATCCTTTTGCCAGTTTGGTTTTCAATAAGAGTTTTCCAAGTTTTAAACTTATCAAAAACATCAGATTTGTTCTTCATTAAAAACACCCAAACTTTCTGGAATAATCATCAATTATGGACAGGAAATATCTATTTCCTCCATGAGTAGGCACAGAAGAGGGACCCCAAACATCAGCATGCAAGTATTCAAGCAATTCAGTACTAGCTGATTGTTTAGGATTAGTAGGAGAGGGGAACTTGACTCTTTGATGTTTACCATACACACATGATTCACAGAAAGACAAAGCATCAAGTTTGTTTTTACCAAAAAGCCCTTATTCGAAGAATGTCAAGACCTTTAGAGCTAATGTGACCAAGTCTTTTATGCCACAAATCAGTCAAATCATTTGACACGGGAGTAGCAACAACATTCGAGAATTTGGCACATAAGAATCATGTTTAGCGTGTAAAACATAAAGATTTACATTCTTTTCGACTTTTGCAATAATCATAGAACCCCTCATGAGTTTCATAACACCCTTCCCCCACCTTCCTCATAGCCATCATGTTCAAGCATAGCAAGAGGATATCAAATTATTGGATAAATCGAAACATATCTTACATCATTGAGTGTCAAAACCTAACCAAGATTATCAAGTTTTAAACACACAAGTACCAACACCAATCACTTGACACTTTTTATCATTAGCCATGGAAACAGATCCATTTTTCATGAAGCATAAGTATTAAAACAGATGTTTAAAAGGTGTCATATGGAATGTGCATGCAGAGTCAATTAGCCATTCATAATCATCGAAAGCATTTGAAGGCACAAAATTCACGAGTCGGTGACTCATGCACCATAAACACATCACCCATATGATCATTAGAAGTAGTCAAGTTCACGAGTCATTGGTTTGGTTTTTATTGTTCTCGGTTATTGTTTTGATTATTGTTCACGGTTATTCTGGGTTTATTGCACTCTTTGATGTAATGACCATGCTCACCACAATTATAGCATTTCTGTTATTCCTAGGTCTAGAATTAGACCTACCGCTTTTGCTTTTCTTTCTTTCTTCCCCGATTTATTGTTATTGTTATTCCCATTTTCTGTTCCGAGGTCTACCCCCGACATGCATAACCTTCCCGACCCTGTTCATTCCCCTTTGATATTTTCAGATCTAATTCCTTACTCTTAAGGCCATTAATCACAGTATCAAAGGTAATAGAGTCTCTACCATACTTAATGGCGATTTCACATCAAAGATAAGAATCGGGGATGGCATTTAGCAACACAATAGGGGTGTAATCATCAATGTTTTTATCACCGATCGACTTTATATCTTGAATCGGTTTAGTAAAAACATCAAGATTTTCATCCATATCCTTTGTCAAGTCAAGTTTAAATCTAAAAAACTTTTCAAGTAAGAAAGTTTGGAAGGTAATGAGGTTTCAGTAAGAAAGAGTTCTTCCAACTTGTTCCACAATTCCTTGGCACTTGACAACTTGCCAACTTTTCTTAACACGAGAATCGAAAGGTTTAGGATAATGGATGAATAAGCAAACTCATCAAGTTGACTTTAATCTCAGCAGATATCTTTATCAAGTATATTTACTGTTCAATGACTTTAAAACATTTTTGTTGAATCGAGAATGCCCTTCATCTTTTGTTGCCAAATAGAAAAATCGATTTTCCATTGAAGGGTTCCAAGTGATAGCGAGAGACACGGTCATTATCACGGATATAATCAAGAATATATATCACACAGATAAGACACGGGTAATTCACAGAGAGTACACAAGAAGTACACCAAGAAATCACAGAGCGAATGAATCAACGAAGCAATGTAGGTGGACCACACGAGTCCAAGAAAATGCAACAATAAGATGAAGCAAAGAGCAATACAGACCACACGAGTCCAACAGAGAACAACAAGGACCACACGAGTCCAAAAGAAAGCGATAAAAGGACCACACGAGTCCAGGTAAAATAATAGGGCCCTAGGGTGGATCCCCTCGCACCTCAGGATTCCACTGCGCTCGTGGCACAGGTCAAGAGGTTTAATGCTTAGGGTTTCCCTAAAACTACTACTAATCAAAGAAATAAGGAGGAGGGAGGAGAGATAAATCCCTTCGGGGAGCAAGTCCTGGGTATCAAACCGTCTTTGAGTTCACCAGGAGTCAAGAATCACCAAGATTCAAAGACGAACCGTAAGCACCAACCCACCAAGAGGCGGATAGGTGCTCGATACCATTATTAGGTATCTATCTGCCTCTAATAGATCGATACACTTAGTACCGAAACCAAAATTACAGACTCGATCGCCTATTAATACAAATATACTCTAGACTCTTGCAATAAAGAAAAGTACACTAAAAAGAAAGATTACAGTTACAACAGAAAATGTAACACAACTGTAACAGGGATACAACCCTAGATCCGAATATTGAGATTATTCGGCTGGGGACCAGTAAACCCTAGGAAGCTGTCACCACGAATCACAACCCAGAGAACCAAGGAAGAAGCCACAAAAGCCTCGCCACAACACTTAAACCTCACAGCCTTTAAACCAGAAAACCCTAGGAACCCTGGATCTGAATCGAATCACCCAAAAACCCTAATCACTCAGAAATAAGGGTCTTGTACACAGAGTTGGTGAACAAGACAGCAACAACAAAGATCTCACCTCACACACACACAAAGAAACCCCAAATCTATCCAGCAAGTGACTGGAGTTTAGAGAGAGAGAGAAGAGCACACAAAGAGGAAGAATCGAGAGAATTTGAGAGAGGAGAGAGAAGTAACAGATACGTAGAATGAATTAGGGTTCTGGAAAGTACCATTAAATAGGCACACATCAACGGTTTAGATGAAGTAGAAATCAACGGACAAGATCAGGCCAGTAGAATCCGCGGATTGTAAATCCGGATCCCCGATCCGATTCGGAAGACCCGAGTCAACTCATGGGTTGGATGGTTATTGGCTGGTGGCTTTATGGTGATGGGCTGCATTTTGGGCCAGAAACAATGGGCCATCATTATCAACAGTTTTTATCAAATGCGTCATTATATGGTAACACTACTTCCTGTCACAATCACTAAATATTTAATATATTTTAAATGAAGTTTTGATGACGCTAAAAGCATTGTTAAATTTAGGGACACTATTGTGCGTCTTTAAAGTCGTGATGCTTTTGAAAATTAGTGTCATTAAAAATATGACGGATTTTACATTTATAGATTTCGTAAAATTAATTAGAGATCAATTATTTATTAAGTTTAAAAAATTTAAACTTAATATTTAATTCGACTCATTTAGAAAATATATTTATTTTAGTCAATTATACACCAAATGGTCCTATTTATTAACTCTCAATATCATTCTCTACACTTCAATCTTTCGATGTGGAATATATATTCTATTTTTTAACTGTGTGGCACTTTTTAATAAGTGTCGTCATTTTAATGACACAAACAATAAAAATGTAAGTAAATTTTAAAAATTTGGTGACAAATAAAGAAAAGTTTAAGTAAAACAGAAAGTGTCATAAATTTTATGACGTTTTTTAAATAAGTGTCGTCATTTTCATGACACAAATAATAATAGTGTAAGTAAATTTTAGAAATTTGGCGATAAATGAAAAAATGCATAAGGAAACTTTAAAAATTTGGCGACAAATAAAGAAAAGCGTAAGTAAAACAGAAAGTGTCATAAATTTTATGGCGTTTTTTAATAAGTGTTGTCATATTCATGACACAAACAATAAAAGTGTAAGTAAATTTTAGAAATTTGACGATAAATGAAAAAATGCGTAAGTAAAATAAAAAGTGTCATCAATTCTATGACGCATTTTACTAGGCGTTGTCATTTTAAGGACACAAATAAAAAACCGTAAGTAAATTCTATAATTATTATGACACTTATAAAAAAAGTCGGCAATTTTATTAAGATAATGACACTTCAATTAAAGTGTCATTAAATTGACTAAAATGCTAACGCTTTCTAGTAAATGTCACTAATTTTTATAATTTACAATGCTTTTTAAAAAGTGTCATTAAGTACGGGTTTATAATGAAGTTTTTTGGTAGCGTCGTTAAATTTGTGTTGGGATAGATCATTTTTCTTGTAGTGGAAGAGAAAAGTTAAAAAGGCAATTTAAGGTTGCGATTGGATATACTTTCATTTTAGAAATTTGCTTTCCGCTAAAGAATAGTGTGAAAAATTTGTTACGGGAAATACTAATTTTTTTAGATGTGAAATGATATGAAATAAAAATGTAATAACTAAAGATGATGTGATGTGGAAATAGTAATATAATAATTGGATATGATTATTAGTTAAAAAATGTGTGAATTGGCGAATAGTGAAGTTTATAGGGAAATATGTAATAACGATTTGTTATTTTGGAACTGAGTAAATGTGATTGGTGTAAGAAAAAGTGAGAAAATATGAGAGTGAGTTAATAGTGTATTTTTGAAAGTTTTGGTAAATAATAGTATAATACGTTTTGAGTGGAAAAAAAAATTCTCTAGATGAAGGGAAATAATAAATTTTTGTGGGAAATCACAATCTTAACTTGATAGAATTCCTCGAAGTTGTAGCATTTCTCTAACCAGGATTCTTCCTTGGAATTATTTCTATCCAAATAGCTGCCGCCACAATTTTCAAGAGCAAATTAATTATATATAAATATATATTACGGTGCATGATTTCAAACTAATTCAAGTTGCTCGATACTTGATTTGACAAGTTCTTTGAACTCGATTCGCCAATTTTACATATCAAACTAACACATGCATTTTGTTTTTGTACATATTTTGAAATTACTTAACTTGAGATCAACTCGAATATTTAAAAATAAACTATTTGAAATTGTCATCACTATATATACACACGTACATGAGAATAAGAGTTGAACAAAAGCTCGTGGTTTTGTCATGAGATCCAAGGCCCATATGGTTTGGAATCGTTTAATTGTGACCACTCAACCACTATTATATTTTTGGAGACTGTAATCGTGTAATTAGAATTGTGTATAGACAAGTTTTTGGTAGAACAATGTAGAGAAAGGGCCCTTAGAGGTATGTATGTGTCACTGCCATGGCCAAATAACGAAATGTGTCCCAACACTTGGGAAGCCAACAAATTCATCTTTTCTTCTTCTAGAAGGGGATACAGAACAATGCACGCTAGTGAAAAATAAAAATAAACAAAATATATAATTACTGATTGATTGATCACACGAATATCTAGAAATTGAGGTAAATATGGGAAAGCTCTTGAAATTATTTATTCATAATCGTCTTATACATAACTTTGAAATCTATTGCTAGTCAGGACGGAATCATAAAATAAAGATTAGAGGGATGTGATTTATTTTTCCTTAAAACTAGTAGATAAAGAAGCATTTTTTTAAGGTCTGAAATTTTAACATTTAACAATTTTATATGCAAAATTTATATTAATTATAATAAAATTGAGGTTGACAGGGGTGATCGCGGCCACTAGCCCCTAACCCGGTCCATATTACTAGCATTTTCCAAAAGAACCAAATTAATTTAACTGCCACATTGTCAACATATATCGACCAATAGCATATTTTTTCGCCCTTACAATAATTTGGGTTTTGTCGTGGCTTATTTCAATCCCATTTATATACCCATAAAACACGTATACACGCCGGCTAATTAGATGTTGCCCAATTGGATATAATTCAACTCCCGTTTGATTTTGGCATGCGCCCCATTATGTCATATACATGTATTTTTTCAAAAAATAAATAAATTATGTCATATATATGCATGTATATATTTTTTTTTAAAAATAAAAATAAAATGGACGCATGTTAAAATCACATGGAGTCGAGTTGTGACCAGGTGGGTAGCATCTCACTACCCCACAAATGCCCTTTTAATTAGTAAATAAAGTTTTTAGTGATCAGTGGTATTCTCTCTTCGCTTGTATGACATTCGCAATTCACAAACAAAAACAATTCATGTGTCTAATATTGCCACTTTGCACATTCAATTGGTTGCAAAACTATGGGTACAGTTCGACATAATTAGAAAAAGGATAGTCATCCCAATTATTTAAATAAAGGATTAATTAAGGCTTTATTATAAAATGAAACTTAATAATTCTCTATATCGCTCAATGAATTTTTTCAAAGTGTCACTGAACTTAATCATTAAACATTCGGTGTTGGAAAGTTCAGAGTTAGAAAAAAAATGATATATCATAATAAATTAAAAAAAAATATGTATAATTACTTTATGAGCAAATGGTGGGAACTACCCACTTAGGATATAACAAAAGCTTTTATGATATGTGAGATAAAAAACTAAGGCTGCGATTGGATGTGAGCGAGAATCCATTTTCGTTCTGCTGGAGAATTTTTTTTAACCAAATATGCGATTGTTTATAAAATTTTTCAGAAAATATACTATTCTCTCATTTTCACTTTTTCTTTCACCAATCACATCTACACATTTTTTCACAAAAAACTAATCATTATTACACATTATCCCATAAATTTTACTATTTATTCACTCACACATTTCTAACTATCAATCACATCCAATCATTATTTAACTATTTTCACATCAAATTAACTTTCATCATTACTTTTTCATCTCACATCCAATCACACTCTCAAAATTCATCTTTTTTCTCCCAAATTTTTTTTCACTACTATTCTCTAGCAAAATGAAAATTTCCAAAATGAAAGTATATCCAATCGCACCTTAAGGGCTTGTATGGATGTATTTCCAAGTCCAATTTTCAGTTTCTAGTGTTGGAAAATGAATTTTTAAACTTTATTGGTTTTCGTGTGAGAATTGGGAATATGTTTGGTTTGTTGTCTGAATTTCTATTTGAAAATGAGAATATATTTGGTTATAATTTTTCAAATGTATTTTTGACATAGATTTGCGTGATTGTAGTGTATTTTTACCTAGGGTTGCGTAATTGGAATGAAAAATTGTTTGGTTGTGTTTTCAAAAGAATATTTTCTATAAAAAAGTGAAAACTGGAAATGACTTCATTTCTACTGAAAACTTTTGAAACAAACATAAACCCATTTTCCGGAATAGTTGGAAATTGAAAAAATGGGTTTGGAAATACAACCATACAAGACCTAAGTTTTCTACCCACTTTTTTGGTTCTTTTACCCAAATACCCTTGATACTTTATCTCTCACATATTTCTCTCTCACATTAATATACTTTCTTTATTTTCAGATTTTTAACATAAGTTTTAGTTTTTTTAAAACAAAATCAGATTTTTGTAAAATCGTTTATTATAAAAAAATTGAAAATAATTTTGAGTTTTTATTATTTTATAATTTCAAGATACTTTAAAAAAATGGAAAATATTCTCGAAAAAATGGAAAATATTTTCGAAAAAGTGTGTAGTTTCTTTTTTAAAAAACCATTTTCATATTTTTGATTCTTTTTTTGTTTTTTAAACAAATTATCGTGTTTTTTTTATATTTTAATATTTAAATTGAAATTTCTGAATCTAAGATGCACTGTGCACGATATATCGTGCCGATATTGAACACGAGCACAATATCGTGCCTCAGTAAAAATTAGGCACGATATACAGTGCACGAATATTGGGCACGATATCGTGCCCAATATTCGTGCCCAATTTTAAATAAGGCACGATATATCGTGCCTCAGTTAAAATTAGGCTCAATATCGTGCCCAGTATTCGTACCCAACTTTAAATAAGGCACGATATGAACACGATATGGGTATACGATTTTATACATAGGTGTGTGTATATAGGGGGGAAGTGTACACGATTTTGAGAAAAGCGTTAATCGTGATCAGTTTCAAAATTCAAAATTCAAAAAACACCAACTTAAAGAAGGGGCAATTTCGCCAATTTGGGTAGAAAAGAGTTTTGTTATTTTGGTGGGTAGAAAAGAGTACTACTTAAAAAATTGCCCCTTGCTTTATTCTTTTGGATTCAGATGCACATGGTATTGGTGACTAATAAAAACCATGCACTGGTGATGACTGAGAAATCCAAGACGAAAAAAATGCATAATAAATTATTTATTTAGAATAATGTTGAAGTTATATTAAAAGTTGATGATTCGATACAATAAATAATATTTAAGGTATGAACAGATACGTTGATCTACCTAAACCACGTTACATTGGTATAAATATTTCATTTTCCAACGAATTTGCAGTCATAAAAGACTATTTTTATGGTTGTAAAATTCTACGTTGGCATGTGACCCTGGAGTGGAGCATTCATTGCTGCGGGCCATCATCATTTTCTCCTCAGATATAAAATAAAATAAAAAACTTTTGAAGAAAAGATACGATTTTTTGGTTAATTTATTTATTTCTTGGCCCCGCCCTTTCAAGACATGGAGAAAAACATAAAAGAAACAATGACAAATATTATATAATTAAGTACCAAAAAAAAATGATAAATATATAAAGTAAACATGAATATTTAAGTAATTTCGATCTGGCACGTACGTAAGTTTGTTCCATAAAATGAATTTTAATATTTGGAAAAAAAATAGCTTATGATTTCATATGGAATTAATGCATCATATACAATCATCATTACATTAAATTACCTAATGCACATACATTGAGTTTGTGGATTCAAGTATTAAATATATTATTTGATGAAAATAAATATTGTATAATAAATATGTGCACTTAATTATGTAATATAGAAAGAATTAATGCAACTAGCTAGGTATGGGAGCCTGGTAGGTGCCACGCCAACAACTCTGTATTTTTGGATGATTCTCTAAGCCAGCTAAATTCAGTTAGCAAATAAAGATCATATAATTTTTTCTTTTAACTTTTTTATTATTTTTTTGGGAAGGGTCCAAGTAATAATATATAATCTCTTATCCAGGCTACCACATTCCCAAAATTCAACATTTTTATACTAACTAAACAATAAAAAGTAGTACTGCCAATGGGTACGTGAACGTGACCAACCGCAACTGAATTATTTGCCATAAAGACTAACAATGAGCTTCTCATAAAAAGAAACTAAACTTTATACGGTTGGATTAAAAAAATTGAGGATTATAATATATATTATATATGTTTAATATTGAGAATTTCATTTGTCTACCCTGTATCCCAACCCATCATATCTCCAATATAAGTTTCGCAAATCCCTTCAATTAATGTTTAACAGTGTTTTTCTTAATAGACAACGGTGAAAAACTGTTGTCTTTGTGCTCATGAGGCCTATTAGAGTATTCTAGAAACATTTCAGTTTTTCTGTTAAGTTTGTTAGTGTACTGTTAGGTAGTTAAAGTTAGTTGTAACAGTACCATTCATCCCGTATAAATAACTCACTTCACAGCAATAATAAAAATCTGGTTTTCATTCTTCTCAACACGAGATATGTGTATTTCTCTATAATCTAACATGGTATGAAGAGGACGGTGGTCCTCTCCGGTAGTTTTTTTTTCTCCGGCAATTTTTCTGGCAGTTTTTTTTCCCCATTTCTCATGGATTCCTCTGCCTCTGTTACTACTCCTCCTACTTTCCATTCAATTCCTCTTCGTCTCACAAGAGAGAATTATCACTATTGGAGACTTCAAATCCTATCTACAAAGTGGATGCTCATGGATTTGAAGGTTTTTTTGCATTTGGATCGGTACCAATTCCCCCAAAATTGGTTGATGGCGAAGTCAATTTGGAGTATACTCTGTGGATCCGTCGTGATCAATTAATGTTTAGCTGGATAATTGCGTCGATTTCTGAATCCATGTTGGGATACATAACTCGGTGTACAACCTCATCCGATCTATGGTCTGTGTTGGAGACTGCATTCCGTTCACAACCTCGAGCTCGTGTTCAACATTTGAAAGCTCAACTTCATAGCTCAAAGAAAGGAGATCTCTCTATTTCTGATTATATTCTTCATATGCAAGGTATTACTGATAATATTCATGCTGCCGGATATGAATCGATTGTGGTGAATTTAACTGCGAGAGCTGAAGAGCTTACTCTTCAAGATGTTCAGTATGCTCAGCAAACACATGAGATGAGACTACAACAACAAATTTCTACTGAATCTGTGCATCTCCATGCTCCACCTGCTGCACACTTTGCTAATAATCGAAATTCAAATGAAAATTTTAGCAATAGAGGCTCTATGCAGGCAATCATGGTGGATATAGTTCACGGGGTCGAGGTCGTGGGAGGTACCCCATAAATCGTCCTTCTTGCCAAATTTGTGGCAAAAACAATCATATAGCTTCTAAGTGCTTCAAAAGGTTTGATGTGAATTTTACTGGTGTGGATTTATCCTCTGCTCAAGCTCACTACATGTCTAATGTGCCTGATATGTCTAACCTCTTGGTACAAATACTTGCTTGCCTATATCCAGTCAGATGCCATTCCCATCTCCTCCGCAATATGCCAACTCTGCCTCATCAGTCAGTGAATATGGATATCCTGGAAATGAGTCTGCTTGGTTTATGGACAGTGGAGCTACTGCTCATGTTACATCTGATCTGAAAAATCTCAGCCTCCAAAGTGCCTACACAGGGAGTGATAAGCTCACCATAGGTAATGGTTTCAAATGGTATTTCTCACATTAGATCTTCTATTCTTTCCTTTCCTTCTTCTTCTAAACCGCTTCTCTTAAATAATATTATTTGGTGCCTGACATTACCAAAATTTGCTGTCAATTCCACAATTTACCAAAGACAATAGAGTTTTTATTGAATTTCATCATGACTCTTGTTTTGTCAAGGACAAGCCGACTCATAGAATCTCTTTGAAAGGTTCACTCCAAGGGGGTCTCTATCAGCTTGATCTTACTCCTCTCCAACCACAAAGCTCTGCAAATTTGCATTCTTCTACTGCTCAGTTTTCTAATTCTGCAAATATTGTTGTTTCTGATGTAAATCTATGGCAAAAACGCCTAGGTCATTGTTCTTCTGCTGTACTAAATAATGTATTGAAGCAAATAAAAGGTTTCAATTCATCTTCTCAATTAGAATTTTGTCATGCATGTCAATTAGGCAAACTAAAATCTGTGTCCTTTCCTCCAGTTGAATCAAAAACTACTGCCCCTTTTCAACTTGTTTATTCGGATGTATGGGTCCTGCTTCCATTTCTAGTAATGGTTACAAATATTATATACATTTTGTTGATGATTTTACAAATTACACCTGGATTTGTCCTCTGAATACTAAAGGGGAAGCTCTGACTGCTCTAAAGCATTTCAATTCAGTTGTTAAAACTCAAGTCAATTCTCATATTCATACTTTTCAATGTGACTGGGGAGGATAATTTAGGCCCATTGCATCTTTTCTCTCCTCCTTAAAGGTTCAACTTAGACACCCTTTCCATATACTCATCAACAAAATGGTAAACCGAAAAGAAAACATCAACATATTGTCAATGTTGGACTCTCATTTCTAGCACATTCAAATATTCCCTATTGTTTTTGGTGGGATGCTTTTGTATCTGCAATTTTCACTATAAATAGACGTCCTACTTCCACTCTTATTCATCTCTCTCCATTCCAAAAACTCTTTGGCTCTATTCCTGACTATAACTTTCTCAAGAGCTTTGGATGTGCTTGTTATCCCTATCTCCGCCTATATAATCAGTCAAAACTTCAGTTCCGTTCTACCAAGTGTGTCTTCTTGGGTTATAGTCCTGCTCATAAAGGATATAGATGTCTAAGTCCTTCAGGTAAAATTTATGTGGCAAGAACTGTCTTTCAATGAATCCGAATTTCCTTATTCTTCCCTTTTCTCCACCTCTGTTTCCTCTTCTAGTGTATCCTCTCCTCTTCAAACTCCTCTCTTACATCAGTTACCAACTTATTCACACCCTACACAGACCCACAATTCTAACTCTTCTCAGTCTCCTCCACCTGTCCCAACCCTTTCTAACTCTCCTTCTACTTAGCTTGTATTGGCTACATCAGATTCCTCTACAACATCTAACTCATCTGCAGCTGTTCCTGCTCCTACTTCTCCCCCTCCTCCCACTCTTCCTTCTACTTCTCAATCCTCTCATCCTATGCTTACTCGTTCTAAGCTTGGTATCTTCAAACCTAAACCTACAATGTGACCAATACCACTTGTGAACCAAAGTCTCAGAATCGATGCTCTATCAAACTCCCGGTGGAAAGGCTGCAATGGATCTTTGAATTTTCAAAGATTAGTTAAGAATCACACTGGGATCTTATTCCTTTTCATTCACACATGAAAATTGATCATAAGTGGGTGTTTAGGGTCAAGTACAATCCTGATGGTTCTATAGATCAATTTAAGGCTCATTTGGTAGCCAAGGGATTTCAACAGCTTCCTGGGGTGGATTATTTTGATACGTTTAGCCCTGTGGTTAAACCTATAACCATCAGACTTGTATTCTCTCTGGCAGTCTTTAGAGGTTGGTCTATTCGACACATTGATGTTAATAATGCCTTCTTGTATGGGGATTTGAAGGAAGATGTCTATATGTCTCAGCCCACTGGTTATGTTGATAATTCCAAACCCACTCATGTTTGCAAATTGGTTAAATCTATTTACGGACTGAAGCAAGCCCCTAAATCCTGGAATGATAAGCTTAAGTTTCACTTGTTGTCTCTTGGTTTTCTTGTTTCTCAGTCTGACTCTTGCCTGTTCTATCAGAGGATTCAATCGCATCTTGTTTTGGTATTGGTTTATGTGGATGATATTCTAGTTATGGGGGATGATTCTAAATTGGTTACTCATGTTATTGATGGTATTCAGATATCATTCTCACTGAAACATCTTGCGAGTTTCCTATTTTTTGGGAATCCAGGTTAATTACATTGGTGCTGGCATTTTACTTAATTAGTCAAAATATATTCTTGATCTTTTAAAGAAAACAAATATGGAAGATTATAATCCCTGTGCTACACCTCCTTGCATCAATCAAAAACTTTATCTTCAGGATAGTGCTCTGTTGGAAAATCCTACTCTATATAGAATCACTGTAGGTGCTTTGCAGTATCTGACCCTTACACGTCCGGATATCTCATTCATTGTTAATAAGTTGAGTCAGTTTCTTCATGCCCCAACCTTATCTCATTGGGGTGCTTGTAAACGTGTTCTTCGATATCTTCGGGATTCTATGACACAAGGTTTACTCTTTCAGTCTTCTCCAAGGATGAATCTTGAGAGTTTTGCAGACGCGGATTGGGCTAGTTCGATGGATGATCGTCGATCCACTAGCGGTTACTGCGCATTTCTTGGGCCCAATATCATTGCGTGGAGTTCCAAAAAAAAAAATCGATCTGCGTCGCTCAGCGAAGACGAGAGATCGAGTATCATTCCTTGGCATCAGTCACAACGGAGTTAATTTGGATTAAATCATTTTTTTCTGAGCTTGGGCTCGCTATTCTTCCCAGATCTGTCATATGATGTGATAATATCAGTGCCATTTCTCTAGCTTCCAACCCTGGTTTTCATGCGCGTACCAAACATATTGAGGTCGATGTCCACTTTATTCGTGAAAAATAGCTGCTAAAGACGTTGAAGTTCGTTTTTTGCCTTCCGAAGATCAAGTTGCAGATGTCTTAACTAAGCCTATTGTTGCAGCCCAGTTTCATAATTTGTGTTCTAAACTTTCCTTGCAGTCTCCCTAGTTCGGTTGAGGGGTGTGTATTAGAGTATTCTAGATATGTGTATTTCTCTATAATCTAACAAGGCCGAATCTACTACACAGATCCCGTAATACCCAAAGTCATAGGTATAAGTTGCAAATCTCATCTCTATTGTAAGTAATTTGAACTGAATAACTTAAAACCATTTGTATTTTCGACTAATCTGCAGTAATTAAATTTATTGAATTAAGCAATAAATGGGCTTCTATATAACAGTCTCATGGCTCTTAATCAAATTTTATGTTTGCAGGTTGGGCCAGTTCCCTAACTTAGAAGTAGTTTTATACTCGGAGTTACCTTGACACATGAACTAATTACCTTAGCATAAAAGATCTACAATATTTGGAATCAGCGTAGCCTAAACTTGAACAATTGGTCTTAAAAAAAAACAATGGTAAATTTTATTATGATTTGACACACTTTGATAATTTTTTATGAGAGTAGTGTTTATAGATTTTGAGCCTTCGGTAAAGTTTTACAAGAGGTCTAATTTAATCTGTTACCAATTCTTCTTTTAATTTTCTAGAATTTTGAAATTTAATTAATCTTTCAACTATTTTTTATTTTTCAAAACCAGATTAATTCATACTTCTTGTTTAACATCTTCTACGCCTTGTTTTGATCTTTAAATAAAAATAAAAAGTAATGAGCAAAAAACTAAAAATAAAAAATAAAAAGGAAAAGTGACGAAACAATAGAACATGTGAAATAAAAATAATGAGAATCTCATGTCGATCGTTACTCGTCAGCTAGCAACTTATTCTCAAAATAAATGCTTAATTGCGAGGATGAGAGATATAAAAATGTTATGCATGTCAAAGCGAATAATTCAGTTTTGTCACAGACCAAACTATTATATTATATTATCCAAATTAATAATAAGCCAAGAAAAATTCATTACCTCCTAATTATTATCCAGTTTCCATCTTTTCTAGAAAATTTCAATGGATTGACTCTCTTTTAGGATATGATGAATGTTATTGACCAAATGAGTTTTTTCGTATGATATCGTCTATGTCAAAATGGTGCTTCATCTTCTATCTTATTGGACATATAATTGTCAATAATCTTTTGTTATGGTTATCAAATGCCTTATCAAACCCACAATTTATGCTTGACAATGGATGTGGTAACTTTTTATACATTTAACAATTATATGTGCAATAGAATAAAAGATCAACACCATTTTGTATCTTTGGGAGTAGTAGGGATTATAATGATGTTTGATGATTAATTAACAATGGAAATGAGAATAACAATTTTAAAAAATAAGGGAAACTCTGCAATTGATTTGATCTTTTTGTTGTTGTATTGTCGTTATAAGACCTAATTTGATTTATTAAAAACTTTCCAATTTCCTGACAACCATTAATCTTGTAATTTAATTTCAAAGTTGAATATACACACATACATAACTAAATTAGTTAGACCATTAAGTCCACTAAATTATGGGACTTGAGCATAAGTTTATTAATTTGGGGTCTTAGGCAGCCGCCTCAATGCCATGACTTTGAGTTTTGTTTAATTTGACGAGCCATATTCTCAAATTTTATTAATATTTTTTTTGGCAAATATATTTATTTTTTCATTTTTCATCAGATATATTACTTGTATAATTTTTGGTTTAAGTTAAATACAAAAATACCTAGAGATAATAACATGTCATGTTTTTTCATGCATAAAATATCGTATAATAATTACATTCCAAACCTATATATTCGACATTAATATCTAATATATGTTCAGTTTTATAAAAATCTAATAAAGATAGTTTTAATTTAAAAGGGAAAAATTAAATATAAAAATATGACTGAAAACGGAGCCAAATTAACATTGTGTTAGCCTTTTCTTTTGAAGGTCCATTTTAAATTTCAATATTTTCAATATAGCTTTATTAATTTCTGTGTGAAAATAGAATTATTTGGATATAAAATTTATTTGTGTTTGATTTTATGTTAGAATATATTATTAAAAATAATTTAGATTATTATATTACCTTATATTTGTTAATGGTGGACTCATGTTCAAATATTTAAATATGAAAAGGTGATGTGAAATGAATGGCGTGAAAGTGACTGAAACCCACATCTTTTAAAATAGGTGGACATTTCATAAGAGTTCTTGTAGAATTGGATTTTAATTCTCCATTGCAGAAATTTATTATGGTAGAACGAATAGGTCATTGTTCATTCGTGTCGCTCAGTTATGAAAATTTGCCAGAGTTCTGCTCTGACTGTCGAATTGTTGGACATTTGGACGCTAATTGCAGGCAAGCGAACAATCAAGCGATGAAGCATAATGCAGAATCCAAAACTGTGGATGGTGCTAAACCAGGCTATAGTCCCGTGCATGGCGGAGCTCTAGTCTGAGACCATGCTACTACCACTAAGAGTAAAACTATGGATTCAGAACAGTGGGTGCAAGTCAAGAAGCGGACAACCCAAGTAGGTCGTTCTCCGGAAGGGGGTAACATCTAATTTGCATGTTCAAATTAATAATCCTTTTGAGGTTCTCAGTGACGAGGATGAATAAATTCCTCATGAAAAGATTAATTCGGAGCAAGTTTAAACTCGCGGGGAGGGGTCAAGTTATAGCAGGGGTAATGGTGATTGCTTAGGAGATACTAATCATGCAGGCAATAAATACTGATTGAAAGATGGATCTTCATCAACCATTGCAGCAAAATCCAGTGATAGCTTCGGACAATATGGTTATGGCTGCAAGTTTAGATGATAAAGGTAAAGAAAGCTTGCAACGAGCTATGGACACAGTCTCATGCAATATGCCTATTAATGACTATGAGTTTAACAATGCTACTCCGTCGGAGAGTTTCCAAGCCATGGCGGCAGCCGCACGAAAACGGTTGTCAGATATGGCGGAAGAAGAGGAAGAAGAAGACGAGGAACAAGAAGAAGCTTAAAGACAAAGATAGATGACACCTCCACCACTCCGCTTGTCTTTCCTTTATGTGATTCTTCAGAAGCTCTGAAGTCAATGGCAATTGTGGCTCGTGGATCACGGACCGACATTCCACAGGCTACATTAGACCATCAAGAAGATACTCGAGCATGTGCTAAAAAAACAATTAACTATGTTATTCGAAGATCTTCTAGAAATATACGTCATTCGTTTAAATTGCATTTTAAAGTTATTTTTGTTGTTTCATTTTTCTGAAGTTTAACATCTTTTTTCCATTGCTACCTGATCGGTTTGTGATCAGGACTTTTTGCTTTCTTTTATATATTTCTGTTTATCTAAAAAATATTATGTATTAGTTTCATAAATTTTGAAAAATATTAGTGAAACTACGCCTTAAATGCCTATTAAATGTTTGAAAGTTCTGTGTGTTGGAGAAGTGTTTGAAAAAATGAATTGAAAAATAGTACTCTCTCCGTCCTAATTATATAGTCCAATTTGACTTTTCACACAGATTAAGTAAAGTATCGAAAATTACAAGTATGCAAAATATTTTCTTGATTTGCCTTTATTTAATGAATATTGTAAATTACAAACTGCATATTAAATGGATTATAATAGTAAAAGTATGGAAAAAATACTATTAAATATAGAAAATGGACTATATATTTAGGACATCCCAAAAACAAATAATGGACTATGTATTCGGGATGGAGGGAGTAATATTTTATACAAACATTACCCTCTATGTTTAAATTTGTTTTGGACAACATAGCCCTATGTTTGAATAGGTTATTACATAACTCTATCTCCAGGTCTAAAAAAGTCTTCCTTTGTGGAGTAAAATTTTTCTCTCTTTAGAGAGGGAACCCTAGTTGTTTTGTCTCTTGACCACCCGCCTCCTTCCCTTTTGTCTGAACTCTGTTTCTTCTCTCTTGCACTGTGAGCAAACTGATCCATGGTGGTCCACTAGTATATTGGCCTTTGAACTTTAGTCTAGGTTGGGAGTCATCATGCATCTTTTGTGTTTTTTTTTAATGCTTTTAATGTTGGTATGCTTCATGGGTTCTTCTGCATTAATAGTTGGTCTTATACCTTTTTTATATTTTATCCCACCTACCATTGTTGACCTCATTATTATTCTTTGTTTTGCTTGATTCTTGGTACATGTTCTTTTTTTTCTTTTATTTCTGCTCCCCTTTTGTCCCCATGTATTCCCCCGTTCCCCCTTCCCTTTTCTTTTATGGTTTTTGTTACTCACTCCAGGTGGCTAAATCTGAGGTATCTAAGGCCTGATCTAAGGGTTGAGGTCCCTTTGGCTAAAATAGATCGAGACATTACGGATAGATTGAATGCCTTCTCCTTGTCTTCGGTTGAAAATGAGGAAATACAGCTGGAAGTGGACGACATTATCATTAGAAAGAATGAATACCAGAAAAGTCTTACTGGTAAAATATTTGGTGCAAAAAAAACGAACTTCACAGGTTTTAAAAACACAATGAGCAACATTTGGCAAACTAAGGAGGTTTTTTCTGTTTGTGAAATTGGTCATAATTTGTTTTAGGTCGTCTTTTCGAATCAAGAAGATAACTATAAGTTGCTTAAAGGTAAGACTTGGAGCTTTGATAGCCAATACCTGATTTTACGGGAATGGACAGAGGAAGTATTGGAGAACCCAGAAGCGTTTAAGAAAGTGGAACTTTGGGTTCAATTATGGAATATTCTATTCCACTGGTTGAGCATTGATACGGGCAGGAAAATTGGCAAACAATTTAGAAAAATGGTGGACATTACTATACCAGAGACTGGGAGCTCTAAAGGGAAACACATGAAGATTCTTGTGGAAGTTAACTTGGAGGAACCATTAATGCGTGGGACAAAGATCACTTTAGGAGATGAATCATACTAGGTCAACTTTAAGTACGAAAATCTCCAAACCTTCTGTCTCTATTGTGGGGTGATTGGGCATTCGGAGAGGGGCTGCAATAAGAGGAAGTGTGACCTTGAAGACAATCATTTCTTGGATATACAGTATGGTGACTGGATTCGGACTGTGGAGGTTGGTAATTTTAGGATAGGCTACAACCATCTTTGTAGCCAAAACCCCCCAATACGTCAAGAACAATCCAAAGAAAAAGGATCAAGAAGTGTTGATAACTTCTCACAGGGTGCTCATAAGCTGGAAAGGGAAAATACCAACTTAGTGAGTTATTAGACCGAATAGTTTCACTCTAGTGAGACCATACATAAACCTTACCTGGAACACAGAGAGAAAGGAATTTTCATGGGAAGCAAAGAGAATGTGAAACCGTGTGAAACTTTGGATCAAGCTAGTGGTGGCTTTAAGGAGTTTGAGAGTAAGGATCGGGAAATGTTGATTGATGACAACCAATGTAAGATGATAGGAAAATAGGAGAACATGGCCCGAATTCCCTTCTCTGATATTCAGAATGTAAGCAATCAAAAACCTGATGCATCTAAGGCTGGGGAAAACAAGCAGGGGACGAATATCATCAAGAAGTTTGGAGGTAAAGGACCTATGCCTAAACCTTTGGATATCATAGCTGATGATGGGGCTGGAAATAGTGGAAAAAAGAGAAATTTCAATCTAATGGATGATTCTAAAAAGAGTGATATGGAGGGCAATAAAAAACTCAAAGAAACCAAGATGGTTGGTGTAGAATTACTAAACTTTGAAAAGGTGGAGGTGGCCAGCCTTAATTGGGCCCAAAGTTATCCATGAAGATATGCTCATGGAACTGTAGAAGATTAGGAAGACCCCCTACAATTCCCCAATTCAAGGAGTCTCTTCGGCTCCATCTCCTCAATTTGGTATTTCTATGTGAAATAAAAAAAAAGAGCTTTTATTAAGACCGTTTGGAAGTTGAATGATAGATGATTTTGGGTGGATCCTTTAGGTAAAAGTGGGGGCTTGGTTGTTTTTTGGTCCTCTAGAATTAGTGTTGCGAACATAATCTACTCTCATTTCTGCCTTGAAATTGAATTCTCCTTGGAGGATCACCCTGATTCTATGTAGGCCATTTTTATTTATGCTAGCACATATAAGATTGCTAGGAGGGACCAATGGCAGTTTCTTGTGCATCCAAGGTGAAATGGGGTGCTCTTTGGAACATGGGAGGGGATTTCAACAATATAACTGATCCGGGGAAAAAAGTGGGTAGACTTTGGAGTATAGGAAGCTGTCAGGAGTTCAACACTTTTATTGGTGATATGAATATGGGGGAAATTCATTTCCATGGGCACCCTTTTACTTGGGCCAACAACAGAGATGGTGAAGGATTCATGGAGGAAAAACTTGATAGAATGTTTGGATCCCCTAGTTGGCCAATTAAATTCCCTGATGTTAGAGTCCAACATATGAAAAAATAGGCTTCTGATCATTACTTGCTCCTACTTGAGACTGATCCTCCTAGGAGTATTGGAAAGAAAATATTCTTTTTTGATAAAAGAAGGATTCATTGGCAGGGTTTTGACATGGTGGTGGAGCAAGCTTGGAAGTCTGATATTAAAGGGACCCTTCTGTACCAAGTGAAACAGAAAATTGGTCGATGTAGATTGGCTATTATCAATTGGAGCAAGGATAGAAGAACTAACTCAACTGAGGTGATCCAAAAATGCAAAGATAGACTTTCTGAAAAGAAAAAGGGTGGTTGTTTTGAGAGTTGGAATGAATGGGGAAAATTGAGAACGGTGCTTGATCGGGCCTATAAAGAGGAAGAAGGCTATTGGAGTCAAAAAACGAGAATTAATTGGTTGAAGGAAGGTGATAAGAACTCCAATTTTTTCATGCGTGTACAATTCAAAGATAGGAAAGTTACCTGTATTGAAAACCTTGTCAAAAATGATGGTACTATCAGTTCCTCGCATGATGAGATTGAGAATGAGGTTGAAGGCTACTATCACCCTTTGTTTGAGTCCTCGAATTCTGATGTTGATCTATCCATTTTAGAGGGGATACTTCAATCCATTTCGGCCTCAATGAATAAAATTCTCACTAGCCACGTGGAGGAGGGAGAAATCAAAAAGGACCTTTTTGATCTCTGTCCTAACAAAGCTCCTGGTTTGGATGGTATGAGCCCTCTTTTTTGCAGCATTTTTGGCATTTCATTTCTTTTAAATTGTGCATCGATGTGAAGGACTTTTTCATGCGTGATAAAATGCTTCGTTGCATTAATCACACAATTATCACTCTCATTCCTAAAATAAAAAACCCATCTTCCCTTGCACATTACAGACCTATCAGTCTTTGTGGGGTGATTTACAAAGTGATCTCCAAAATTATTGTCAATAGGATGAAACTTGTGCTTCATCATTGTGTGAGTGTTAATCAATCCACTTTCATTCCTGGTAGACAAATTATTGATAATGTGGTTTTGACTCATGAATGCATACGTCATATGAAAAGCATTAGAAAATGTCAAAAGGCATTTATGGCTCTCAAACTAGATATGTCAAAGGCCTATGATAGAGTGGAGTGGAGATTTCTTGCTTCTGTGCTTATTAAAATGGGATTTGATTGTATTTTTGTGAATTGGATCTTTAACTGTATTAATTCCTCTTCCTTCTCTTTTAATATCAATGGGCAGGTTTCAGGGTATTGTGTTCCATCTCGAGGTATCAGGCAGGGGGATCCCCTCTCCCCCTATCTTTTATCTTGCTCTCTAAGGTGTTTTCTAATCTTATTAAACAAGCCCAACCTTGTCAGTTATTCTAGGGCATTAAAATAAGTAGAGGGGGTCCAATTTTGACTCACCTCTTCTTTGTTGATGACTCCATTTTATTTTGTGAAGCTACCCCTTTCCAAGCCTTGAGTGTTAGAACCATTCTTGATAGATTCTGTATGGATTCAGGCCAATAAGTTAATTTGGAGAAATCTTGTTATGTTTAGTAAGAATATTGAGGGAGGGCTTAAGGCTGACATCTGTGCATTGCTGAATGGTATCACTGAATCCCAAAAATCTAGATATCTAGGTTTACCCATGGTGATAGGGAGGTCTAAGAAGGAAATCTTTCAGTTTGTGGTTGAGTGTGTCCATAAGAGAGTTAATAGTTGAAGGAACATATTTCTTTCTAGTGCTGGGAAGGAAGTCCTTCTTAAAGCTGTGATTAATGCCATGCCTAATTATATGATGTCTTGCTTCAAAATTCCTGTCCATATTTGTAAGGAAATTTGTAGTATTTCATCTAAATTCTGGTGGGGTTCTTCTGATAATGGTGGCACTAAAATCTCTTGGGTGGCTTGGGATAAAATGACCTTACCTAAAGCTGAAGGGGTGTTCGCCAAAAATACTCAGATCATACAACTGCAAGTATACAGTGTAGATTATAGAATAATGGCAAGCAAGGTCGTATTTCTCAGGGATTGAATGCGAAACACTTTAGGCTATAATAACATCGTGTTTCAATTTTATTGAAGTGACCGAATATCCAATTTAAGTAAAAAAAACAAATAACAAGAAAAATAAATAAATTTGTGAACCCCACAAGTATTTTCAACAACTACATGAGCAACCGTAGACACATAATCTCAACATGTTTCTTCCATATTAAATCCAATTAAATTTTCAAAACCAATTCATGCAATTCTATGGGTTCAATTCCTAAGATAGTTTATTCCCCCTCCCGGGCGGCGCATAAACACTAGATTAATAACAATTATAGGTCTCCTGACTCGATACAACTATCATTAACTCCAAAAGATTTATGAATTGAAAGACTCCCCACAAATAGTTGTAGGTCTCCCGACTCGATACACTCATTTATGTCTGTATTCGATTTTCGTCTTTGTTAGAACTCCTCTTCCGAATTTCGCACTCACAAATATGACATGCAAATTATTGGCCAAATAAAAACAATTAAGAGCACTCGAATTCATAAAATAAAAAGCACGAATCAATTAAGAAAATAATTAATCAAGATTTAACATGAATCTCTTTTTTTTATTATGCCCCTAAAAAGATCCGAAAGATTATCCAAACATTGATTACAAGCTCATAGACAAATTCGAAATCAACATTATGACATCCTTTAAGCACAGACAAGAGATCTAGACATAGAAAGAAAACCCCTTCTTGTCAGAATGGATTCCCCTCCTAAGCCTTTGAATCTCTTGTGCTCCCGTAGATGCGAAAGGCCTTGTGGTGTTCTTCGTGACCTAGCGTTCCTCTCGCAGAAGACTTCGAATCTTGTGTTCCTGCGTAATTTGATGTGTTGTATGATGTATGAAGTGATGTATTTTCGTGCAAGCCTTGGGTTCCATTTATAGATGCATGGAGGTATTATTTGTAGAGTTCGAACGGGAAAAGAACTACGAAAAACGCGTCTTGGCAGAGTCCCACACTGCCTGGCCGTGTGGTTTTGTTGCTCAGCCCTTTCTCACACGGTTGTGTGAGTTCACACGGTCTGGTCGTGCGGTGCGTTATCCTTTCCCACACGGTTGTATGGGTTCACACGGTCCGACTGTGTGGGCCTGGTTACGTCCCTTGTTTTTTCCACTTCAAACGGTTGTGTCATTTCACACCGGCATTTTCACACGGCCGTGTGAAGTGTTTTTGTCCATTTTTTTGTCGTTTTGATCTTTCTCTTTGCATTCGTCATTCTTAGACGGGCATTCCAACTGACATTTCTTCATTTTAAGCTATGTTTCCTGTAAAAATTACAAGAATACGCATTATCATGCCCTTTTAAGGAAACCATGTAAAATATACTAAATATGTGTACAAATGCATCAAATATATATCATTTTAAGCCCCAAATGCACGTATATTTTATATTCATCAATATCCACCAAACTTAAGCATTGCTCGTCCTCGAGCAATTTTAAGAAAAATAATATCAAGGGGTAAAAACTAACACCCAAGAACACTATGAACATGAAATGGCATTATATTCCATACTCAAGGAAATGATGTAATTCATTATCAAGAAGTCATCATTCATAAACTCGGCATAATTAATACTCTCTTGGGTACTCGACATCGCGACTCACAAGTAGATAGTGTATCACTCGACTCTCAAAAGTGTATGGATAATGTTTACTCTCAAATTTAATTCAGTGAATGTAGAAATATCATAGGCTTGCATATCGTCTAACATCTCGACCACTTTTGTGTGCATAACTTAAGAATCAAAAAGGACTTTTATTTAGTTTGTAATGTAGGCTCTTTGGTAATGGTAGGAAAAATTTGGATTAAGTGACTTGACTTGAGCAAATAGAATTTAAATACACAGACTTGCAATTCACCAACCCAATTTCAGATAATACTCATTTTTTTTTTCAATTACACCTTTATTTCTCTTTTTTCATTCTTAGGCATTGTTGCCTATTTTTTCTTCTTCTCTAGCTTCAAACTCTCATTTCACAATTTTCAGAATTGTTCTTTTGCTTTGCTCGATTTTTCTCTTCTTTTTCAGAGATATTTCTTTCTTTTTTCGAGCTTCATGTATTTTTTTAATTTACCCAGATACTGCTCATCACTCTTTGTTTTGCCAACTTCCTATCTTTTTTCATAATTTTTCACCACATCTCTCCCAAACTTATTTATTTTCTATACGCTCAAGAAATTTCAGAGATAAAATCATTTTGCAATATTAAAGATCAATGTGGCTAAGAATAAAAAGTTTTGGCTCAAAATTGGTTAACTAGGAAATCATGAGTTCATAGGTAGGCTTTTTAGGCTAAGTATGCTAAACAAAGATGGCCTTAAATCATTTTCAAAAATTGCACACACACATGGCTTCAATGAAGATACCAGAGCAAGTTCTAGAGTTCTATCAATCATGAATGACACACTCGGAAACAAATAAGCTGCATAAGATAAAGCAGTTATAGGCACAAAAGCTCACATGCTTACTTTTCTCAACATGCTCAAATACCCAATTTTCTCAACTAATGCCAAACAAATAAATGACATCTTCCAAATAATTCATCAAATTATTCCCAGAAGTATGTTATCTCATTCCATAAGATGCTCATAGTAAAATCATACGGAAGCTGGACATTTTCTAAAAAACAACTTGATTAAAAAAAATCACACACAAAAGCAATTAAACGTGCTAAAGCGATCAACATGCTAAAAAGAATCAAATAAAAATTGAAATAATAAAAAACAATCAAATAAATTTATGCAAAAACTTTTATGCTCTACATGCAATCCTAAATGCAATGCAAAATGCAAAAAATACTAAATTACGCATTCTTGACAATCCCCCCAAACTTAAAATATGCTTCGTCCGAATATATGGGAAAATTAATCAAAAGAAAGAGGAAAGCATAAAGAGTACTTACCTGGATAGTTCCGGTGAAGCTGGGAGCTCGTCCGTCAAATTGGAAACTGGAGGAGCAGATTGCACGGTCGGGTCGTGTGCGTCCACACGCCCGAGTGCGTCTGTCCTTTTTACCCCCGGGATTTATCGCGACGTCTCTTGGGTTGCCTCCCACAAAGCGCTAAGTTTTAAGTCTTCAGCCCGACTTCAGAATCCTAACATCACTTTTGTTGAACCGTGTCAGTTGAAATTCTTGAGCACTCATATTCTGTACCATCCATCAGACGAATGGCGTTGCATTGTTTTCTCAGATTAAGTTCAGTATAGGTTTGGGAATTTGCCCTTTTGATGTTGGGCTCCCACTGCAGATTGCGATTTGGGCTACTTGTATCTCCAAAGATTATTTACAACAAAAAGTGCTTCAATTAAGATTGAACTACTTATTACTATATCTAAGTAGAGTCTAATCAATCCCCAGCAACGGCGCCAAAAACTTGTTCGCCAAAAATAATGGATCATACAACTGCAAGTGTACAGTGTAGTTTATAGAATAATGGCAAGCAAGGTCGTATTCCTCAGGGATTGAATGTGAAACACTTAGACTATAATAACATTGTATTTTTATTGAAGCAACCGAATATCCAATTTAAGTAAAAATCGAAAATAACAAGAAAAATAAATAAATTTGCGAACCCCACAAGTATTTTCAACAACTACAGGAGCAACCTTAGGCATATAATCTCAACGTGTTTCTTCAACATTAAATCCAATTAAAGTTTCAAAACCAATTCATGCAATTCTATGGGTTCAATTCCTAAGATAGTTTATTCCCCTCCCGGGCGGCGCATAAACAGTAGATTAATAATAATTATAGGTCTCCCGACTCGATACACCCGTTTATGTCTGAATTCGATTTCCGTCTTTATTATAACTCCTCTTTCGAATTTCGCACTAACAAATATGACATGTAAATTATTGGTCAAATAAAAAGCAATTAAGAATAAGCACTCGAATTCATAAAATAGAAAGTATGAATCAATTAAGAAAATAATTAATCAAGATTTAGCATGAATCCACAACTTTGATTATGCCCCTAAGATCCGAAAGATTAGCCAAACATTGATTACAAACTCATAGATAAATTCGAAATCAACATTATGACATCGTTTAAGCACAACAAGAGATATAGACATAGAAAGAAAACCCTTCTTATCATGATGGATTCCCTCCTAAGTCTTCGAATCTCTTGTGCTCCCGTAGATACGAAAGACCTCGTGGTGTTCTTCACGACCTAGCGGTCCTCTCTCAGAAGACTTCGAATCTTGTGTTCCTGCGTAATTTGATGTGTTGTATGTTGTATGAAGTGATGTATTTTCGTGCAAGCTTTGGGTCCCTTTTATAGATGCATGGAGAGATCACTTGTAGAGTTGGAACGGGAAAAGAACTCCGAAAAATGCATCTTGGTAGAGCCAGGCCGTGTGGCACCACATGGCCGTGTGGTTTTGTTGCTCAACCCTTTCTCACACGGTTGTATGAGTTCACACGGTTTGGTTGTGCGGTGCATTGCCTTTTCCCACACGGTTGTGTGGGTTCACACGGTCCGGCCGTGTGGGCCTGCTTCCGTCCCCTGTTTTTCCCCACTTCATATGGTTGTGTTATTTCACACCGGTATTTTCACACGGCTGTGTGACACCACTTGGTCCGGCCGTGTGAAGTATTTTTGTCCATTTTCTTCATTATTTTGATCTTTCTCTTCGCATTCGTCATTCTTAGCCGCGTATTCCAACTGATATTTATTCATTTTAAGCTCCGTTTCCTATTAAAATTACAGGAATATGTAGTATCATGCCTTTTAAGGAAATCAAGTAAAATATACTAAATATGCGTGGAAATGCATTAAATATATATAATTTTAAGCACCAAAATGCACGTATATTTTACACACATCAAGAGGGGCTAGGTTTTCAAGACCTTGCTCTTTTTAATGAAGCTATGCTCACTAAACAATTGTGGAGATTAATTTCTCAACCCAATCTCCTCATTAGTAAGGTGCTTAGGGCTAAGTATTTTAGCAAGAAAGGGTTGTTGGACTGTGAACCTAAGAGTGGGGGTTCTTGGTTGTGGAAAAGCTGGCTCAAATCAAAAAAAGCTCTGTTGATAGGTCTTAGGCAACAAGTGGGCAATGGAAAAGTTGTAAAAATTTGGGATTCCCCTTGGATACCTCAAACTCCTACTTTTAAACCTTGTTGTATTAAACTTGATAATTGTGAGTTTCTTTGGGTTAAGGATCTTATGACAGCTGATGGTAAAAATGGGAATGTGATTACTCTTAATCAGTTGTTCTGTGCAGCAGATGTCTCCAATATTTTGCGGTACCTATTTGCCAAGATGGGAGTAATGATAAATGGATTTGGCATTGGGATGGCAACGGTCTTTTCTTTGTTAAGTCAGCTTATGACTTATTGCTGAAGGGAAAAAAAAAGAAAAGAAAAGGACAAACCTGAATCAAGCTCAATGAATTTAGTTGCTGGGGTGTTTTGGAAAAGCTATTGGAAACTTGATGTCAAGAAAAATGAAGCATTTCTTGTGGAAAGTCTTGCACAATTGTTTACCAACTGCTCTATTGCTGTGTAAAAAGGGTATGAGATTAGATCCTAGATGTCCTATGTGTGGTGAATTTGAAGAGTCTGTGGAACATCTCCTCTTTCAGTGTGATCGTGCGAAGATTATTTGGAAATTGGCATCTGTGTGGTGGAACAATACCAACCATTCAGGATTCAAAGTGATTTGCTGGTGGGAAACCATTTGTGCTAGCAACAAAAGTGCTTTTTTTCAAGATCGTCTACAACTTTCAATCTATCTACTTTGGTGGATGTGGAAATCAAGGAATTTGCGGGTGTTTAACAAATGTTATTGGAATGAAAGAGATATTGTTAGATGTGCTACTCATGATTGGCAGGAATTTAGAATATTGGCTAACTCTAACAGTGAACTGATAAAACAACCTAAGGACCCCCTTTGGATGATGAATGGACTTGATTCAAACCAATTGATCGTAGGAAACCATCTCTTGGTTATCAGTGCTGTCAATGTTCCAAGTCAGGGTACTGCATTTGGGGGTTGGTTTGGTAATGAGTAGAGAAAGGTGGTGAAAGTTTGGGCCTCTTCTAGGGATTTCATTGATAATTCAGTGGAAGTGGCTTTGATTGGTATTCGTCTTGCTCTTTGTGTGGCTTCTAATGTTGGTTATATCAAAGTTAATGTGATGGTAGATGATAAGGATATTGCGAGCAACCTCAACAAACGACTTCCTTTTGTTGGTGATGGTGCGAAAATAGCCGAAGACATCTTCCTTTTATGTTTTCTTTTTGATCATGTGATTTTTTTGGCACAAGATCCCATTTGCAATGTCAATTGTAATAGGCTTGCTAGGTTTGCATTTGTTGGTAATCCGGATTTGAATTAGGTTGACCAATTCCCCAATTGGCTAGTGAATTAGTCATTTTGGTTATTTAGCTCGTTGGCTATACGTAGTTGTAATCTCTCTTGATGAGTTTTCTTGTATTAATAAAATGCTATCATTCGGAAAAAATAGGTTATTACATAAGCCGAATATAGCTGAGGAAAGTTGTACTAACCCGACGTCAAAAGTTAGCTGCCTATATTCAAAAGAGAAAGGTGGTGAAAGACAACAATGTATTTATTATTTTTATAGGAAATCACAATTTAGAAAAGAAGAGATACAGGGGCTCCAATCCCAAGACGCGCATGCACAATTTATATTATATGAATACGGAATTATTTGGTATTTTTTGTGTCTCATATTTCCGATTGCTGGCAATGACGTAGTCAGACCATCAAAGTGAGATGAGTTGGGATACGAAATTGGAGTGGGCCAAATGAAAAACTAAAAATAATCATATAATTATATATAGCTTAAATTTTTATTTTTTTATTCCTGAATAAAATGAAGTTAAGAAAATAAAATATGGGGGTCGAGCCAGGTTGACCCCCTATCTCTACCCTCAAATTGCGTGATATGCCTCAACTAACTACAGGTTACTAACAAGACATGTACACTTCTACGCACAAGGACTCAATATCACGATATTTTCCTTCTAGCCCCCTAAAAAGCCGATGGTTTCGAGTGGAAATCGACCCTTCACTCGGCCATTAAAACAAGGCATCATCACTGCTGATTATTCACTCGGTCGAGACATGACCTAGGGAACTTGAACTAAAACCACAAGAGTCATCGAGCCTCCTTAACATATTTTAATGAGAATTTTTTTTGTGCCCTCCGAACTATTTGAATTTTTCGATTTTGCCACCTAAACTTTTTTTTATGCACTTTACCTCCTGAAGTTCATGAGTATTGCATATAGCCTCCTGAGACTCGCCGCCGGAGGAATATTCCACCAAAATCTTATCACGTCTCATGCACGTGGGGGAAAAATTGTCATTTGACTGAAATTATACTAGAGTTATTGCACTTTGCCATCTAAAATTTGCACGATTTACACTTTGTCGCCTCAATTATAATTTTTTTATTTTTTTAATTTCTTGATAAGAAAAATTAACTTTTATCCACTTCAATAAAATATATTATCAACAAGATTATATTATATTTTTTTTAAATTTTTGTAGAATTGTAAATTATAGTTTACTTCCTTGATTTACTTTATTAGTTTATAAACTAAAAGATTATGAAATTAATGGTAATCTTTTTTTCAAATTATAAATAATAAATATACATAAACAATTATTTATCTATTTGGAGGCAAATAAAATAACATACGTAGGCAAATATAAATTCTGATATATTAGAATGAATTTTCATAAATAAATTAGTCTAAACTTAAACAAAAATAAAATATAATATAATATAATAAATTAGGAAGTAATAAGTTTGAACCCTATGTTAAAAATTATATAAAATATTTTAAAACTATAAGCAATGCAATTCATTAAAGTTGCAATACTTTTATTTTTAAAATTTACTTGAATTTATAATCTTAATTTTTAAAATACATTATATTATTATAAAATTGACACTGGTGTATATTTATAATTTTTCTCACTTTAAAACTCATAAAAATAGTTCTTTTCCTAATTTTGACGTGAAAACACAGTAAATTAAAAAGGTTAAAAAGGAATATATTATAAAATAATTGTATAGATAATATATATTTTATTAAAGTGAATACTAGTTAAGTTATTATTTTTTATCAAAAAATTTAAAATGATATAAAATAAATGTATACACATATAATTTTTTTATTTTTTTAAACAGATATGGCAAAGTGTAAATCGCTCAAAGTTTATATTGCAAAGTGACAATCCGACTATGTTTAGATGACAAAGTGCAATAATATTAGTATATTTGAGTTAAATGACAATTTTGTTCCCACGTGCATGACAAATAACAAAGTATTCCAGTGGAATATTCCGTTGGCGGTGAGTCCTAGGAGGCCATGTGCAAAACTCGTGAACTTCACGAGGTAAAGTGTCCCAAAAAAGTTTAGGTGACAAAGTTAAAGGCAAAAGAGATTTTTTTCTATTTTAATTGATAAATAACTTCTTATACCATTATTTGATGTACTGAAAAATATAAAAAGCAATAAAAAATATAAATTACTGCATCTATGACTCTAAGTAAATAGTATTATTATGTCTTATTACAAACGAGTAGGGGAGTAAATTGCACTTTTGATCCCATAAGAAAGGGACTCAAACACTTTTAGTCCAATACTTGCACTTTTGGTCCCACTAGATTTGTTTTAACAAATTTAGTCCCACATGAATCAAAAGTTTACAATTTTAGTCCCAAAACTAACGGAAAACTTAACTGACCGTTAACTCTATTCTTACGGGACCAAAAGTGCATTTATCCCCAAATTAATCAAATAAAAGAAAAAAAATCTGAAAAATTATTCAAAAATATAAAAAATTAAAAAATATAAAATCTGATAATTTATTTAAAAAACTAAAAATTGTAAAAAAAATAAATTATTTTAAAATCCTAAAATTATAAAAATGAAAGAAACTCAAAACTCTTGTTAAAATTTCGAAAATTGTTTTAAAAAACTCTGGAAATTTTCTAATAATATTCGACTTTAAATCCCAAATTTGGAATAATTTTAAGACTTAAAACAAATTTCCAGATTTTTAATATTTGAAGTAAATTTCAGATTTTTAACACAAGTTTTAGTTTTTTTAACACAAGTTTCAGTTTTTTTGAAGATATGAAGAACTTGTGTTTGAAGATTTGAAGATATGAAGAGTTGGTGTTTGAAGATTTGAAGATGTGAATGATTTTTAGAGAGAGATTAGAGAGGAGGAGAATTTTGCTTGGAGATCAAAATGTGTTGGATAAAATGAACAAATTTGTTCATTTTTTGCCATATTGGCCGTCCACTTTGAGTGAGAGAGGGGAGAATTTTTTTTGTTTAATTTGTGTCTTGAATTTTGCTTCTTGCATGGGAGACAAAATGCAAGTCAAAGTATGGGCTTGAATGGTGTTGGGGAATATTGAGAAGAATGTTGGTTAAGTGGAAGAATGTTGGGAAAAATAGTAATAAAGAATTGGTGTATGAGATGATGTGTATAATGTTTGAATTAATGGTGTAATTATACACATGAAGCCAAGTCTCAAGTTGAAGTGACAGATGAGTCTTCCAATGATTGGAGCAGACTCAAGTCACCTGGGAAAAAAAGCGTGACCAAGAGGAGTTAAGCGAA
The DNA here is from genome assembly GCA_016081115.2 of Rehmannia glutinosa. Taxonomy (NCBI): domain Eukaryota; kingdom Viridiplantae; phylum Streptophyta; class Magnoliopsida; order Lamiales; family Orobanchaceae; genus Rehmannia; species Rehmannia glutinosa. The sequence continues at coordinate 17,187,923 of CM071934.1, forward strand.
ATGAATCCCAGTTGTGAAGTCAAGAACATTACTTAAATAAGTAATACTTCCATGATGCCAGGTCTTAAAGTGCTCATCCCAGAAGCGTGCAAAAGGAATAAACCAATGGGAAGCTAATACGAGGAAGGTTCTACATCTCAAGATTGAGGACCAAGAAAAGACAAGCCAACGAAAACAAGTGACTTTTGAAAATCAGCATATCTCTTCAACGGACAGATTTTTGAATGTTTACTATAAAAGGCGGAGGAATTCATTGAGAAAAGGTTACCAGAACCACGAACAAACAAGTATTATTCGAACTATTAACCTGCAAATATTCTCAAAGATATTCAAGCAAATCCTCAAGCTTGAAACTCGAAGGAAATTGATCCAACACAAGCTGTGAAGGAAAGACAACTTCAAACTATTGAAGAGAAAACTTTTGAAGAATCAAAAGGGGTCTACTTTCCTAGGAGGATTGTAGGAAGGTTCAAGGTCGAACCAGTATCAAGTCATTGGAGGGCTTCATGATCAAATCCAAGAGCTTGAGAAAGTGAGCTGAAGTAGCAAGGCGGTATCTGTCAAGTTCTCGAGTCGGAAAAAAACCATTTGTGTAACCAAGGTTGTCTCTAGATTGTTGACCACTTTGTAAACAAATCTTTTGCATAGTGGATTCCTCCAGGAGTTGGAGAAGAGAGGATTAGAAGAATTACCCCATCTTGAACCTCTATAAAAATTAACTGTCATTCATTTTTCAAAGACATTTATATTTTCGCATATTTACTTTATATCTGCTGATAAACTTATTTGCTATCCAACTGATTAATAACCAAGAGCTAAGATCAAGTGTTAAAACAAGTTTAAAAAAATCAAAGGGTGTTAAGTCTTCAATGATAAAACCAACACGGCCAAGTTAAGGTTCGGTTAAGCAAGTGATTTATTCTATCAACAAACTCTATCGAGTCCATTTGAGTGGCTAACTCTATTTGAATAACCAACTTAGATGTCCCTCAAGGACTTACGGCATGATTGGTAAGTGGGAATGGGGTAGGAATGGAATGACCATTCCTTGTTTCATTCCCATTCATATGTTTGGTATGCTTTAGTAATGGGAATACTCATTCCCATGGGAATCCCTATTCCCAAAAGTAAGGGAATGGTCATTCCTCCTGTCCCCCATGGGTTTAGCTATTCCCAATCATCAAGACTGACTCAAATTTTATTTTTAATAAAATTATCTTTCTATAAATGACTAAAAATGTTGGATATAATCTATATTTTCGAAAAGTAGTGTTATAAATAAAAAATTATTTATAATTTAAATATAAGTTTTATTTAATATTTTAATAAATTCAATACTTAAATCAAAATTTTGATATAGAATTCTTTTGTTGATTTTCTAAATTTTCTTATAAAAAATAGAGATAGTTACAAAAATACCCCTGAGGTTTGGGATAATTACAAAAAAACCCGAAGATTTTTTAAAATTACAAAAAACCCCTTAAGGTTTGATTCTGTCTTACATTTTCCCCCTTCATAAGCAACAAAACTATCAAAACTCCCCTGATATTTATAAAAATACTATAGTTACCCCCTTAAATTTAACACATAATCAAACCTGGTGGTTTTTTTTTGTTTTTAAAACCTCTATGGATTTTTTTGTAATTAGCCCAAATCTCAGGGGTGTTTTTGTAATTATCCCTAAAAAATATTATATAAAATATTTTTGATATCATAGATATAAATATATATATATATATATTATTTAGCACACATTAAAATAATCTTATATCAATTTACGAATAACATATTTAATAAAATTTATTTAAAAATCTTATTTAAGAGAATTTGATACTTTAAAATTATTTTTCTCAATTACTATCATTAATTTATAATTACCAATCAAGATATTTAAATCAAGTAAAATATCGTCATCCATTCATTTCTCCATTCCTTGTACATACCAATCATAAGAATAGTAATACTACATCATTCCATTCCTAATGTTATTCCATTACTAAGTTCATTCCATTCCAACCTAATTCCATTCATTCATACCAATCATGTCGTTAGTTGTTTGTGTTAACTCTGTTATATTTTAAACGGACTAAAATCATAAAGTTGGTAAGGTTTATTCAACCCCCTCCCCTTCTAAACCTTACTCACACCCGCACTTGTTACTGAACTAGATCTCTATCTTTTCTAAAAGGATTCAAACACTTGTATTTTTAAAAGCTTTCATTTTTAGCAAAGTTATTATCATGGAAGCAAATTTGACACGCATTCCTATGTTCACTGTTGAGGAATTTGATGACTGGAAAATTCGTATGCAGGCTCATCTATCTGCTCTACACGATGAAATGTGGCTTGTGATAGAGGATGGGTCACTGCAAATATTGAAAGTAAACACATCTGTAAGGAGGAAGCATTTGCGGTGAAGGGGAAGAAGGCTTCTTCTTTGAAGAAAGACCGATACTGGTTGAAAAACCAAGGACTGAGTGGACAAACGATGATAGAAAGAGATACAACTTGGATAATGTGGCCAAGGACATACTCTACAAGACTTTAGACAAAGCAATGTTCAATGAAGTCAAATCCTACAAAACAACAAAAGAAATTTGGGATAAACTAACTTTAATTTGTGAAGGATCAGAGCAAATTAAAGAAAATAAATTATCTGTTGCCATTCAAAAATTTGAAAATTTGAAAATGTTTGCAGGAGAATCTATGGATCAGCTGGATGCAAGATTCACTGAGATCACAAATGAGCTTTCAGCTCTTGGGAAGGAATACACACAAAAGGAGATGTGTATGAAGATCCCGAGGAGCCTTCTGAAGACTATGGCTCTAAGACATTCAATGGACCTCTAAAAAATATCCAATCATGAGCTATTCTCAAACCTCAACGCCTATGAGTTTGAGCTGAGAAGAAAAGATCAAGAGGAGACAACTGTGCCCAAGACAACTGCATTGATAGTCAAGGATGGAAAGAGAGCTGAACCTAAGAAAGCCATAGACCAGGAGGAAATAGCCCTAATGGTTAAAAGATTCAACAAGTTCTTTAATAAGAACTACAAAAGAAAAAATGGTGAAAGCTCCAGGAGACATTCAGCACCCTCTAAGTCAAGGGAAGATAGGCCACCCAAGAGAGTTGAGCATCAAAGGGTTGAATATCAGAGAACTGATAACCCAAGGACAGAAAGAGCTTACCGAGAACCCGTGTTGGAAGAGACAATCGGGACACGATTGACTATTCCTATCCACCAGTCAATAAATATAGGAATAAAAAAGAAATAAAAGTCTTCAGAGAAATAAGACAAGAAAAGAAGAAAGCCATGTTGGCTGCTGAGACAGCTAAGTCGAATGAAGCAGCAGACTCAAAAAGTAGTGAAGCTGATTACTCAAGTGATTTTGAAGAAGAAGCATTGATCTGTCTTATGGCGAAAGAACAAGATCAACCAGACCAGGAAGATGAGGTACACTCTAACTCATCTCATTCAGATTCAAGTGATAGTGACTGTGACACACACACTTCATCACCCACTGATCTTTATGATTCATTAGGCAAAATGATGAAAGACTTTGAGCACATTAAGTCCTCACACACATTTCTAAATGAGGAAAACATCAGCTCAAAAGCCAAAACTCACAGCTGACCAAGGAGCTGAGTACTCTAAGTCACATAGCTGATGAGAACACAGAGCTGAGGGTTGAAAATGTTAAACTATTAGCAGAGATAACTGTTGTAGAAAATAGAGAAAATGATCTTAAATATGTGATTGCCTCATTTACAAAGGCATCCAAATCATTGGATGATCTAATCATGAGTCAAAAAGAATGTGGAGATAAGACAGACATAGGATTCAACTCCTTTGTGCACAGTCAAACTCCTAGAGTGACTTTAGAAAAAGGATCTTCAAGCAGTGAAGCATCTCAGAAATCCAAAACATCAAATGATGCACCCACATTCATCCCAAAGCACAATCACAAACAAACTGGTATTGGATATAAAGGGAAAGGAAAACAGCCAGTTGAGTATGCTGAGAGGACAGCTGAGAAGAAATCCAGCAAAGTTCCTCAGCAAACTCCAAATAGAAAGCACTCTGTGAAGAACAAACAGAGCTACCAAAAACCCCAGAAGTTTCATCAGAGAAACACACATGTTGGAAATGGTAGAACTACCCAAGCCAAGCTGATTGGAACAATGTGAAATATCAGCAAAGACCAATGGAATACAAGCCTAGATGCCAAAGACCTAAACCTCAGCAAAGGTCATTCCAAAGGCAAAAGAGCTATTATCAGCACACATATGCACCCAGGCACTACACTCAGAAATATCACAACTACCCAAAGAAAGCAATTGCTAAAACACACACACACAGGCATACAGACAAAAGAGACAGTTGTATGAACCTAAAATACTCAAGCAATTTGCTAATGTGCACTATGATTATGGAACTGATAGATGGCAACCTCTTAGAGTCAAGTCATTTGGCTATAAGTTGGTTGGATCATCTTATAGCACTAACCCCTCAGGACCCAGGCAAGTATGGGTACCTAAAAACTAATTTTCTTGATTGCAGGTTCATGGAACAGCTGAGTACCAAGGAACCCGGTACATGGATAGTGGTACATTCATTCGGACACACGTGAGGAACAAGAAAAATCTGTCAAGATTCAAGGAGATTAGAGGTGCAAAAGTTATATTTGGAGGAAATGAAGCTCCAGGGGAAATCAAAGGCACAGGATCTATCAAGAAAAATGGATTGGAAATCACAGATGTTGCATATGTTGAAGGCCTCAACTTCAACCTGTTAAGCATCAACTAACTCTGTAACAAAAGCTACAATGTTGGATTCAATATGGGAGTGTGCCAGATCAAAGACGCTGAATCAAATGAAATAGTGATGCAAGGATAAGGACAGAAGAACATGCATGTGGTAGATTGGTCTACTGCTACACCAAGAACTTGTCGGCTAGCAAAAAGTACAGTCGAATCAAGTTGGCTGTGGCACAAGAAGTTGAGCAATCTGAATTTCAAGACAATTAACAAGCTTGCAAGGAGTCATCTTGTGGAAGGATTTCCAGACTCAGTGTACAAGAAGGAAAGTGTATGTGATGCATGCCAGATGGGGAAGCAAATCAAATCCTCATTCAAGGATAAGCCTAGTCCTTTTTCAACAAGGATATTACATCTGTTGCATATGGATCTATTTGGTCCGGTTGAACCAGCCAACATAAGTGGAAAGAAATACACCTTAGTGGTGGTAGATGATTATTCAAGATATACATGGACAATCTTCATGTGCAAAAAGAAGGAAACCTTAGAGAAGTTACCTCAGCTGATGAAAAGAGTTCAAAATGAAAAGAGTCAAACCATTATAAAGATAAGATCTGACAGAGGAATTGAGTTTGTCAATGGGATAATTACTCAGTATTGTGTTGAAAATGGTATTGCTCATGAGTTATCAGTAGCAAGAACTCCACAGCAGAATGGAGTAGCTGAAAGAAGGAACAAAACTCTCAAGGAAGCTACAAGAACCATGTTAGCTGAAGCTGGATTGCCCAAGAGATTTTGGGCTGAAGCCATCAACACTGCATGCTATACTCAAAATAGATACATGATTAACAGGCAATTGACCAAGACTCCCTATGAAATCTGGATAGGGAGAAAGCCAAATGTTGGGTACTTCAGGATATGTGGATGTAAATGTTTCATCCACAACAATGGCAAAGATAATTTGAAGGCTAAAGCTGATGAAGGTATCGTTTTGGGATACTCAGCTGAGAGCAAAGCCTATAGAGTGTTGAACAAGAGGACTATGGTCACAGAAGAGTCTATCCATGTGGTTTTTGATGAACCTAATATGAGTGGAGAAGACATTGAAGAGTTAGCTGATAAGTTGAATCAGTCAACTATGCAGAAGAGTCCTTATGTTGAAGCTGAAGTAAGAGCAATCAACCTAGATGAAGATGAGATAGTTGAATCTCAAAGAAAACTGGAAAGTCTACAGCTGAATGATGATGAAGAAGTTGTTCAAGACAACTTAGCTGCGAGACGGCTGAATCCAGCTAACTTGCTCCAACCTGATGTGAGATGGCTGAGAGACTATCCACCAGAGTTAGTCATTGGATATGTTAGAGATGGTGTGAGAACCAGATCCAGAGCTCAGCAAGAAGCAATGTTCACTTGTTTTATTTCTCAAATAGAGCCAAAAGATGTGTCTCAAGCATTGGATGACACACATTGGATTCAAGCCATGCAAGAAGAGTGAATCAGTTTGAAAGGAACAAAGTATGGGAATTGGTGCAGAGACCAACCCATCAAAATGTTATTGGCACAAAATGGGTTTTCAGAAACAAGATGAATGATGAAGGGTCTGTGGTAAGAAACAAAGCAAGATTGGTAGCCAAACGGTACTGCCAAGAAGAGGGAATAGATTTTGTTGAAACATTTGCTCAAGTTGCAAGATTGGAAGTAATAAGGATGTTTCTTGCCTATGATGCACACAAGAACATCACTGTATATCAAATGGATGTGAAAAGTACATTTCTAAATGGACTGTTAGAGGAATAAGTCTATGTTGAGCAACCTCCAGGTTTTGAGCAGAAGACTATTGGAGATAAGGTGTACAAGCTCAAGAAAGCACTCTATGGATTGAAACAAGCACCAAGAGCATGGTATGATACATGGTCTCTATTTCTAACTGACGATGAATTCACCAAAGGCAAAGTGGACAGAACACTCTTCAGAATTCAAGATGGAGAGAGTATACTGCTTGTTCATATATATGTGGATGATATCATTTTTGGATCCACAAATAAAGAGTTGTGTGATAACTTCTCAAACCTCATGCAAGGCAAATTTGAAACGAAGACATTTCTCTCTCGTAAATCCTAAGTGTCCTCAAGCAAGTTCGTCAAGTTTTAATTGGTGAAAATCTCTGAAAATAGCACCTAAGTTTGATTTCATCAAGCTATCGAAGCAAATCCACTCAAAATCGTCAGTGGATTTCGAAGGTATGGTGAAGCAGGGTTCTGATGAAACCCTAGTTAAGAAGATCGCTGAAATGCTAGAGAAGTCAGGTCTCAAGGCTTTTCTAACTTTGGAATACTCGCATACCTATCTCGAGGAGGTAGCGCAGTTCTATGTTAACGCAGAAGTACAGGACGAAGGAATCAAGTCTTCTGTCCACCGCAAGAATATTTTGATAAATGCTAATGACCTTGCGAGCAATTGTTTTATTGCCGCCGTCGATGGCATGAAGGAGATAAATGAAGGCGATGTTGATTTGGCGGTGCGTGGAAAAGAGGTAGCCAAACCAGAGTCTTATTTGTTAAGGTGGTCTTCATAGCTGAGAAGAAATTGCTAAAGGACGGCTATCATAAGTTGATGGATGCCATCTCCAAGTGTGTAGACATGAAGTTTGGCAGCTTCAACCAGCTGTCAAAGACTAAGCCGATCATCATGGTTGCGATCATGCAGGGCAAGAAAGTCAACTGGGTTGAGTTCGTGTACAACAGACTCTGCCTGAATGTGTTGAATAAGACATTCAAGGATGGCGAATCCTTTGGAGGATCTCTTAGATATGGCCTGGTGATTGGCCACTTGATGGAAGTGAAGGGCATTCCCCTTCGACATGGAAAACCCTTCCATGTCAACAAGAAAATGTCCATGGCTAACCTCTATGGAGCCCAGAAGAGAGCCCACGCGAAGAAACCGGACACAAGTGAGGGGGAATCAGTTGAACCCGAGGACACAGCTGCTACCCCTCCTCCAAAGAAGAAAGCTGCCCCTGTAGCTGCAAAGAAGAAGGTTGCCCCTGCAGCTAAGAAAAAGGAGGCACCTGTCCCTGCAGCCGAGTCACCTACCCATGCAGCTGTGTTTCCTGCCCCTGCAGCCGAGGCTGAGAAGGAAATGCAAATCCCTTCTCCAACTATAAGGAAGAAGAGGACTGCCAAGACAAGAAAGGCAGCTGCCTCCAAGGAAATTCAGAAAGCCTTCACTTTTAAGGAACACGAGGATATTGAACGAGAGGTTCCCCTACTACCAAAGAGAAAAAGAGGGTTAGGCGATCTGAATTGGAGAAAACAGATGAGCCCGCCACTCACCGAGAAAGCATCTCGAGGCTGAAACTCGGAAGTGCGGTCTCTGAAGTGATTGATGATCCGGCCAAGTCTCGAGGGTGATCATCGAGGCCTCATCAAGACACATGGTGGCGTCGACAAAGTGAGGAAGCAAAGCAAAGCGGAGAAAACCGAACATCTTGTTGAAAAAGTTGTCTCTCCACCGCATCGATCTTTCTTTGAAGGAGAGGAGCAACAGGGTATCTTGCCTTCAATCCCAGAAAAGGAAGGACAAAAAGAAGATGATAACGATGTTATCATGTACTCTCCACTATATCCAGACATTCAGCGCCGTCTTAGAGAATGGAGAGCATGGGTGCTCGATCACTCAAGGGAGCAGTTCACTCACCCTGAGTATATCGAAGAAAAAGAGGAGTTGTTGCAATTTCTCGGTGTTGCCACGGTACGCCAAGCTCTCGATGAAGAAAATTGCATGGATATTCTTCGAATCATCAAGGAATAAGAGAAAGAAAAAGCAGCCGAGAAAGCCCGTATCCTAGAAAAAGCTAAGATGTGTGAATTCACAAACTCTCCATCTCACACTCATACACATCTAGACATCTACTCAGAGAGTGGTGAGGAACCTATTGCTGCAGCAGAAAAGTCGGACATGCAGCAGGCTCTGAGGGAATCCAGGCAAATGCATGAACAGCAGATGCTTGAAGGACCAGGAGAGTCCTCACAATCTCTCCTGCAAATAGACCCTTTGGGAGTAGTGCAACAAATTGCCACAGACATCGTTGCAGTCTATGTCCCCGGTACTTTCGGAGGATGGGTCCAAGGGAATTGGCAATGGCGGGACTTTGGGCACCAAGTTGAGCCAACCCCGAAGAAGGTGTTTTACCACATGCCCCAAATTTGAGCATTCAAAAGAAAAAGTCGCGAGTCAGGAGCAGAGTGACCCCATCATCAGTCACTCAAATGGTGTGCCAGCTGAGGGGGAAACTCTCTCCACTGCAACAGGGTCAGAGGATGCTGCAGATGACTCAACCTTGAAGCAAGGAGGCGAAACGGAATCTGAGAAACAACCACAGCAGAGTGACATTGACGAGGCTCGGACAATTGAGTCTGTCCCGGCTGAAGTGTTAGCTGCTTTGAAGGCTGATGACACTGTTCCTACAGTCAAGGCATAGGGTGGAGATGCCCCGGGAGTTAACACTCTAGGCAGTGAAAGTGCAATCCTAGAGGTTGAGACTTATGGATGCCATGGTCCAAGACCCTAAGACAGCTGCGACTGTCGAAGGGAATATTGAAGGCCTCGCTGCAGTTGAGACTGCTGGAGGTAGTGGAGGCCCAAGGGAGGTTGAGACTTCCCTAGGTAAAGTTTAAGAGACATAGAACATTCCTCATGTTCAAAGCACTAAAATAGAAGAGGAGATAAGTGCACTTCATGACTCCCAGGAGAACCTTGATACATTATTCTTGGGGTCTGAAGATGAAGTTGAGTCCACCCCCATTGCAGATCAAAGGGACCCAGCTGAGGATGTTCTCAAAACCACGAGTCAGCCAAGTGATAAAGTTGCTCATCAAAATTTAACTTCGATGATGAGCCAACCCCACAAATCTCATCATCATCCGATGACGCTGATGATGCAGTAGAGGATCCGATAATTCATTTAGAGAAATCTACTGAGACCGAAGACGATGTTAAGACAGCTGAGGCTCAGTCAGCTGGGCAAAATATCTCAATCGCCCCGGAGAGACACGATCACCGCGCTGCGTAGGCTTCCGCGATTCGGCGAAGAACGACTACACATTCTCCGTCACAGGCTCCCACAGATGTGACCACTGCCGACGAAGCTATTGCGGCTGAGGTACGATGAGCTGAATCATCACAGGCACAACCCTCACAAACAACCCATATATGAGTGATGATGCCTTTCCAAAGGTATTTCCTTTCACGCCGATCCTACCAGACTTGGAGGAAGAGACCGCTGCTGAACAACGAAGATTCATCGTGAGAGAAGATCCAATCATCCCTACTGACAATTGTTCCAGCCGAGTTCAACTTTGTTGAAGAGTGACCTGCAGCTGAATCAAGTGAGACAGCTGAATTTCATGAGATCTTCAAGAAGATCTGCGAAGAGATTGATAAGATCGAAAGACATCAGATATCACTCGACTTAAGACTGGACAATAGGGATGCTACCCTCACAACATATTTGAGAGGGATAATAGCGCGGATCCAAGAATGGTCTCAACAGCAATCTGCCATGAGAATCGAGCAAGTTTGTTATTTTAAGGCACTGTATGGCAGAATGCTTGTCTGGATGGCTGACAATGCTGATTTGAAGCAAAGGATACAGGCGTATATAGAGAGGTTGCATGCCTCTCACAAAATAGAAATGGAGCTACTACGTGAATTTCAGAGAAAAGAAGTTCTGCGACTTGAGGAGACCATGAATGCAAAATTCAGCCTTCTCATGGCTGAAATGAAATTGGTGGCAACCGAGTCCAAAGCTACTCGTTCAGAATTTTGGACAGCTTATGACACAGCTGATCGCGAAAATCTTACCGCAAGCGTACGGTGTCAAGTTTTAGTATAGGTTTTGAAAATAAGGTTATCGTCTCCACAGGGATTGTTATCGAATTTTATACTAAGTACTATAATTAAAATAGCTTAATTCTATCTAGAAATCGAAAAGAGATGAGAATTTATTAAACTAAAACTAAAACTAAAAATAAACTAACAAATTGGTTCAGACAATTAATCAAACACGTAGAACATGAACTCTAGAGGGTTGATTTCACCTAGTTATCCCATATGTTCTCAATCCAGTTTATTAATCACAAGTTATTAATCTATAAGCCAATATTCCTACCGTTTATCACTTCCTCTCTCGAAAGTGCCGAGTGATTCTAGGTTACAATTTCTGATTTCGATATCTCTATAAAAATCATAAATTAAACCCTAATACGCTCAATGAATATTCTATCACAGGCTTCAAAAGATTCATAAATCTCTCGATTCTATGAAACCATAGGTTGTGCTATTCTATGGCCAGGCGTTCAATTACCTCTCTCGAGCGTCAAATCAAACACACCAAACAATCTAAATTATTGATCAGATAATCCAGATGCAATCAAATCAAATAGCACAAATAGATTAAATAACATGCGAATTTCATAAACTAGAAATCAAAACATAGGTTCAAACGTAAGTTACATCAATCCCCTAGAAAAATAGGTTTAGCTCATAATGGATGTACAAAAATTCATGAAGAAATAATTATACATCTCAAGAAATCGACAAAGAAAAACAAAGAAAGAATTGAGAAGAAAAGAGAAGGAATTCTCTCTATGTCCAGACGAGAAGTGCCTCCAATTGCCGTCCCGAACCCTCGCTCTGAGTCTCTTGCCTTGCGTCGTGCTCAAAATAATGTCCGACCCCTTGTTTGTACGTCACTTCTTCATTTATAGGCTTGAAACCCTCAAACATCCATCCAAAAAGCCCAAAGAATAAAAGGCCCAACGTTCAGTTTTGTCGAGCGCGCTGCAGTGCTTGGAATGGCGTGTTGCAGCGCGCCTGTGTATTGACCCTGCTGCCCTATCGCGCGCTGCAGCGCTAGGATGGCGCGCTGCAGCGCGCCTGATACTCTTCACGATGGACGTCGCCTGCTGTTGTATGTGCTCTGCAGCCCTTCCGTTGGGCGCTGCAGTGCACCCTATGGACCTAAACGCTGCTACAAATTGGGCGCTGCAGCCCTTGACTTGGGAGCTGCAGCTCCCCCCTTTCCCTGCGCCTCTATTTCGTTTTCGACCCCCGCGCTGCGGCGCGCGGGTTTTGGCGCTGCGACGCTCGTCCATGAATATTATTTTTGCGCTTTTTAACTTTTAACTTGCGATTTTCACCGTCCAAACATGTTTTTCACCGTTTTTGCTCAATTTCGGCTATCAAGATCGGTCCCGAACCTCGAATGACATCAAATGACACAAACTCAACTCAAACGACACTAAAATACCCGAAAACAATGCAAAATCCTAGTCTAGAGCACTCAATACATTGGTATAAAACCAACTTAACAAATACCCCCAAACTTAGACGTTTGCTTGTCCTCAAGCAATTACAGACTCTAAAAACGACAAACATGAAGGAAACAAAAATGAAGATGACTGACTCAACAAACCAACTGCGAAACTTCACAACCAAACTCATTCGTCAAATTTCGTTTTACTATCAATCAAGCACGTATTTTCACGATGCGATCATGAAGGTGGAATGTTCATGCCAACTCCGTTTTCATTATCCAGATAGACTCACGCAATCAAGTGTTTTCAAAATGATCCACTTTTTGAATATAGAGATGAGATGCTTACCAGACTCCATAGGCTTGTCTTTCACACTAATCTCCACTAATGTAGGCTAATGTAACACAAGGATCAATAGGACTTTTAAAGCTTGTAATGTGGGCTTAGGGTAAGGTAGGAAAATATAGGATTAAGTAGCTCAAATCACCGAAACACACAATTATCAATTCAAATCATCAATTAGCAACTACCCTTTACTTTTTGACATCCCCCATGTTCATGAACTTTCAATCCCGCTGATTTTTCTCAAATGTTTTTTCATATTTTTTTTTCGGAACCCCCAAACTTATTCTTTTGCGTACATGGGGTTTCATATTTTTTTTGGGCAACTTCATTAAATACACACCCTTCTCATCATACCCTCCTCAACTTCCAATATTTTTCTATATTTTGTGTGTATGAGTGATGGGTAATTAGGATATTTACATTTAGGCTCTGGGTATTAGATGGTTTGCCAAAGAAACGGGTTTATAAGGCTCAAAGGGGACACTAGGGAAAATATAATACAAAGGTAGGCATTTTAGGCTCTGGCTTGTTCAAAGATGGCCTAAATTACTTCCTTAATGTTACTTCACCTAGGATTTTGCCTCGACTAGTGATCAGACAAGTTCTAGCATCCGGTGGGATCATAAAGGAACAACTCAATTGCATAAATCATCCCCAAATAAATCAATAGAGTTAAGCACATAGATGGAATTAATGGAAAGAAGAATGGATCACAGTTCAAATACATGCTCTTTTGACCGTTCAACTCATATTCAACAAATTCACTTAGTCATGCAGTTTCACAGTTTTACAAACGACCCGACTCGACTCTAGACTCTTTTTTCGTTTTTTTTTTTGACTCAAGACTCGACTCGAAGAATAAAAATAGACTGCACCTCCCAAACTTAAAACGACATTGTCCCCAATAGAGAGGTGGGAAAAAGAACTTTCCTGGTAGCCGAGGAGCGAAGGCTCCTTAAGTCATGTGGTACTACTACGTGTAGGAGGTGTCTCGTATAAGCTCACAATGCATCCTAGCGCAGAAGCCCGCGGGTGTTGTATGCCTTCGAGGTGTGGTCTTGTTCTTCCCATTCGCCTTGGCCCCGACCCCTTTTAGGTTTTGCATCTTTGCAACCTAGCAAGGTAGATAAGAAAACAAAACTCGTGGAACCACGAAATTCGGTTATGGGTGAGAAATCAAAAATCAAAGCCCATACATAATGCACCCAAGTAGAAAATATATTGCCATGTCAAAATGATAAGCATAGAAATGCAAGATAGCACTAAACAATTTGAAACTATCATTGGGGCATTTTATCAAACACCTCATATGCATGAATTTGGGAAAAGATAGTGAATGCAATGGATACTCAATTCAATCCCAAAAATCAACACCAAGCCTAAGTCTAGCATGACAACCAATCCACAATCCACAAATCAACAACAATTATCCTAGCACTACTACAATCCAATCACACCAAAAATCACAAAATGGGGAAAACCATTGGGTGGGGTTTGGAAGTTGCAAACTTACCAAATAGTGAATGGATGAGATGAATATGGTGTGTGTGGTGTTATAATGCTCCTTTGTGAAGATGGAGTGGGATATGTTGGAGTTGCACAAATAAGAGGGGTGGGATATGATGCAACTTACTACTCCTAAAAATGCAAAAAAAAAAATTCAGAAAAAAGCAAAAACAACTACTAAACTAATTTAAAACTAAGAAAACAATAAAGGGGCTTGGGTTGCCTCCCAAGAAGCGCTAAGTTTACAGTCTTCAGGCAGACTATGTCAGATTATCCTCAAGTTGGGGCTCTAATGGGCATGTTATCCACATTGCCCTTAGAAACTTCCCAACCTCCCATGTCTTCAGCTATATTCCCAACCATCTGTTTACCATCATTTGATTCAAATTTTAGCCCGTTGGTTGGATGGATTGTGAATACGGCTTTCTCCTGCTTTACCTGCAAAGTTAGCTCCCCCATTTCTACATCGATCAAAGCCCGTGCTGTAGCTAAAAACGGTCGCCCAAAGATGATGGGTACTTTCTTGTCCTCGTTCACGTCCAACACTACAAAATCCACAGGAAAAACAAATTTATTAATTCTTACTAATACATCTTCGATGATTACCCACGGATAGGCGATGGATCGATCAGCAAACTGCAAAGTGATATTGGACGGCTTCACCTCCCCGAGCCCAAACCTCGTCACATCAGTGAGAGATATCATATTCACACTGGACCCAAGATCACAAAGTGTTTTCTCAAAGAAAACTCCTCCAATAGTACAAGGAATAGTGAAACTCCCTGGATCCTTCATTTTTCGAGGTAGTTCACTCGGACTATTGCACTACACTCTCTGTCAAATAGACAGGTCTCAAAATCTTCCAACTTTATTTTCTTGGATTCCATTGGTTTCGCATAAATAGGTGATTCTTTGGGCAGTGAATTTTTGCTTCCTTTTTCATGTAAACTGCATTGCAATGTTCTCTCGGATTAACCTCTGTATCACTCGGGAACTTTCCCTTCTGCTGAAATGAATTCACGGTTGTAGCCAAATGGCCCATTTGTGTCTCGATCGACCTAATATGCGTCTCCATTGTGCTCATCTTATTATTCAGACCATCAATTTGTGCCTCACTCCTATTCATTCGATTCCTGGTCTCTCCGATGAATGAGTCGAGCATCTCCTCAAGCGACTACTTCTTTTCACCTCCGAGTGCATTGGAACTAGATGGGTTTGGATAACCCGGAGATGGATTCAATACGTTCATGTTGTTGCTATAAGAGAGATTGTTATGATTGCGAAGTCTCGGGTGGTAGTGAGTTGGTAATGAATTACCTCGGTTATTAAAATCCCGGTTATTCACATAATTGACTTGCTCGGCCTCATGAGTGGCGGCTGCGTGAATGGCGGTGGGTGGGAGTGCGGCTTGCTGTGGTTTGTTGCCAGTATTCATGATTGCTAATTGCTTTGTCAGACTCGAGATTTGAGCCGCCAAAGCCGATATTGTATCCGGCTCAAGAACACCTAAGAATGGCCGGTCTTGATCTCTCGGAAGGCCATTGATAGCTGTTTGTGGCCATTTCTTCAAGTAGAAGTAAGGCCTCAGTCGGTGTTTTAGCCATCAATGTACCTCCTGATGCCGCATCTAGTATCGTCTCGTATGCCCATTGACCCATTTTAGAAAATCAACCCTCCGCCATCCGCATAACCATGTTGTGGGCATCTCCGCAATGAGATCTTTAAATCGCTCCCAAGCTTCGTATAACGGCTCAAAATCAACTGTTGAACTGGGCTATCTCGCTCTTTAGTTGGAGTGTCTTCTTTGGGAGGGAAAAATTTTGCTAAGAATTTTTGAATCGATCATCCCGACTTGTAATACTCCCGGGGGGACGTCAGTAACCGCCTGGCCTTATCCCGGAGTGAAAACGGAAAGCCTCAATTTAATGGCCTCATCAGTCACACCATTCATCTTGATGGTGTCGCAAATTTCTAAGAATGTGGCGGATGTGTATTCGGATTATCCACTGGACTCCCCCAAACCGATTCTCGCTGAACCATTCTTATGAGGCCCGGTTTCAATTCGAAATTATTTGCATTAATGGGTGGCGCACAATTAGGAGTAGTTCGGTTCACTACCGGCGAAAGTAATCCCGGATTGCCCTTTCTCGGTGCCTCAGCTGTGGTGGCACATTCACGACCCGATTTCCGTTGTTCTCATTGTCCCTGTCTTCTGCCATTGCTCGATTCTCTGCTCTCTTTGCTGCTCGGATTGCTCGAAGTGTCCTTTCAATCTCTGGATCAAAAGGAAGCAAATTAATATCTTTGGAATCTCAAATAAACAAACAAGTCAAATGAGAAAAACTAAATTATAAATCCTATACTAGTCTAGATTAGGATTAAGACTAAGTGGTAATAGTATTAGTTTAAAATAGGATAAAACAATCCCCGGCAACGGCGCCAAAAACTTGATCGCGAAAATCTTACCGCAAGCGTACGGTGTCAAGTTTTAGTATAGGTTTTGAAAATAAGGTTATCGTCTCCACAGGGATTGTTATCGAATTTTATACTAAGTACTATAATTAAAATAGCTTAATTCTATCTAGAAATCGAAAAGAGATGAGAATTTATTAAACTAAAACTAAAACTAAAAATAAACTAACAAATTGGTTCAGACAATTAATCAAACACGTAGAACATGAACTCTAGAGGGTTGATTTCACCTAGTTATCCCATATGTTCTCAATCCAGTTTATTAATCACAAGTTATCAATCTATAAGCCAATATTCCTACCGTTTATCACTTCCTCTCTCGAGTGCCGAGTGATTCTAGGTTACAATTTCTGATTTCGATATCTCTATAAAAATCATAAATTAAACCCTAATACGCTCAATGAATATTCTATCACAGGCTTCAAAAGATTCATAAATCTCTCGATTCTATGAAACCATAGGTTGTGCTATTCTATGGCCGGGCGTTCAATTACCTCTCTCGAGCATCAAATCAAACACACCAAACAATCTAAATTATTGATCAGATAATCCAGATGCAATCAAATCAAATAGCACAAATAGATTAAATAACATGCGAATTTCATAAACTAGAAATCAAAACATAGGTTCAAACGTAAGTTACATCAATCCCCTAGAAAAATAGGTTTAGCTCATAATGGATGTACAAAAATTCATGAAGAAATAATTATACATCTCAAGAAATCGACAAAGAAAAACAAAGAAATAATTGAGAAAAAAAGAGAAGGAATTCTCTCTGTGTCCAGACGAGAAGTGCCTCCAATTGCCGTCCCGAACCCTCGCTTTTAGTCTCTTACCTTGCGTCGTACTCAAAATAATGTCCAACCCCTTGTTTGTACGTCACTTCTTCTATTTATAGGCTTGAAACCCTCAAAAATCCGTCCAAAAAGCCCAAAGAATAAAAGGCCCAACGTTCGGTTTTGTTTATTTGCAATGCTTGGGAATGGCGCGTTGCAACGCGCATGTGTATTGACCCTGATGCCCTATCGCTGCTGCTGCAAAAGCTAGGATGATGGCTTGCTGCAGCAAAGACGCCCGATACTCTTCACGATGGGCGTTGCTCGCTCTTTGTATGTGCATTGTAGCCGTTGGTTGCGCTGCACTACCCCTATGGACTGAACGCTGCTAAATTGGCGCAGCGCCCCCTTCCCCTGTGCCTCTGTTTCGTTTCGCAGCGCGGGGGTTTTGGCGCTGCGGCGCTCATCCATGAATATTATTTTTGCGCTTTTCAACTTCTAACTTGCGATTTTCACCGTCCAAACACGTTTTTCTCCGTTTTTGCTCAATTTCGGCTATTAAGATCGGTCCCGAACCTCGAATGACAACAAATGACACAAACTCGACTCAAACGACACTAAAATACCCGAAAACAATGCAAAATCCTAGTCTAGAGCACTCAATACATTGGTATAAAACCAACTTAACAACAGCAGACTCCAAACAGAATTCGGCTCTCAACAGACTCGGCTTTATTCTCGCAGGCATGTTCCCTGGGGTCCCTCTTTCCTTTGATGATGCCAAAAAGGGGGAAGAGGAGTATCTAAGGAGTTTAAAAGAAGAAAAGTTGAAAGAGCCTGCAGCTACGATGACGATAGCTGAGAAGAAGGGAAAAGCAGTTGAGGGGGAACATTCGAAGGACTTGATGTTAATGATTGTTGAAACCCCTCAACCAGGTTATGTTACGGCTTTAATTATCAGCAAACTTCCAGTGACTCTGCCGATCGAACACTCTGTTGTACCAATGTCGGAGAAAAGGCGAACTGTAGAAGCAGGGATGGTAGAGTTCGACAAGAAGATAGATGCCCGCATCGAAGAAGTGTTGAAACAATATGGCGGCATTCCAGCAGGGAAGGATTAAGATGCCATTCCTGACAATGGATCTGAGCTAAGATCAATTGAATAATTCAAGATGCTTGAATCCGAAGGGTATTTCCAAAAGATGTCACTAGCCTAAGCCTGGGATCTGTACTGGGAGAAGAGTCTTAAACTATGAGAAGAAGCTGATAAGCAGCAGACTACCAGCACCTATTCAGTTGGTAAGCAGAAGACTCCCGTGCAGTACACACCCAGAGGAGGAGGAAGAGGTTCTCGACCTCGTCCAAGACCCAAGAATATCGAATATGTAGATTCCGGAAAGAAGGGGAGACTCTGTTGGGCTGGGTATGATGAAGTGGCAAATCTGGAGATGGCTAGGAAGAATGTTGAGGCCGTGAAAAGACAGGAAGAGGAAAATGAAAGACAAACTCAGCTATGGCTCTAGAGGAAGAGGAAGGATGATGTTGCGAAGAGAGCCTATGAGAAGAAGAAGAAAGCTGAGGAAGAAGAAAGAAAAAGAACAAAGAGTGATGACTTGACAGACAGAAGAAGAGGAAAGAAGGAGCGGAAAGAAGCGATGAAGAAGTTGCGGCGAACCCTTCATGTATTTTACTTATGTAAATACATTTTTGTAAGTCATCTGTATACTTAGTGAAGTGCTCTGTAATTTTTCACTTTGTATTTATATCCTAGCATGGATGTTTGTATTTTGCTTTGATATAGAATGCTCTGATACTAATTGTAAATTGATGTGTAAAGGACAAGAATGTTATGATCAATAAAACAATCAATCCTACGCATACATTCTTTGTTACTGCATTGTCTGTATGTATCTTTGCTATTTATATTTTATTGAATTTTTTTTTAGTTTTGGCATCATCAAAAAGGGAGAAATTGTTGGGAAATTTATTTTATAGAATTTGATGAATGCCATTTAAAACTTAAACTAGAAAGTTGGCACCCCATTTTCCTTGTAATTTTCATTGTAATAGATAGGGTTGGAAAAGCTGAGTCAAGTCAGCTATGCCTGGAAATACAAGAAGTCAACTGAAGACTGAATTGAAGACTCCGATGTGGAACATCTGAGTATGGCTAAGATAGAAGATCAAGAACTCAACTGAAGATGTATCAGCTGATGAACAGGTGTGTGAAGAGTCAGTCAAAGTCAACTCAAGAAGCCAAATCAAGTTGAAGTGACAGATGAGTCTTCCAATGATTGGAGCAGACTCAAGTTACCTGGGAAAAAGGCAGCAGCCAAGAGGAGTTAACTGAAATGAATCCGTTGTAAGTCAAGAACATTACTTAAATAAGTAATGCTTCCATTTGCCAGTCTTAAAGTGCTCATCCAGGAAGCGTGCAAAAGGAATAAACTAATGGGAAGCACTGCACCTCGTGTCAGAACCTGAAAACCTGCAAATTCATTTAATACGAGGAAGGGTCTACATCTCAAGATTGAGGACCAAGAAAAGACAAGCCAACGAACATGAGTGACTTTTGAAAATCAGCCTATCTCTTCAACTGGCGGATTTTTGAAAGTTTACTATAAAAGGCGGATGAATTCACTGAGAAAAGGTTACCAGAACCACGAACAAGCAAGTATTATTCGAACTATTAACCTGAAAATATTCTCAAAGATATTAAAGCAAATCCTCAAGCTTGAAACTCAAAGGAAATTGATCCAATACAAGCTGTGAAGGAAAGGCAACTTCAAACTATTGAACAGAAAACTTTTGAAGAATCAAAAGGGGTCTACTTTCCAAGGAGGATTGTAGGAAGGTTCAAGGTCGAACCAGTATCAAGTTATTGGAGGGCTTCGTGATCAAATCCAAGAGCTTGAGAAAGTGAGCTGAAGTACCAAGGCAGCTGCCCTGTGAAGAATCTGAGTTGGAAGAGAAACCAGTTGTGTGATCAATGCTGTCTCTAGACTGTTGACCACTTTGTAAACAAATCTTTTGCATAGTGGATTCCTCCAGGAGTTGAAGAAGAGAGGATTAGAAGAATTACCCCATCTTCGAACCTCTATAAAAATTAACTGTGTCATTTATTTTTCAGCGCATTTATATTTCTGCATATTTACTTTATATCTGCTGATAAACTTATTTGCTATCCAACTGATTAATAATCAAGAGCTAAAATCAAGTTTTAAAACAAGTTTAAAACAAATCAAAGGGTGTTAAGTCTTCCGCTGATAAAACCAACACAGCCAAGTTAAGGTTCTGGTTAAACAGCTGATTTATTCTATCAACAGCTCTATCGAGTCTGTTGAGTGGCTAACTCTGCTGAATAACCAACTTAGTTGTCCCTCAAGGACTTAGCTGTTTGTGTTAACTCTGTTATATTTTAAAAGGACTAAAATCGAAAAGTTGGTAAGGTTTATTTAACCCCCCCCTTAAACCTTACTCATACCCCTTGAAACCTACATGCATAATGGAATATATTTCATTGTTAATAGCTTCTTTCCAAAATGGAGCTTCTGGACTGGACAATGCTTCACCAATTGCCCTTGGTTCATTTTCTAACACATAAGTTAGAAAATCTGGACCAAAAGACTTTGTTATTTTGGCCCTTTTACTGCGTCTTGGTTCTTCATCACTTTGATGATCACCATCCGCAGTATCATGTGCTCTTTTCCAGAATTAGCTTCTTTTCTTTCTTGATAAGGAAACACGTCTTCGAAAAATACAGCATTCCTTGACTCAATAATTGTACCTTTTTGT
This sequence comes from Rehmannia glutinosa, assembly GCA_016081115.2. Taxonomy (NCBI): domain Eukaryota; kingdom Viridiplantae; phylum Streptophyta; class Magnoliopsida; order Lamiales; family Orobanchaceae; genus Rehmannia; species Rehmannia glutinosa. The sequence goes on from CM071934.1 coordinate 17,208,892, forward strand.
ACATCTGGAATTGCTGATTTGTGCACTAAAAATCGATATGCACTATTGTTATTAGCATATCCAATAAAAATGCAATTGATTGTTTTAGAACCTATCTTGACTTGTTTTGGCTTAGGTATTTCCACTTTAGCCAAACATCCCCACACTTTAAGGTATTTGTAGGAAGGTTTGCGACCTTTCCATAACTCATACGAAGTTTTATCTTTATTTTTGTGTGGTACTTTATTAAGAATGTAGTTAGCCGAGAAAATTGCTTCCCCCCACAAATTCTGAGGTAAACCCGAATTTATCAACAAAGCATTCATCATCTCTTTAAGAGTTCGGTTTTTGTGTTCAGCAATACTGTTTGATTGTGGTGAATAAGGAGTTGTCATTTGATGAATAATACCTGAATCTGAGCAAAATTCATCAAAAGGAGCTCCTCTATCGCTTCGAATTATCTTACTTCGTTTGCTAAGTTGATTTTCAACCTCATTCTTATAGCTTTAATTAAAAACTTCTAAGGCCTCATCTTTACTTCTCAAAAGATATATATAACAACATCTTGTGCAATCATCGATATAAAGTAACAAAATACTTTTTCCCACCTCTAGTTTGCACAAACTTTTACATCACATATATCACTGTGAATTAACTCTAGAGGTTCTGTTTCTCTTTCCACCGAGTGGAATGGTGTTTTGGCCATTTTTACCTCAACACAGATTTCACACTTGCGATGTGAATCTATTTTAAAATTAGGTAGTAATTCCAAGTTTACAAACTTTTCAAAGTGTTAAAATTCACATGTCCTTCATGTTCTAGACATTTTGAACACTCAAGCAAATAAGAAGAAACATTAATTTTATTGCTTTCAAATTTTCGGAGTATATTCATTACATTCATCTTGAACAGTCCATTTTCTAAGTACCCATTCCCTATGAATTGTCCATTTTTCATAAGTACAAACTTTTGAGCCACAAATACTAGTCTAAACCCTGCCTTGACCAACAACGATCCTGACATTAAATTCTTTGAAATGTCTAGAACATGAAGGACATCAATGAGGGTCAGCTCCTTGCCCGAGGTCATCTTCAGCACAACCTTGCCAAGACCGACAATTTTAGAAGTTGCATGATTTCCCATGTATAACTTCCTTCCGTTGATAGGAGTATACGTTGAGAACATGTCTTTGTCGGAGCATATGTGGCGTGTTGCACCTGTGTCCACCCACCCTTCTCTCGGGTTATCCACCATGTAGCAGTTGTTGGCTTCAAACACAACAGCCGAGAGATCAAGCTCAGACATATCAATTGACACTGTTTTATCCTGGGTCACATGCACCTGGTTCTAATTGGTTTTCTTAGGAAGACGACAATCTTTAGCCTTGTGATTCGGCTTTCCACAGTTGAAGCAGTTCCCTTTAGACTTTTTAGTCTTCCTCTGTTTCCGACCATTCTGTGGGTTCTTTCTCTTTTTGCTAGCACTGGGCTCCACCAAGTTTGCCTTTGCCTCCATTGGAAGCTTGCCAGACTTAATTTCAGACATGTGATTGTCTTCTTCAATTCGCAATCTAACAATTATGTCTTCAAGCCCTATCTCCTTCCGCTTATGCTTCGGGTAGTTTTTAAAATCCTTCCACAGAGGCGGTAGCTTCTCTATAATAGCAGCTACTTGAAAGGATTCACTCAGCACCATTCCTTCTGCAATTATATCGTGCAGAATGAGTTGAATCTCTTGAACCTGGTTGATCACCGTCTTGGTATCAACCATCTTAAACTCAAGGAATTTGCCGAAAATAAATTTCTTTGTATCAGCATCTTCCGTTTTATACTTATTTTCTAAAGAACTCCACAACTCTTTAGCAGTCTTTACCGAACAATACACATTATACAATGTGTTGTCCAGTCCGTTGACAATGTAGTTCCTGCATAGGAAGTCACTTTGACTCCAAGCATCGAATGCCATTCTCTTCTCTTTATCAGTCTCCTCTTCCCCCAAAGTTGGAGCATCCTCCGTCAGGAAACGAGCAAAGTTCAGAGTAGTAAGAAAGAACAACATCTTCTGTTGCCATCTTTTGAAATTTGAACCACCAAACTTCTCTGGTTTCTCTCCCAGTGCTGGTGCTGGAACGAATGATGTCAAACCCATTTGATACACACGAAAATTTCATCTTAAAATTATTGGAAAGCTGGATGGTGTATATCGAATGGTTGAAAAAAAATCGAGCAGAGTAACTGTATAAAAGTCGAGGCAAGAGTTGGACTCTTTGTCTTTAAGATGAAATTGCCCTGCTCACGGTGTTTACGGTATTTGGCAATCGCCTCCCAAAATATAACGACTTACGTCTTGTGATAGCAACACTACAAATCACAAGACACTTCGAACTTTATAGTGTTTTTGAACTCTCAGGACTTTATGCAGAATGCTAGAAGAATTTTGAAATTTTCTGATCCCAAAATGAATTCTGGGGACTGTAATTTATAGGCATTCTGGTGCCTCTTCAGACTGGGTGCAACCCCAAGTTCGGATCGATCGTGTCCGTTAGATTGCGCCCTTTGACCAACAACCTCGCGACGATGCGTACGTGCGAAGTGCAAAGTGTGTCTCTAACGCGCCCAATGTGACTATGTGCAACGTGCGAGGGCCTGGGTAGGCACCGGCTCTAGCTCCGGCTCGGACGCTGATCCACACCATCATCGGTGCTATTTGAGCTAGTCAAAGGCAAGTCAAAATTGACTTGGTCCACTAGGGTGTACCATAAGGAGCTCCACATGATTACTCCTTATTAGTGGTGAAGCTCTTTATAAACTAGTCAAACATTTAATATGTTTCCTATATGGGATATGGCATTCTATATTCCCACTTTTTTTATATTTCATATATAAAAGGTATTTTTAAGTGGCTAACTTCATGCATTTATTTCTCATTCACCCGACATTGGTTTTGAGAAATTCAAAATGCTAAACTCATTTACCCGCGGTGTAGATTACGTTTATGGTTTATCTCATTTATTTCATACAACGAATAAATGAACCCACTTAAATAATTGGTCAAAATTTGGTCAAAACCCAATTTCTTAAAACCAATTCCAACATAATCAGCTCAAAAATATTATTAAGGAGCAATTGCCATATTGAATATAATAAACAATATATAAAATTTAAGTTTAGGATGCATGTGAAATCTTATTCGCCCTTACTATATATAATATAGATTATGCCAGTTGATTCGGCACCGTTTGGCGAGTTAGGTTTACTCTTATTGTTGCTTATGTAGATTTGCTTTATGAGGATGGTATGGTAGAGTGGCTCATCTCAGAGGAAAAGGTGGCATATTATCCTTATTAGAGCTGAATGTAGTAGGTCCCTAGATGTAAAATGATATAGAGTGACATACTTGTCCAAAGGTAAGACTTGAGACGCATTTATTATAAAGGACACCTTAAAATAATAAGATATAACATACAGCTAAAGGTGGTATGACCTCACACGCATTATATGTTAAAGTTTTACGAGGATATGACATAAAGGATAAAGGTCGGAAGACCTAACACACATTAAATATGAAAGACACCTTAAGATATGACATAAATCATAGAAATAGGAAGAGGTGACATGTAATAAATGTGAAGGACATCCCGGACATGAGAAGTTAATGATAGCTAGCTCAGGCGAGCCTCTAGACCGATTATAAATAGGCCGACTTGCAACAAAGTAATTATAGTGTAGGTTGACTTGCAGAAAAGTGATTGTATATCAGATAGACCTGTAGGTGAGTAATGCGTAACGTATAAACCTACGGAAGAGTAACTATGATGTGCCATAAAGATGTGACAGTTGCAGGGCTAACTACCAATCTAATGATGCCATGTGTCTGTTAGTCCAAGTGGCTACGATAATCTAGAGGGGGTGAATAGATTATGCCAATTTTTTGCAAATCGCCCTCTTTTTCGAATAAACAAGTAAATGACAAGAATGTAAATGCAGAAATTAAACAACACTCGTTGATTTAAAGAGGTTCAACCCACCTAGGGCCTAATCCTCTACCACCCCAGTATCTCCGGGATGGATTTCAAAAAGAAAAAAAAATTATTAATTACCACAATTAATACAACGCCACCTTTGAAGATTACCACAATCTTCTTACAACACCTTCAAGGAGATTACCACAATCTTCCTTCAACACCTATGAAGAGTACCACACTCTTTAACACCTAAGATCACCCAAGTGTACTCTTACCACAACAGCAACAACAAGGATATCTTGTTTTGGATGATGGACAAAATTTAAGATTACAACTCTATAAAAACAATGCAAAGATTGAGTGCAAGTGTAATCAAGAATCAAAAAGCCTAGACCTCAAAGATGTGCAAGTGAAAGTACTTAGGCTATTACAACAAGAATGTAAAAATTAAAGCTTGAACAATTTGCAGATTTCTTGTTGTGTATTTTGCTTGTATGTTGTTGGGAAATTAATTTTTAGATTTTGATGAATGCCATGTAAAACTTAGAATAGAAAGTTGGCACCCCATTTTTGTTGTAAATTGCATTGTAATAGATAGGGTTGGTCGAGCTGAGTTAAGTCAGCTATGCCAAAATATGCAAGAAGTCAACTAGAGACTAGAAGAAAGACTCCGTTGTAAGGCAGCTGAGTGTGGCAAAGAAGAGAAGACAGGAACTCGACTGAAGGTGCAACTGAGATGCAGCTGAGTGAAGTGTCAGTCAAGTCAACTCAAGATAGCCAAGTCTCAAGTTGAAGTGACAGATGAGTCATCCAATGATTGAAAGCTGACTCGAAGTCACCTGGGGAAGTGAAGGAAATATAGTCAAGTCGAGATAACTGAAAGAGATCCGTTTACGTAAGTCAAGAAAATTACTTAAACAAGTAATACCTCCATCTTGTCTTTCTTAAAGTGTTCGATCCCGAGAAGCGTGCAAAAGGAATAAACCAATGGGAAGCTCGCACTGTGTCGAACTCGAAAAGTCAAGACTCATTCATACGAGGAAATGTCAATTCCAAGAACTGCAACAAGATAAGCCAAGGACCATAAGTGTCTTTTGAAAATTAATCTATCTCTTCAACGGGCAAATTTTCAAAAGAACTCTATAAAAGGCTGAGGAATATATTTGAGAAAAGGTTAACCTTGTTACCTAGAACTTTCAAGCTCTTATTCAAACTATAACCTACTCAAGTCATTCAAGTTCAATCCTCAAGCCTACATTACGAAGAAAATCAATCCAACACTCACCTGTGAAGGAAAGACAACTTCAATCAGTTGAAGAGGAAACATTTGAAGAATCAATGGGTCTACATTCCACAAAAGATTGTAGAAAGGTTTAAGGTCGAACCAGTCTCAAGTTTTTGGAGGGCTTCGTGATCAAATCTAAGAAGCTTGAGCAAGTGGGTTGTAGTAGCAAGGCAAAGCGGCCTGCCTGTGAAGAAGTTGAGTCGTACGAAAAGCCAGTTTGTGTGACCAAGGCATCTCGTGATCGAGTCCCAAACGATCAAGTCGGTTGTGTGATCAAGACTTGCATCCGGACGGATAACCACTTTGTACATTGATCAATACTTAGTGGATTCCTCCGGGAGTTGGAGAAGAGAGGAGTAGAAGAATTACCCCATCTCGAACCTCTATAAAATTTATTATGTCATTTACATTCAAAGACTTTAATTTCTCATATTATTTCAATATCTCACGATAAATTTGTTATCCAATTGATAATCAACAAAGTGCTAAAACCAAGTATTAAAACAAACTTAAACCAAATTCAAAGGGTGTTAAGTCTTCCGCTGAAATCATATCACAGTCAAGATAAGTTTTAGACTAAGCAGCTGAGTTATTCTATCAACAGCTCAGTCGAGTCTGTTGAGTGCCTAACACTGCTGGTTAACTAACTTAGTTGTCCATCAAGGACTTAGCTGTGAAGTATTAACTCTGAACTTTTAACAGGACTAAATCAAAAAATTAGTAAGGTTTATTCAACCCCCCTTTCTAAACCTTACACTCGCACCCTTTGGGACCTACAAGTGGTATCAGAGCGGATGGTTCATTGAGCCTTCCGCACTGGTTACTGAACTAGATCTCCAATCTCTCAAAGCTTGCTTTAGCACTTGATCTTTCAAAACTCTTTTATTCAACAAAGTTATTATCATGGAAGCAAATTTGACACGCATCCCTATGTTCACAATTGAGGAATTTGATGATTGGAAAATTCGAATGCAGGCTCATCTATCAGCATTACACGATGAAATGTGGATAGTAATAGAAGATGGGCCACTGCAAATCTTGTAAGTGAACACAGCTGCAAGGAGGGCTGCTGCAGCTGAAGGAGAAGATGATGTCGCTCCCAGACCAGCTATGGTTGAAAAACCAAGAGCTGAATGGACAAATGATGACAGAAAAAGATATAACTTGGACAATGTGGCCACGGACATTCTTTACAAAACTCTGAACAAAGCCATGTTCAACAAAGTCAAATCGTGCAAGACTGCAAAAGAAATCTGGGATAAGCTAACCCTGATTTATGAAGGCTCTGAGCAAATTAAGGAAAATAAACTATCTGTTGTTGTACAGAAATTTGAAAATTTTAAGATGCTTGCAGGAGAAACCTTGGATCAACTGGATGCTCGGTTCACAGAAATTACCAATGAGCTATCTGCACTTGGAAAAGAATATACACAGAAAGAAATGTGTATGAAGATTCTAAGAAGTCTCCCAGCTGAGTGGGAAATGAAAGTCATGGCCCTGAGACACTCCATGGACCTATCAAAAACATCCAACCAAGAGCTATTCTCATATCTCAAAGCCTACGAATTTGAGCTGAGAAGAAAAGACCTAGAGGAGACAGCTGTGCCCAAAACAGCTTGTTGGTCCCAAGGGGTATGAGTATAAGGTTTAGAAGGGGGGTTGAATAAACCTTACCAACATTTCGATTTAGTCCTTTTTAAAAATGATCGAGTTAATACTTCACAGATGTGTCCTTGATGGACTAAGTTAGTTAATCAAATAGAGTTAGGAACTCAAATGCACTGACGAGTTGTTGATAGAGTGACTCATTGTTTGACTAAAGACTTAACTCGTCGTGATTTGTTTCGGGGAAGACTTAACACCCTTGAATTTGGTTAAGTTTGTTTTGATACTTAGTTTTAGCGCTCGATTGATTATCAATTGGATAGCAAATTTATCAAGTAGATATAAAAATAAGACGAGAAATTAAAGTCTTTGAAATGTAAATGACACAATAAGTTTCATAGAGGTTCGAAGATGGGGTAATTCTTCTACTCCTCTCTTCTCCACTCCGGAGGAATCCACTAAATCGATCAATATACGAGTGGTTACGATCCAGATACAAGTCTTGATCACGCGGTGACTTGATCCTTTGGGACTCGTCCAGAGATGCCTTGGTCACACAGGTTGGCTTCTCGTGCGACTCGCCTTTCTTCACATGGCGGTACGCTTTGCTACTCTGACTCACTTGCTTAAGTTCCTTGGATTTGATCACGAAGCCCTCCAAATAGCTTAAGCTTGGTTCGACCTTGAACCTTTCTACAATCTCTCGTGGAATGTAGACCCCTTGATTCTTCAAAAACTTTTTCTTCAAGCGATTGAAGTTATTTTTCCTTCACAGTGAGTGTTGGATTGATTTCCTTCGTAATGTAGGCTTGAGGATTAATCTTGAATTACTTGAGAATATTTTAGGTTACAGCTCAAATGTTTTGCTTGAATGTTCGTGGTTCAGGTCGGTCACCTTCTCTCATAGTGATTCCTCAGCCTTTTATAGTGATCTTTCAAAAATCTGCCCGTTGAAGAGATAGGCTTATTTTTGAAAGTCACTTGTGGTCGTTGACTTGTCTTGTTGCGATCCATGGAATTTCAACTTCCTCGTATAAATGTTTTTTCAGCTTTTCGAGTTCGACACGAGTGCAAAGTGCTTCCCATTGGTTTATTCCTCTTGCACGCTTCTCGGGATGAGCACTTTCGAGAAAGGCAAGATATGGAGGTATTACTTGTTTAAGTAATTCTCTTGATTTCGTCGGCAACGGATCTCTTTCGATTGTCTTGACTGATTTGCATTTTCTTAACATCCCTAGGTGACTTCGAGTCGCCTTCCAATCATTGGATGACTCTTCGTCACTTCAACATTGAGACTTGGCTATCTTGAGTTGACTTGATCGATACTTCATCCGGTGCATCTCGATTGCACCTTCAATCGAGTTCCTATCTTCTCTTCTGCCATACTTTGTTGCTTTGCGGCAAGTCTTCCTTCTAGTCTCGATCGTCTTCGCATGTTTAGGCATAGCGACTTTAACTCGACTTCGACCCCCTATCTATTACAATGCGATTTACAACAAAAATGGGGTGCCAACTTCCTATTCTAAGTTTTACATGGCATTCATCAAAATCAACAAAATAATTTCCCAACAATTTCCCCTTTTTGATGATGCCAAAACTTAAAACATACATCAATAATTAACAAAGAAAGATACATACAGGCAAATGTAGAACCACATAATGTATGTTTAGAATCGATCCTTTATTGATCATAACATTCTTGTTCTTTACATAGTGTTTACAAGGTGTATCGAGCTTAAACCAATAAAAATGTATCGACTTTAAACGGAGCTTAAGCTAACCATGTTGTTCGTATCTACACAAGTATAGAAATTGTACAATTTTATTCAAAGATTATGAGAACACTTACATAGAGTGTATTTACATAGTAAAATACATGAAGGGGTGGATAAAGAAACACTTCATCTCCTTCACGCCTCCTTCTTTCATCTTCTTGACTCTGTCATCTTCTCGATCTTTCTTCTCTTTTTCTCATCTTCACCGCTTTCTTCTTCTTCTTTTCATACGCCTTTCTCGGGCGCCTTCATCTCTTCTCGTCTTTCTTGTCTTTCCTCCCATAGCCGAGTTTGTCTTTTATTTTCTTCTTCAATTCTCTTCACATACTCGGCATTGTTCTTAGCCACTTGCGGGTTGGCTACTTCGTCAAATCCCCCAATAGATCCCTCCTTTCTTATGCGGATCTATATACTCAATATTTTTGGGCGAGGCCTGAGTCCGAAACCTCTTCCTCCACCTCCGCTTCTTATTTTTCCTCGGGGTGTATCTTTGTCTTTGGGGTCTTCTTTTTCCCCTGGTGAGTGGGCGAGTGGCGGCAGAGTGAGTTCGCGCGATGGTCATTGTCTGTCGCCTTCTTCACATAGTGTGAGACCCTTTCCCAAGATAAATCCCAGGCTTAAGCCATGGACATATTTGCGAAGTATCCTTGGATGCAAGCGTCTTGAATTCATCAATCGATCTTGGCTTGGTTAGGCATCTCGAAATGGTATAGGTGTCTCTTCATCGAATACCTCCATGTTGCTTGAGAATATCCATAACTCGGGCATCCATCCTTCCTTCCGCTTCCTTCATCCCTCGCTTCGATTGTCTTTCTCTTTTCGGTCATTGATGCAAGAGTGTTGGAGTGGCAGAGTCACCAGGAGTTTCTTGATAATATCGTTGTGTGACAAGACCTTGTTGGGGGTTTTAGCAATCATCAAGGTCACATCTTTCAAACCTTCCCCCTCAACAGACTTCCTTTTCTTCTCTCTTATTACTTCCTCATTGTCTTCTTTCCTTTCACAATTGCTTCCCCTTCTCTCGCCTTCAGATCCCTTCGGCGCTTTTCGGGTATTCCTCTTCCCCTTTTTTGGCATCATCAAAGGAGAGAGGAACCCCTGGAAATAAGCTAGCAAGTAAGAAGTCTAGTCGGCTGATGGTTGAGTTTTGCTTCGAATCTGCTGCGGAGTATGCTGCACGGAACTCAGAGCGAGTGGCGTTGGATTCAGCTGTGACCAACTTCATCTCAGCCATGAGGAGACTGAATTTTCGATCCATGTTCTCTTCCACACGCAGGAGTTTGTTCTTATTATGTTCACGCAGCAGCTTGATCTCGGTAGTATGAGATTCATGCATTTGTTCAATATGCTCTTGCAATTTTGTCTTTGCATCAGCATTCTCAGCCCGCCAGACTAACAACTTGTTGAACAATGTCCTGAAGTATCGAGCTTATTCCACACGCATTGTTTGCTGTTGTTGCCACCACTCACGGATCCTAACTATTATGCCTCGCAGATCGGCAATGAGGTTGGCGTCTCTGTTATCCAACCTCATGTCGGTGAGGCTCGATGCCTCTCCATCCGTTCAACCTCGCAAATAAGGCTTTGAACACGTCACGAATTTGTTTGTCACCTCTGTTTTGTGTGACGGCAAAGCTGTGTCGAAGTCATAGTCATGTGGAACAATTGTGTCGATGGAATAACAGGATCGAGTTTGTGGAAGTGCTCACGATCTCTGTCCCGATTCTTGGGGAGGTCAAGTACCTCCAGAGAGAGAAGGGAAATGATTCTACAAAGGGATCATCACGGGCAATCGGAATGCTCAATGATAAGTGGTGCTCGTGAAGTCCTCTGTGAAGTCAATCCGCCGCTGCGGGGAGAGCTGCGCGATGGACTCGGTTATTTGTGGGTCATTTTGAAATCGACCCGACTTGCCGAGCCTCGGTTGTCTCAACAACCGTTGGTCTCACAATTTGGTTTATCCAAATGAGTTGGTGGTCATCGGCCTTATTAGAAGCGTCATCGGACGATGATGAGATTCCATGGGTGGCTCATCATCAAAGTTGAATGTTTGGCGAGTAGTCTTGAGGTCGACTTACTCGTGGTTGGAACATCCTCGGTGAGTCTTTGGGATCGATCACAGGGGATGACTCGGCTTCATCGTCTCCTTTCGATCCGAGAAAGGTTACATCGGATTATCCCGGGAATCGTGAAGGGCACTTATTTCCTTTTCTGATGGATCAATGATAGCAGGAGGAATGTTCTGTGCTTCAGCATCTCTACCCCGGGAAATATCAACCTCCCGTTGGCCTTCATTACCCCCTGCGGTCTCTCTTTGCGGCGAGGCTTGGACATCCCTTTCGGCGGTGTCAATCGTCTTGGGGTCTTTCGAGGTGGCATCCATTGGAGTCTCAACTCCATGGATTGCACTTTCATCGCCAGTGTTAACTCCCGGGCGGTTCCTTCATGTACCTCGATTGCGTCGGCGGCGTCATTGGCCTTCGAGCGGTTGGCACCTCACCGAGACGGTCTCAATGCCGAGCCTCGTTGATGACAACTTGTTGTGTACTCTGTGATTGTTCATTCTCCACTTCGCCTCCGAGATTCATTGTGGAGTCAGTGCAAACATCCTCCGACCTTCTTTGAAGTGGAGGAGTTTTCCCCTCGGTGGCACACCGGTGAGTGACTTGGAATGGGGTCACTCGTCTCCGGACTCATTTGTTCCCACTAAGTATTCAGCCGTTGGGGCAGGTGGTGAGACACCTTTATTAGGGGTTGGCTCAACTGGGGTCCCCACAGTCCCAGTTTCATCGCCATTTCCCTTAACACCTTCCTCCGAATGAGCTGGGGAAGTGGTGGCAGCGACAACAGTTGCAATATGCTGCACCACTCCCATTGGGTCTATCTCCGGTTTGTGATTGGGAGGACTCTCCTGGTCCCTCCATCATTCTTTGCTCATGAAGGATTCTGGATTCCTACATTGCTTGCTGCATTTGCAATTCTTCTGTGGCAGCAATAGGATCTGGATCCTCATCACTTTCTGATAGGACGTCAAAGTGAGAGTGTGTATGATCGGTGGTGCCAGTGAGAGGGCATATGCTATCCTTCTCACGTGCCTCTGCGTCCTCAGCTGCTTTAGCCCGTTCATTTTCTTTTCGAATCTGCAGTATGTTGATGCAATTATCCTCGTCAAGGACTTGTAATCTCGTGTCCACCTCAAGAAAATGAAGAGTTCTTCTTCCTCAAGAATGAACTCGGACGCGTTCAAACCGCACTGGATAGGCTCGGCTTCCATTTTCTCCATTCTCTCAGCACGATTTTGGATGTCCGGATAAAATGGAGAGTACGTGATTACATCATTCCCTTGTTGGCCCTCGTTTCCGGGGATTAGGGGTAGCGGAACATTTCGGCCGCTCGACATCTTCTTCGGCCTGCATTACGGTGGAGAAGCAACCCTGTCAACAGGTGATTGGTTGTCTCGGCCATTCCTTGTTCCTTAGCCGTTCATGCGGATCGGGTCTTGAGTTGCCTCTGCCGATCGGCCTCGGCGGCAGACTTGGCGATTTCATCAATCACATCCGAGACTCTACTTCTCCAGCAGTCTCGGGTATCTTCTCGGTGAGTGGCCCGGCTCGGCCCGGTTTCTCAAGCTCGGAATGCTTAAAAATTCGTCTTCTTCGTTTTGTTTGAACCGAGGGATTTGGTTGAGATAAGGTTTCTTCGAGTCATGGGCGGCGGGGCGTCTTTGCTCGTCTTCTTCTCGGAGGAGTGGCCGTCTTGGCTTATCGATTCTCCTTTTCTTGATGACCGGAGAAGGTATTTGATATCCTTTCTTTGTTGCGGTGCAGGGGGGAGACATGGTCTGGGGGGTGACTTACTGCGGGGTAGGGAGCGATTTTTTTTCTTTCTTTGCGCAGGGCAAGCAATCTTCTTAGCATTTGCAGGGCGCAGTCTTCTTCTTTGGAGGAGAGAGACAATCTGTATCTTGGTGGTGATTCCCCCTCACTCGTGTCGGCTCTCTTAGCGTAAGCTCTCTTACGTGCACCGAGAGAGGTTTGATCGGAACATCCTCTTGTTTACATGGAATGCCTTTCCATGTCGAAGAGGACTTTCTTTACTTCCATCATTCGACCAACCACCAGGCCGTATCCCAGGGAACCTCCAAATGTTCCATCCTCCTTGAAGGATTTGTTCCCAACATTCTCGGGCGAGTCGCTATTGACAAACTCGGCTTGATTCACTTTCTTTCCTTCAAGGATCGCGGCCATTACGACCGAACTTAGCTTTAGACGGTGGTCAAAGCTACCGAACTTGATGTCTATACATTTGGCAACGATGTCCATCAATTTGTGGTAGTCCTCCTTTGACCTCTTATTAGTGTGTAGACTACTTTCGGCCAAAGATCGGTCTTGGCTACTTCATTCCAAGCAGCAGCCAGGTCAACATCAGCTTCATTAATTTCCGGTGCTCCTTCCGCCGATAACGAGCAATGTTCTGCCAGATCCTTGGCAGTAATGGTGAACTCCTTTCCATGAACAGAGGACTTGATGCCCTCATCGTGAACCTCAGCGTTCACGTAGAACTGTGCGACCTCTTCCACATAGGTTATCGGAAACTTCATCGTCAGAAATGGTTTCAGCCCAGACGTTTCCAGTTTCTCAGCGATCTTCTTCACGAGGGCGTCGTTGGACCCCTGTTTGATCATACCTTCGAAATCCAAAGTAGACCCGGTGTGGATTTGCTTTCCTAGTTTGACAAAATCATGAGTGGATGCCATTTCTCAGTATTTTACCGAACGAAGCTTAGAAAATGATCTGAGGATTGATAGGGTTTTTGAGAGAAAATTTTGCATTTGCTTTTGAGAGAGAGATTGAACGGTTTTCGGTAAAGTGGGAGAGAAACGGACGAAAGGGTTTAAGTATGGTTCATGAAAGGACGTGCGGGTGGTTTTTGAAATGTGATCAAAATCAACGGCTTAGATCTTGCACGCCGATTTTCATTTAATGTCTCGTATTTAATGCGGCAAACATTTATATCCAATCATAAGCTTGGTGTGCGGCTTTTGCTGACACGTCATAATTATTGACGTCATTCTTAAGAACATTCCCGCTTAGTAAAAAATGACTGCGTTTTTGTCACTTGCTCATAAATGACTCAGCTTACTCTTTAGTTGATTCAATCCTTCTTCTCACTCCTCTCCTAGTGACTCAATTTGTCACTAATTCGATCTGGTGACTTTCCAACATGGTGATTCACTTAGTGAATTTAAGAGTTGACCTTTTTTCCTCTTTTCGTGTTTCATCTCTTTTCTTTGAGTATTCGAGTGTCATTTCACTCAATTAACCCTAGCTCATGCTTGAGTTCTTCAAATCTTGACTCACATAATGGTTTTGTGAATATGTCAGCCAACTGCTTATCAGTTGAAATATATTCCAAGGTGATGTCCTTCTTTTCAACATGATCTCTTATAAAGTGATATCTGACATCGATATGCTTTGTTCTTGAGTGCAACACAGGATTTTGAGTGATTGCAATCGCACTTGTGTTATCACACATAATTGGAATTTCCTTTTCTTCAACCTCATAGTCTCTCAGCTGCTGTCTCATCCATAAGACTTGGGCACAACAACTGCCAGCAGCTATGTATTATGCTTCAGCTGTGGAGGTGGCTATTGAATTTTGCTTCTTGTTGAACCGGGAAATTAGCCTATTTCCAAGAATTTGACATGTGTCTGAGGTACTCTTCTTGTCAACTCTGAATCCAGCATAGTCAGAGTCTGAATAGCCAATTAGTTTGAATCCACCTTCCTTAGGATACCATAAGCCAACTTCTTGGCTTCCTTTCAAATATCTCAATATCCTCTTGCATTTTGCGATCATGTGGCTTTCTTTTGGAGCGAGAATGAAATCTTGCACATACACCTACAAAGCAAAGGTGATGTCCGCGCTTCTTTGTAAGATAGAGCAATGATCCAATAAGTGCTATGTATCTTGTTTGATCTACGAGCTTTTTCCTGCATCCATATCCATTTTGGTGATGTATTCATTGGTATTTTCACGAAGACTTCTCTTCCATACCAAATTTCTTCATTAAATCTCCTGGTGTATTTTGTCGACTTATGAAGGTTCCATCCTTCAATTTGTTTCACTTGGAGTCAAGGAAGAATGTCGAGTTCTCCCATCATGCTCATTTCGAAATTGCTTTGCATGAGATTTGAAAATTTATCACACAGCTCTTTGTTTGTGGATCCAAAGATGATGTCATCCACATATATTTGAACAAGCAGTATGTTTTTCCTATCTTGAATTCTGAAGAGTGTTCTATCCACTTTTCTTTTTGTGAATCCATTCTCAGTCAAGAATTGTGACAATGTATCATACCATGCTCTAGGTGCCTGTTTATAGAGCTTTTTTTAGTTTGTATACTTTATCTCCAAGAGGGGTTAGTATTATAAGATGATCCAACCAGCCTATAGCCAAATGATTTGACTCTAAGAGGTTGCCACCTATCAGTGCCATAATCATAATCAATTTTAGCAAATTGCTTGGGAGTTCTAGGTTCATACAGCTGTTTCTTTTATCTGTATGCCTGTGTATGTGTTTTAGCAATTGCCTTCTTTGGGTAGTTGTGATATCTCTGAGTGTAGTATCTAGGTGCATATGTGTGCTGATGAAAGCTCATGTGTCTTTGGAATGGCCTTTGCTGAGTTCTAGGCCTTTGCCATTTGGGCTTATATTCCACATGTTTTTGCTGATAGTTCACATTATTCCAATCAGCTTGGCTTGGGTACTTTCTATCATTCCCTTCATATGTGTTTCTTTTATAGAACTTAAGGGCTTTTGGTAGCTCTGTTTCTTCTTTCTGAGTATTTCTGTTTGGAGTTTGTTGAGGAACTCGGGATTTCTTCTCATTTGCCCTCTCAAAGACTCTCAATCGGTCATTTTCCTTTTCCTTTATAGCCAATGCCAGTTTGCTTGTGATTGTGCTTTGGGATAAATGTGTGTGCATCATTTGGACTTTTGGATTTTAGAGATACTTCATTGCTTGAAGATCCTTTTTCCAAAAGTCACTTTTGGAGCTTGACATAGCACGAGAGAAATTAAATCCTAAGCATGTCTTGTCTCCACATTCCCTTTGGCTCATAATGAGATCATCCAATGATTTAGATGCCTTAGTGAATGAGGCAATCACATTTTGAGGTCATTCTCCCTCTTTTCTATAGCGATTATCTCGCTTTATTAGCTTAGCATTTTTCGGCCTTTAGACTTTCATTCTCATCGCCTATTTGACTTAGGGTACTCGGTTCCTTTAGTCATTTGTGAGTTTGGCATTGAGTAGGTTGTTTTCCTCATTTAGTAGTGTGTGTTAGGATTTAATGTGTTCAAAATCTTTCATCATTTTGCCTAATGAATCATAAAGATCAATGGGTGATGAAGTATGTGTATCACCATCATTTGTCACTAGACTACGAGTGTGATGAGTTAGAGTGTACCTCATCTTCGGGTCGAGGTTGGTATTGTTTTTAGCCATTAGACAAATCAAGGCTTCTTCTTCGAGTCACTTGAGTAGTCACTTCACTACTCTCTCAATCATTTGTGTTTTTGACTTGTTGTCTCGCGATCTCTGTAGCCAACATTGCCTTTCTCTTTTCTGTCTTCTTTCCTCAAGACTTTTCTTTCCTCTTCATTCATGTATTTGTTGACTACAGGATATGGGCAATCAATGGCATAGTGACTGGTTACTAGGTTCAGCATAGATATTCAACTTTTTGATCGGTTTTTTCCATCCTTGGATTGTCAGTTCTTTGATATTCAACTTTTTGATGCTCTGCTCTCTTGGATGGTCTATCTTCCCTTGACTTGGAGGGTGCTGAGTGTCTTCTGGAGGATTCACCTTTGCTTCTTTTGTAGTTCTTATTGAAGAACTTATTAAATCTTTTAACCATCAGGGTTATTTCCTCTTGGTCAATGACTTCTTTGACCTCAGCTCTTTTGCCATCCTTAACAATTAGAGCAGTTGTTTTGGGCACAACTATCTCTTCCTGGTCTTTTTCTCTCAGCTCAAATTCGTAGGCTTTGAGATCTGAGAATAGCTCATGGTTGGATGTCTTGGATAGATCCATGGAATGTCTCAGTGCCATGACCTTCATTTCCCATTCAGCTGGGAGACTTTTTAGAATTTTCATACACATTTTCTTCTGTATATTCCTTTCCAAGTGCAGATAGTTCATTTGTAATTTCTGTGAACCGAGCATCCAGTTGGTCTAAGGTCTCTCCTGTGAGCATTTTAAAATTCTCAAATTTTAGTACAGCAACCGATAGTTTATTTTCCTTGATTTGCTCTGAGCCTTCACAAATTAATGTTAGCTTGTCCCAGATTTCTTTAGCCGTTTTGCATGATTTCATTTTGTTGAACATGGCTTTGTCTAAAGTTTTGTAGAGAATGTCCTTGGCCACATTGTCCAAGTTATATCTTTTTCTGTCATCATTTGTCCATTCAGCTCTTGGTTTTTCAACCATGAGTGGTCTGGGAGCAACATCCTCTTCTTCTTCAATTGCGGCTCTTCTTACAGTTGTGTTCACTTTTAAGATCTGGAGTGGCCCATCTTCTATCACTATCCACATTTCATCGTGTAATGCTGATAGATGAGCTTGTATACGAATTTTCCAATCATCAAATTCTTCAATTGTAAACATAGGGATGCGTGTCAGATTTGCTTCCATAATAATAACTTTGCTGAATAAAAGAGTTTTGAAAGATTAAGTACTAAAACAAACTTGAAAAATTTGGAGATCTAGTTCAGTAACCAGTGCGGAAGGCTCAATGAACCAACCGCTCGATACCACTTGTTGGTCCCGGGGTATGAGTGTAAGTTTTAGAAGGGGGTTGAATAAACCTTACCAACTTTTCGATTTAGTCTTTTTAAAAATGATCGAGTTAATACTTCAATTTTGTGTCCTTGATGGACAGCTAAGTTAGTTAATCGTCGCCAGATTAGGCACTCAAGACTCGTTCGAGTTTGTTGATAGAGTGACTCGGCTATTTTGACTAAAGACTTAACTAAATCGTGATTTGTTTTTTTGGAGGAAGACTTAACACCCTTGAATTTGGTTAAGTTTGTTTTGATACTTAGTTTTAGCGCTCGATTGATTATTAATTGAATAGCAAATTTATCGTGAGATATAAAAATAAGATGCGAGAAATTAAAGTGTTGAAATGTAAATGACACAATAAGGTTTATAGAGGTTCGAAGATGGGGTAATTCTTCTACTCCTCTCTTCTCCCGGCTCTGGAGGAATCCACTAATCTTGATCAATATACGAGTGGTTAACGATCCGGATACAAGTCTTGATCACGGTGACTTGATCCTTTGGGACTCGATCTAGAGATGCCTTGGTCACACATCCGGCTTCTCGTGCGACTCGAACTTCTTCACATGGCATTTGCGCTTGCTACTCTGACTCACTTGCTTAAGTTCCTTGGATTTGATCACGAAGCCCTCCAAATAGCTTAAGTTTGGTTTGACCTTGAACCTTTCTACAATCTTTCGTGGAATGTAGACCCCCTTGATTCTTCAAAAACTTCTTCTTCAAAGCGATTGAAGTTATCTTTCCTTCACGGTGAGTGTTGGATTGATTTCCTTCGTAATGTAGGCTTGAGGATTAATCTTGAATTACTTGAGAATATTTTAGGTTCTGACTCAAATGTTTTGCTTGAATGTTCGTGGTTGGTCGGTCACCTTCTCTCGAGTGATTCCTCGGCCTTTTATAGTGATCTTTCAAAAAATGCATGTTGAAGAGATAGCTTATTTTTGAAAGTCACTTGTGGTCGTTGGCTTGTCTTGTTGCGATCCATGGAATTTCAACTTCCTCGTATGAATATTTTTTCGACTTTTCGAGTTCGACACGAGTGCGAGTCTTCCCATTGGTTTATTCCTCTTGCACGCTTCGACCGGGGTGAGCACTTCGAGAAAAAGCGATATAGAGGTATTACGTGTTTAAGTAATTCTCTTGATTTACGTGCAACGGATCTCTTTCGATTGTCTTGACTTGATTGCATTTTCTTAACATCCCTAGGTGACTTGAGTCGACTTCCAATCATTGGATGACTCTTGTCACTTCAACATTAGACTTGGCTATCTTGAGTTGACTTGACTGATACTTCATCCAGCTGCATCTCAGTTGCACCTTCAGTCGAGTTCCTGTCTTCTCTTCTCTGCTATACTTTGCCTTGCGGCGAAGTCTTCCTTCTAGTCTCGATCGTCTTCTCGCATGTTTAGGCATAGCCGACTTAACTCGGCTCGACCACCCTATCTATTACAATGCGATTTACAACAAAAATGGGGTGCCAACTTCCTATTCTAAGTTTTACATGGCATTCCAAAATCAACAAAATAATTTCCCAACACAGCTGCTCTAATAGTTAAGGATGGTAAAAGAGCCGAGGTCAAGGAAGTCATTGACCAGCGGAGATTTCACTGATGGTTAAAAGGTTTAACAAATTATTCAACAAGAATTACAAAAGAGGCAAAGGTGAATCCTCCGAGAGAAGACACTCGGCTCTCCAAGTCAAGGGAAGATAGGCCACCCAAAAGAATAGAGCATCAAAAGGTTGAGTATCAAAGAGGCGACAATCAAGGATGGAAACAACTGATCAAAAGGTTGAAAATTTATGTTGGAACCTGCAGCAACCTGGTCACTATGCTATTGATTGCCCATATCATGTAGTCAACAAATACAGGAATGAAGAGGAAAGAAAAGTCTTCAGAGAAAGAAGACAAGAGAAGAAAAAGGCAATGTTATCTGCAGAGACTGCTAAGACAGTCAAGTCAAAAGACACATCAGACTCGGAGAGTAATGAAGCGACTACTCAAGTGACTCTGAAGAAGAAGCCTTAATCTGTCTAATGGCCAAAGAACAAGACCAACCTGACCAAGAAGATGAGGTACACTCTAACTCGTCACACTCGGATTCTAGTGACACACACACTTCATCACCCACTAATCTTTATGATTCATTAGGCAAAATGATGAAAGACTTTGAACACATTAAATCCTCACACGCACTACTAAGTGAGGAAAACATCCTACTCAAAAGTCAAAACTCACGGTGACTAAGGAACTCGAGTACTCTAAGTCACATAGTGATGAGAATAAAAATTTAAAAATTTGAAAATGCTAAGCTAATAGAGAGATAGTGCCCCCACGAGAAAAAAGGGAAAATGACCTCAAAAATGTGATTGCCTCATTTACTAAGGCATCTAAATATTTGGATGATCTTATTATGAGCCAAAGAGAATGTGGAGATAAGACAGGCTTAGGATTTAATTCCTCTATACCAAGTCAAGCTCCAAAAAGTAATTTTGGAAAAAGGATCTTCAAGTAATGAAGCATCTCAAAAATCCAAAATTCCAAATAGCGCGCACACATCCATTCCAAAGCACAACCACAAGCAAACTGGCCTTGGTTATAAAGGAAAAGGAAAACGGCCGATTGAGTGTCTTTGAGAGGGACAGTGAGAGAAAATCCAACCGAGTTCCTCAAAAACTCCAAATAGGAAGTACTCTGTAAAGAAGAAACAGAGCCACCAAAAGCCCCAGAAGTTCTATGAAAAGAACACATATGATGGGAATGGTAGAAATTATCCAAGCCAAGCTGATTGGAATAATGTGAACTATCAGCAAAGACCTATGGAATACAAGCCTAAATGGCAAAGGCCTAGAACTCATCAAGGGCCATTCCAAAGGCAAAAGAGCTATCATCGGCACACATATGCACCCAAGCACTATCCTCAAAGAATCGCAACTACCCAAACAAAGTAATTGCTAAAACACATATACAGGCATATAGACAAAAGAGACAGCTGTATGAACCTAAAACCCCCAAGCAATTTGCCAAGGTTAATTATGATTATGGCACTGATCGATGGCAACCTCTTAGTGGATAGTGGCTGTTCCAGACACATGACAGGAAACAAGAAAAATCTGTCAAAATTTAAGGAAGTTAGAGGTGCAAAAGTCATATTTGGAGGGAATGAAGCTCCAGGAGAAATAAGAGGCATTGGATCCATCAAGAAAAATGGATTAGAAATTACAGATGTTGCATATGTTGAAGGCCTCAATTTCAACTTACTAAGCATAAGTCAACTCTGTGACAAGGGCTATAATGTTGGATTCAATATGGGAGTGTGCCAAATCAAGAACATTGAATCTAATGAAGTAGTGTTGCAAGGATGCAGACAAAAGAACATGTATGTGGTAGATTGGTCAACTGCAACACCAAGCACTTGTCTGCTAGCAAAGAGCACAGCTGAATCAAGTTATTTGTGGCACAAGAAGCTGAGTCACCTGAATTTCAAAACTATCAACAAACTTGCAAGAAGTAATCTTGTAGAATGACTTCCAGACTCAGTATACAAGAAGGAAAGTGTATGTGATGCATGCCAGATGGGAAAGCAAATCAAATCATCATTCAAAGAAAAGACATGTCCATCTTCAACAAGAATATTGCACCTATTGCATATGGATCTATTTGGTCGATTGAAACGACCAAAGATAAGCGAGAAAGAAATACACCTTGGTGGTAGTAGATGATTACTCAAGATACACATAGACAATTTTCATGTGTAAGAAGAAGAAAGAAACCCCTGAGAAACTACCAAGGCGATAAAGAGAATCCAAAATGAGAAGAGTCAAACCATTATTAAAATTAGATCGAGGAGGAACCGAGTTTGTCAATGGAATAATAACTCGAGTATTGTATTGAAAATGGTATTTCTCATGAACTATCTCAGACAAGGACTCAAAGAGAATGGAGTTGCGAGAAAGAAGAAGGCAGAACTCTCAAAGAAGAAAGCAAGGACCATGTTAGTCAAGCGGGGTTGCCTAAAAGATTTTGGGTCAAGCAATAAACACAAAGATGCTATACTCAAAATAGATGCATGATAAACAGATAGCTGACAAAAACTCCCTATGAGATTTGGATAGGAAGAAAGCCAAATGTTGTATATTTTAAAATATTTGGATGCAAATGCTTCATTCATAACAATGGCAAAGATAATTTAAAGGCTTTTGATGCTAAAGCTGATGAAGGTATCTTCTTAGGATACTCAGCTGAAAGCAAAGCCTATAGAGTGATCAACAAGAGGACAATGGTTACAGAAGAATCCATTCATGTGGTGTTTGATGAACCCAACGTAAATGAAAAAGACATTGAAGAGTCAGTTGATAAGCTGAATCAGTCAACCATGCAGAAGAGTCCCTATGTTGAAGGAAAATTTGGAATCATAAACCCGGATGAAGATGAGATAGTTGAGTCTCAAAGCAGTGGGAAATATGCGGCTAAGTGATGATGAGAGAGCTTATCAAAATAACAGTGCTGCAAGACGAATCACTAACTTACTCCAACTTTGATGTAAGGTGGGAGAGACCATCCACCAGAACTAATCATTGGAGATGTAAGAGAAGGTGTGAAAACTAGATCCAGAACTCAACAAGAAGCAATGTTCACTTGTTTCATCTCACAAATAGAGCCAAAAGATGTGTCACAAGCATTGGATGACACACATTGGATTCAAGCCATGCAAGAAGAGCTGAATCAGTTTGAAAGGAACAAAGTGTGGGTATTGGTTCAAAGACCTACCCATCAAAATGTTATTGGCACTAAATGGGTGTTCAGAAACAAGATGAATAAGGAAGGTTCTGTGGTAAGAAACAAAGCAAGCTTGGTAGCCAAAGGGTATTGCCAAGAAGAAGGAATAGATTTTGATGAAACTTTTGCTCTGTAGCAAGATTGGAAGCCATAAGAATGTTTCTTGCCTATCTTTGCTCACAAGAACTTCTTTGTATATCAAATGGATGTAAAGAGTGCATTCCTTAATGGGTTATTGGAGGAAGAAGTGTATGTTGAACAACCTCCAGGATTTGAGCAAAAGACTCTTGGAGATAAAGTATACAAACTCAAGAAAGTTTTATATGGATTGAAACATGCACCAAGAGCATGGTATGATACATTATCACAATTCCTGACTGAGAACGGATTTACAAAAGGCAAAGTGGATAGAACACTCTTGAGAATTCAAGATGGGAAGAGTATCGCTTGTTCAAATATATATGGATGACATTATCTTTGGATCCCAGACAAAGAGCTGTGTAATAAATTCTCAAATCTTATGCAAAGTAAATTTGAAATGAGCATGATGGGAGAGGCGACATTCTTCCTTGGACTCCAAGTAAAACAAAGTGAAGGATGGAACCTTCATAAGTCGGACAAAATACACCGAGAGATTTAATGAAGAATTTGATATGGAAGAGAAGTCTTATGTGAAAATACGAATGAATACATCATCAAAATGGATATGGATACTGAGATGGCAAGCATGTGGATCAAACAAGATCTGAGCACTTATTGGATCATTGCTCTATCTCACAAAGAAGCGGGCCGGACATCACCTTTGTTGTAGGTGTATGTGCAAGATTTCAATCTGCTCCAAAAGAAAGCCACATGATCATGACGAAAAAGAATCTTGAGATATTTGAAAGGAAGTCAAGAAGTTGGCTTATGGTATCCTAAAGAAGGTGGATTTAAGCTAATTGGTTACTCAGACTCTGACTATGCTGGATGTAGAGTTGACAGGAAGAGTACCTCGGGTACATGTCAAATGCTTGGAAATAGATTAATTTCCTGGTTTAGCAAGAAGCAAAACTCAATAACCACCTCCACAACTGAAGCAGAATACATAGTTGCAGCTGCTGTGCCCAAGTTTTATGGATGAGACAGCAGCTGAGAGACTACGAAGTTGAAGAAAAGGAAATTCCAATTATGTGTGACAACACAAGTGCAATTGCAATCACCCAAAATCCTGTGTTGCACTCAAGAACAAAGCACATTGATGTCAGATATCACTTCGTAAGAGATCATGTTGAAAAGAAGGACATCACCTTGGAATATATCTCAACTGATAAGCAGTTAGCTTATATATTCACAAAACCATTATGTGAATCCAGATTTGAAGAACTCAAGCATGAATTAGGGTTAATTGAGCTGAGTTGACACTCAGAAGAGTCAAAGAAAAGAGATGGAATATGAAAAGATGAAAAAGAGTTGAACTCTTGAATCAGCTAAGTGAATCAGCCATCTCGGAGAATCAGCTGCATCGAGTTAGCTGACAGCTGAGTGCTTATGTGCAAAGAGAAAAGGGTTAAATCAGCTAAGGAATAAGTTGAGTCAGTTATGAACAAAGTGACAAAAATGCAGTCGTTTTTACTAAGCGGGAATGTTTTTAAGAATGACGTCAGCATAATTATGACGTGTACAGTCAAAAGCTGCATACCAAGCTTATGATTGGATATAAATGTTGCCGCATTAAATGCGAGAAATTAAATGTTAATCGGCGTGCAAAATCTAAGTCGTTGATCTTGATCAAATTTCAAAAACCACTCGTACGTCCTTTCATAACCCATACATATACCATTTCGTCCGATTTTCTCTCACTTTACCAAAACTATTCATCTCTCTCAAGCAAAGAAAGCATTTTTACTCTCAAAACCCTACAAATCTTCAAAGCTTTTCTTCAAAGTTTCATTCGGTGAATCTTCGAAAAATGGCATCTACTTACGACTTCGTCAAGTTGGGAAAGCAAATCCACATGGGATCTACTGTGGACTTCGAGGGCATGATCAAACAGGGGTCAGACGAAACCCTTGTGAAGAAAATAGCAGAGAAATTGGAAAAATCAGGACTAAAACCCTTTTTGTCGATGGAGTTTCAAATGACCTACGTGGAGGAGGTCGCACAGTTCTATGTGAACGCTGAAGTTCACGATGAGGGCATCAAGTCCTCTGTTCACGGGAAAAAGTTCACCATCACTGCCAAGGATCGCGAGAACATTGTTCGATTCTTTGGCGGAAGAGTCTTTGGAGATTCATGAAGTCGATGTTAACCTTCTTTGCTTGGAAGGAAGTAGCCAAGCTTTGGCTTGTTGTGTTGCGAAGGTCGTCTACACAGCTGAAAAGAAGCTGTTGAAGGAGGACTACCACAAACTGTTGGACATTGTTGCCAAATGCATAGACATCAAATTTGGAAGCTTTAACCAGGTGTCCAAAACTAAGCTGATCGTAATGGCTGCGATCATTGAAGAGAAGAAGGTGAACTGGGCTGAGTTTGTATACAGCAGACTCTGCCAGAATATTGGGAATAAATCCTTCAAGGAGGATGGTTCGTTTGGAGGATCCCAGGGTGCGGACTAGTGATTGGTCGGATGATGGAAGTTAAAGGAGTCCCTCTTCGACATGGAAAGGCGTTACATGTCAACAAGAAAATGTTCCGATCTAACCTTTCCGGAGCACAGAAGCGAGCATACGCCAAGAGGGGCGTCTGAGTGAGGAGAATCGGTGCCCTGAAGAAATAGTTGTCTCCTCCTCTCCCAGGAAGAAGGTTGTCCCTGCTGACTACAAAGAAGAGATTTGCGCCCTGCAGACTACAAAAGAAGATCATTGCCCCTACAGCGAAGAAAAAGAAAACCGCACCTGCCCCTGCAGCCGAGTCACCTAGCCCCGCAGCCGTGTCTCCTACCCCTACAGCCGCAATGGAGAAGGAACCGTTAATCCCTTCTCCGGTGATTAAAAAGAAGAGGACTGATCACACAAGGGAAAGGCAAAGCCTGCCTCAAGACAAAGCTGCGAAGGCATTTACCTTCGATGAACAGAGGAAGTGGAACCAGATATTCCTCTGGTGAAAACCAAAAGAAGAAGAAGAATCTTCAAGCGCTTAGAACTTGAGAAAACAGCTGAGTCTGCCACTCAGCTGGAACAGATCGTTGAGACAACTAGAGAAGCAGAGTCTCCTGAAATTATTGATGAAACGACCAAGTCTGCTTTGAAGCCAATCAGCAGAGGCAAATTGAAGACACATTTGTAGTCGAGCAACGAGCAGTGAGACAAAGTAGGTGAGAAAGCAAACTCTCCATTTACGAGGGTTGTATCCCCTCCCTGTGACAGCTGGCCGAGGGTGTAAAACACCAAAGTTTGCTACCTTCAATCCCCGAGAACGAGGGACAGGGAGAAGATGATAAAGATGATGATGATGTGATGATCCTATCCCCACCATATCCAGACATCCAAAATCGTCTGCGAGAATGGAGGAAGTGGAAGCGAGTCGATCCAGGGAAACGATTCCAAAGACCGGAATTTGTTGAAGAAGAAGACGAAATGTTGAACTTTATCGGATTGACCACTTTGTGGTCCAAGCACTAGATGAAGAAAATCGCACGAGATATCTTGCGGATCTTCAAGGAAGGAGAAGCGAGCGCGAGGAAGTCAAGCTCGTGAAAAGGCCGATTTGTCCCTTTCTTTGGAACCATCGATCATACACATCCTCATCTTGACATTCTCTCTCGGGAGTGATGAGGATGGACGACTTCGCCTTGCTATAGAAGAATTGGAGATGCAGCAAGCCATGCGGGAATCTAGGGTCCTACATGAGCAACGGTTATTGGAAGGACAGGGAGTCTTCCACATCACGGTGGAGATTGATCCGATGGGAGTGGTGCGGCATATTGCCACGATTGTTCTTTGCCACCACTTCCCCACTCACTCGAGAAGAAGGTGTTAAGGAATTGGCAATGGGATTGTGGGGACCCCGGTCGAGCCAACCCCTAATGAAGGTGTCTTACCACCCGCCCCAACGGTGAATACTCAAATGGAGCAGGGGAGTCCGAGACGAGTGACCCCAATCAAGTCACTCGGCTAGTGTGCCAGCTGAGGGGGAAATTCCTTCCACTGCAGCTAGGTCGAAGATTTCTGCAGTTGATTCCACAACGAATCTAGGAGGCGAAGTGGAGAAGGAAAAAGAAAACGAAACACGACAAGTTGTCACTAAAGAAGCTCGGACGAGTTGAGATTGCCTCAATTTGAAGTGCCAATCGCGCTGCTCTGCAGCCAATGACGCCTGCTATTGATGCCATCGGCACGGGAAGGAAGCGCCGGGAGTTAACACTGCAGGCAATGAAAGTGCAATCCATGGAGTTGAGACTCGGTGGATGCCACCTCAGAAGACCCCAAGACAGTTGACATTGTCGAAGGGACTATCCAAGGCCTCGCTGCAGTTGAGACTACAGGAGGTAATGAAGGCCAACGGGAGGTTGATACTTCCCGGGGTAAAGAGACGGAAGCACAGAACATCTCTCCTACTATCATTGATCCATCTGAAAAGGAGATAAGTGCTCTTCACGATTCCCAAGACAATCCTGATGTAACCTTTCTGGGATCTGAAGGTGAAGACGAAGCTGAGTCATCCCCTATTGTCGATCCAAAAGACTCAGCTGAGGATGTTCTCCCAAGCACGAGTAAGACCGACCTTAAGGCTACTCGCCAAACCTTTAATTTTGATGATGAGCCACCTATGCAAATCTCATCATCGTCCGATGACGCTCGATACGGGCCGAGGACGGTCAACTCACATGGAAAAACCGGTGAGACCGATGAAGTGTTGAGGCAGTGAGGCTACCCAGTGGGTCAATACCCCAACAGACCACAGCTGAAACAGAGTCAACTGCGCAGGCTACCCAAGCTGCAGCAGAATCGACGCAACCGGGCACATCATGGGCACGCCATTGAACATATTCCCATTGTCCGTGATGATCCGTTTGAAGAATCATTTCCCTTTTCTCTGGAGCTGCCTGACCTTCTTGAAGAATTAGCTCGAGATCAAGAACGTTTCCATAAACTCCGATCCCGTTATTCCAATGCAGACACCATCGTCCCAGAGACTTTGACTTTGACGTTGCTTGGCGCCTTGGTGAGACATAAGTGACAAATTTGAGGTTCGAGAAGTTTTCAAGGCCATATTTGCAGAGATAGAGAAGATGGAGAGGCACCAGGCCTCACTGGACATGAGACTGGATAACCGAGACGCAAATCTTACTGCCGATCTGCGAGGAATAATTGTCAGGATTCGGGAATGGTGGCAACAACAGCAGACAATGCGTGTAGAACAAGTTCGATACTTCAGAACTTTGTTCAATAAATTGCTAGTCTGGCGGGCTGAGAATGCTGATATGAAGACAAAAATGCAAGAAAACATCGATCGAATGCATGAATCTCACAACACAGAGATGCAGCTGCTGCGTGAATTTCATAAGAAAGAGCTTCAGAAGAAATTCAGCCTTCTCATGGCTGAAATGAAGCTGGTGGCAGCTGAATCCAACGCCACTCGCTCTGAATTCCGTGCAGCATACTCCGCAGCAGATTTGAAGCATAACTCAGCTATCAGCCGCTTAGACTTCATGATTGCCAGCTTGTTTCTAGGGGTTCCTTTCTCCTTTGATGATGCCAAAAAGGGGGAAGAGGAATACCTAAAGGCGGTGAAAGGTTAAGAGTTCGGAAGAAGGATCTGTTGTGAAGGAGGAGGCAAGAAGGCGAGAAAGAGAGAAGAAGGAAAATCTGTTGAGGGGGAAGGTTTGAAAGATATGACCGATGATTCCTAAAACCCCCAACAAGGTCTTGTCACGGTGATATCATCAAGCAAACTCCTCATGACTCGCCACTCCAACACTCCGATACCCATGGGCTGAAAAGTGCGAAAAATAGTAGAAGCGGGGATGAAGGAGGTGGAAGGAAAGATGGATGCTCGAGTTATGGATATCTTGAAACAACATGGAGGCATTCCAATAGACAGAGACACCTATGTCATTTCAGGACGTCGGGGCAAGAGCAAGATCTGTTGATGAATTCAAGACGCTCGCATCCGAGGGTTACTTCGCAAATATGTCCATGGCTCAAGCACGGGATTTGTATTGGGAAAAGGCCTCAAGCTATGTGAAGAAGAAGCTGACAGAGAGACAGACTCGCGATCACTCTGCTGGTCACTGTTGGGAAAAAGAAGGCCCCAAGATAATACACGCCGAGGAGAGGAAGAAGCGATGGAGGAGGAAGAGGTTTGAGACCTAGACCTCGCCCAAAAAACATTGAATATATAGATCCGGACAAGAAAGAAAGGAGGGATCTATTGGATTCGATTCGACGAAGTAGCCAACCCTGCAAGTGGTCAAGAACAATGTTGAGTATGTAAAGAGAATCGAAGAAGAAAATAGAAGACAAACTCATTTGTGGGAAGAAAGACAAGAAAGAAAAAAAAGAAGAGATGAAGCTTCCGAGAAAAGCATATGAGAAAAAGAAGCGGTGAAGAAGAAAAAAAGAAAAGAAAAAGGTCGAGGAAGATGACAAAGTCGAAGAAGAGGAAAGAAGGGGGCAGCGAAGAAGATGAAGCGTTGATGTCCACCCCTTCATGTATTTTACTATGTAAATGCATCTTTATGTAAGTCTTCTGTACATCGAATAAAATTGTATAATTTCTATACTTGCGTAGATATAGAATAGCATGGTTACCTTAAGCTCTGTTTAAGCTTTGATACACTCTGAAGCGGTTGGTGTGTAAAGAACAAGAATGTTATGATCAATAAAAGATTGATTCTACGCATACATTCGTGATTCTACATTGTCATGCACGTGTCTTTCTTTGTTTAATTATTGTATGAATGTTTTAAGTTTTGGCATCATCAAAAAGGGGAAAATTGTTGGGAAATTAATTTTTAGATTTTGATGAATGCCATGTAAAACTTAGAATAGAAAGTTGGCACCCCATTTTTGTTGTAAATTGCATTGTAATAGATAGGGTTGGTCGAGCTGAGTTAAGTCAGCTATGCCAAAATATGCAAGAAGTCAACTAGAGACTAGAAGGAAGACTCCGCTGTAAGGCAGCTGAGTGTGGCAAAGAAGAGAAGACAGGGAACTCGACTCGAAGGTGCGGTGAGTGAAGTGTCAGTCAAGTCAACTCAAGATAGCCAAGTCTCAAGTTGAAGTGACGGATGAGTCATCCAATGATTGAAAGTCGACTCGAAGTCACCTGGGGAAGCCAAGGAAATGCAAATCAAGTCGAGATAATCGAAAGAGATCCGTTTACGTAAATCAAGAAAATTATTAAACAAGTAATACCTCCATCTTGTCTTTCTTAAAGTGCTCGACCCCGAAGCGTGCAAAAGGAATAAACCAATGGGAAGCTCGCACTGTGTCGAGAACTACGAAAAGTCAAGACTCATTCATACAAGGATATGTCAATTCCAAGAAGCGCAACAAGACAAGCCAACGACCATAAGTGTCTTTTGAAAATTAACCTATCTCTTCAACGGGCAAATTTTCAAAAGAACACTATAAAAGGCCGAGGAATCTATTTGAGAAAAGGTTAACCTTGTTACGGAACTTTCAAGCTCTTATTCAAACTATGACCTACTCAAGTCATTCAAGTTCAATCCTCAAGCCTACATTACGAGGAAATCAATCCAACACTCACTTGTGAAGGAAAGACAACTTCAATCAGTTGAAGAGGAAACATTTGAAGAATAAAGGGGTCTACATTCCACAAAGGATTGTAGAAAGGTTCAAGGTCGAACCAGTCTCAAGTTTTTGGAGGGCTTCGTGATCAAATCCAAGAAGCTTGAGCAAATGGATTGTAGTAGCAAGGCAGATGCCCTGTGAAAAAGCTGAGTCGTACGAGAAGCCAATTTGTGTGACCAAGGCATCTCGCATCGAGTCCCAAAGGATCAAGTGTTTGTGTGATCAAGACTTGCATCTGGACTGATAACCACTTTGTACATTGATCAATACTTAGTGGATTCCTCTAGGAGTTGGAGAAGAGGGGAGTAGAAGAATTACCCCATCTTCGAACCTCTATAAAATTCATTGTGTCATTTACATTACAAAGACTTTAATTTCTCGTGCATATTATTTCAATATTTCTTTGATAAATTTGCTATCCAATTGATAATCAACAAAGTGCTAAAACCAAGTATTAAAACAAACTTAAACCAAATTCAAAGGGTGTTAAGTCTTCCAATGAAATCATATCACAGTCAAGTTAAGTTTTAGACTAAGCGGTGAGTTATTCTATCAACAGCTCGTCCGAAGTGCATTTGAGTGCCTAACATATTTTTGGTTAACTAACTTTTGTCCATCAAGGACTTAGTGTGAAGTATTAACTCGAACTTTTAACAGGACTATATCGAAAAATTGGTAAGGTTTATTCAACCCCCCCTTCTAAACCTTACACTCGCACCCCTTGGGACCTACATATGTGTTGTGTCTTGTGTATTTAATTCATCCTCTATTTATAGGGAAGTCTTCACCAACATAGGCTCCTTCCTTTTCACTTGTGTCTACAAAAAGAGGATCACAAGATGTAGAAATATTGTACAAAAATGAAAAGTAAATCTGGCGATAAGGATTGCACGGTTGGAATTTTGGAATTTGTCAAAAATAACATAGGCGACCAAGGTTGCCTGTAATAAGATTTCGAACGTTTTGAAAAAATAGTGCGATCCAGTGCGGTCGAAGGGGGTCGAGCGGTCGACAGGGGTGCGACCGGTCGCTTCCTAGTGCGACAAAGTCGGCCCCTTTGGACCGGTCCCCCTCTTCAATTTTCTTGACCTAGTGAGTTCTGTTTCAATTTTGAGTTCTTTGTACTGGCCGAGGTCGACGTTTAGGGCGACCGGTCGACGTTTAGGGCGACCGGTCGACCTCCAATGTTGTCCGATTTTTATCAAAAATAAACTTCAAGAAATACTCCAAAAAATTAGTAAAAATATTTTAAATCACTTGGGAGTATTTGGACAACATTTATAAACATTGTTTTAGTGCAAAAACCAATTTAAACAAAACCATCAAAAATATTGTCCATTTTTATCGAAAAATAAATTCTTAGAAATACTCCAAAAATTAGCTAAAAACATTTTAAATCATTTAGGAGTATTTGGACAATATTTATTAACATTGTTTTGGTATAAAAACTCATTTAAACAAAATCATCAAAATCTTGATAAAAACATTTATCTAGCAGTGTCTTCATCTTGGGTATCACATGAAAGAGATATATAAAAGTGAGCAAAACAATTTTAATTATTTTCACAACCAATAAACATTCTTATATTGTTCTCATATAATAAAATACATTTTTTTACTAACTTGATCGTCGTAGTATTAACGTCGGAATTCTTCCCGATATCTTGTCTGAGGAAGGCGTGAAAGATCGAGTTAGGATTCTTGAGAAGTCCCGATTATTTAGGACGGATCACCATTCACCAGTATAATCCCAACGAAAAAAGTATACAACCAACTGATTCATACGAAATTTAAAAAGTGTTTGCAAACTCTTAAAAAGTGATTTTGAGCTCCTAGATGCAAAAAAGTGATTTATACGAAATTGTTTGCATTTAGAAGCCGAATTTTTGTTTAGAGTATGCAAATAATCCCTTAATCCCATATTGATTGGGCTCGTCTCTAATTCTCCATCCTATCTCTTTCTCATTTTTTTATTTTTCTTGAAAAGTAATTCTCCATCCTCTTAAGTCTTAAGTTACCTACACTTTTCCAGCTTTTACTTAGAGGAGTTTTTTCAGACAATTATAATTATAACTAAATAAAAGCGACTCTCTAATGAAATAACGAACATTATGTTGAAATTGGTTTTTAGAAATTGGGTTTTGACTCGATTTTGACTAATTAATTAAGTGGGTTCATTTACTATGAAATAAATGAGATAAATGTAATTCACACCACGGGTAGATGATTTTAGCATTTTGAATTTCTCAAAAACAACATTGGGTGAATGAGAAATAAATGCACAAAATAAACCACTTTAAAGACATTTTATTTGGAAATGTGAAATGGTGAGAATGTGAAGGGATAGGAAACAAAGAGTAAAGTTAGCTACCTTATATAGAACTTCACCAATAGTAAGGAGTAATCAAGTGGAGCTTCTTATGGTGCACCCTAGTGAACCAAGTCAATTTTGACTAGCCGTTGGCTCTCTCAAAGAGCACCTCGGACGATCCGCAACATCCGAGATGGAGCCGGGCTCGGGCCCGTGCACGTCGCACTTAGTCGCTTTAGATGTGCACTTTGCGTACAAGGAGCGATCTGACGGTCATGATCGATCCGAACCTGGGGTTGTACCCAGTCTGAAGAGGCACATGAAGTTCTATAAATAGCAGTCCCCAGAATTTATTTTGCATCTGAAAACATATCGAATTTCTGCCATTTTTTTCGCATAAGTCTATAAAAAGAGAGTTCGAAGCATCATAATGTTCATCGTTCTTGCGATTGTAGTGCAGCTATCGCAAGAAAATTGTTGTTGTATCTTCGGAGACGATTGTCATATTCCGTACGCACCGAGAGCGGGCAATCTCGTCTTAAAGAAAGAGTCAAACTCTTGCCTTAACAAACGTTAATACACCGTTACTCTGCTCAAATTTCGATTGTCATTTCGATATACACCAACCAGTTTTCCAACACATTATATAATGATGAATAGTGACAAAATAATAATATAAAAATACTTATATGTATATATTAATTACTATTACCTAATTATCTTTGTATTTTGTAATATAAATTATACTTATACGATAGTTTTTAAATAATTTAACATAAGTACAAATAATTTATATAAAAATAGTATCAAAATAAATCATATTTTTTTACTCATGGATAGTTATTTGCATTCATATGGCTCACCTATGTCTATGAATTCATATATGAAATATTTTCTAATTTTTTTTACCAGATTTTTATCATAAACAAATATTTAAAATATATTTATGTATCAAAATATCAAAAAAGAAAATTACCAAACTTTTCAAAAGAACATCCATCAGTCGCTAATTGTTCTTCCTCCTTTTTCCTTTTCAAAAATAGGATGGACGTCATCCCGAGACCTAAGTGTCTCCACTGCCCCGCCTCTAGAGTTTCGTGGAGAAGGTGAATCGCGGGATATGTCTCAATAAGTTAGGGTTCGAGCTACCTTAGACTCAGTCACCATACAATAAATTTTCCTCTAACCTGTTACTATACAGATTCGAGCTCCCATGTTGCGAGTATCAGCAAAATGGACATCACATCACCCAAGTTCTTTGCATCGGTTTAGCTATGCCCCGTGCTCCTTTTTCCTTTTCATTTTTCACTAACAAGGGTGACAAATTGTATAGAAATTTCGATTAATTGATTATTTTAATTTGTTGATTTATTAATTCACCGTTGTTAATTTCTTGGTGACGTGTGGATACATCTTTAATGAAAGGCAGCTCCGTTAAACGAGGCGGGTTTTCGGCCACGCTCACCAACTCTTCCTTTTCTCTCTTAATAATAATAATAATAATAAGCTATTTATTTGCACGATTCTTTTAAAATACATTTTTGCAAGATTTGTTGATTCGTCGTCCTTCGAGTCCAATAAAGTAATTTCCTTGCTCCACCACTACACAACACTTCTTTTAATTTTCAATCCCTTATAATTAATTTGCTTCAATATGAAAGTTGAATAGATTATAGATGTTGTAACTTGTATGTGTTAATATTATCATTTGTCCAAGTTATTAATGAAGATTTTCACATTATTTTTTAATGAAGTCCACGTAGAAAAAAAATTATATATTTGGTGGATATTTTTAAATACAGTTGTAAATAAGTCATTTATCCAAAGGCAAAAACTTGTGTAAGACGGTCGCACGGTGCGACGAATGATACTTTTAGTGTAAAAGTGATTGTCCGAATTTACTAAAATTAAGTGTATTGAGGCAAAGTATCACTTTTTACACTAAAAATATCTTTTTTTACACTAAAAATATCCTTTGTACACTAAAAGTACAATTTGTCGCACCGTGCGACCGTCTTACAAGAGACCTGCTCTTCTCCAAAAGTCCATTTTAAAAAATATTAGGTAAAAAAAAAATTCATTTACTACACTTGGATGAACAATAAAATCCATTTACACAAATCACTTAATGATACTTATAAAACACTTTTCAAAAAGCATTTTAAAAAGTACATTTCACCGATGGACTTCTATTCTAACAGTGTTCTCTAATATGCACTTAGTTTCAGACAATCTATAATGAAAATGGTAGTTATAAATCTAAAATATATCTAGTAATAAATAGCGGTGTGGTTTTTCGTTTTTATTTTGAGAAGGCATTTTTCCATTTTTACTATTTAAATTGTAAAGCATATTTATTTTACTTATTTTCAACCTTGCAAACACAAAAATAAATTTGAAAATAAAACAAAAGGAGCAAGAAGGTTTTGGTTTAAAATCACACTACCTTATCAAAATAGTCTGCAATTCAACCATTTTGTAAATTTTAACTTTTAATTTAAAACACGCACACGGCACATATAATGTTATCACGTCACAATATATATTAAAATATAATTATCAAATCACCAAATTGGAGTAATTTCATTTTTTATAAGTGTGAACCACATGCGAATAAATACTGAGGTACGACTAATTACCTATTTAGTGTTAAAAAAAACAAAACATGCACCTAAGCCATTAATTATTAAGAATCTTGCACACTGCATGGTCAAGTCTGTGTTTAAGGACTCGTTTGATTTTCTTTTTCAAAGAACAATTTTAATTTTGAGTATTTTCAACGTGGCTTTATGTTGAAAATATATTATTTTAAAGAGTTTAAGTTGTATACTATTTATATTTGTTAGCGGTGAGCTCATGATGTTCAAATATTTAAATGTGAGAATGTGGTGTGTAATGAAATGAATGGTGAGAAACCCACATCTTTTGTAGGGCTGTAAACAAACAGAGCGTTCGGCAATATTACTCGTGAACAAGTTCGGATATTGTTCATTTATGTTCGTTTATTTAGTTAAACGAACAAATTTTAGGGCTCGTTAAATAAACGAACAGAGCTTGAACAATCATATACTTGTTCATTAATAGCTCGTGAACAAGCTCGTTTAGTGTTCGTTTATAAATGTTCATGAACAAGCTCGTATAGTGTTTGTTTAGAATTGTTCGTGAACAAGCTCGTTAAGGGCTCGACTATTAGCTCGATTATTATTCAATTAATAATAAATAATGTTATTTAATTTAAAAATATTTAATTTAAATATTGATATTTGTTTGTTTGTTTGTTTGTTCGTTCGTAAACAAAATTATTGAGTGTTCACGAACAGTTTATGAACCCAAATTTGACTATAACCTGTTCACGAACACGTAACGAACACGAACTCGAATATGAACATGTTCACGAACATGTTCGTGAACAAATTCGAACATTACAAAAATTAAATGAACGTACATGAACACAAATTTAACAATCAAAAGCTCGGCGAGCCGAGCTCAACAGACCAAAAATAAACAAACATTTGGCAAACAACGCTCGGCTCGGCTCGGCTCGGATCGTTTACAACCCTAATCTTTTGAACTAAGTGTAATGATTATATATTGATTTTAGGATTTAGGTGTAGTACATAATTATGTGTTGGTTTTGTAAATGGGTGACACTATTCACACCCCTAAAATTAATGAATAAACACACCTCCATATAATTGCAAAAATATCATTCACTTAAAAGATTATATTACCCTTAATTTAAAGAATAAGTTCTAAATACACCCACATTCTTCTTCGTCTTGAACAGAGTTGAAACTTTTTTCTATAAACCCTAGTTTTTTCAAACACTTAAATTGTTGCGGATATGGACAACAAAGAATTCATATCCCCAAATCATGAAAGTATATTCTTCATTTACAGCTTATAAAAATATGTTATTTCTCAAATTTTCAAGTAGAAAAATATTGTTGGATAATAGCAATGCGACACTTTGCATGATCACACAGTATGGCAAAAAATTCATCGTGCCATCGTGCCATGATGGCCAAAAATCCATCAACCATCGTATCATCGTGCCATGAGGCATGATAGCCAAAATTCATCATCTATGTGACATGATAGCCAAAAATTCATCATCCATCGTGCCATCGCGCGATGATTTTTGTACCATCGTGCCTTCTGTCATCGTCTTTCCCAACATAATTAGTCAATATACATATAAAATTACCCAAAAATTACCTAACAATAAGACCAAAATCGATGGTGGTGGTGGTACATCTTCATTCTCATCCTCTATCACCAGTCTTCTTCTGCGGTAAGTGACCAAGTCTCGAGTCATCGTCAATAGCATAGTAAATTTTCGCACAGTTACTTGTGGGTGTATTTAGTATTTGGGGGAAAAATAGTGCAAGGGTAAAATTGAAAATTATGGGGGGTGTATTTAGTAATTATATTATATTTTAAAAAGTGGGTTGGAGTGTATTTAGTAAATGAGTGTATTCATGAATTTTGGGGGTGTAAATAGCGCCACCCTTTGTAAATTTTGAAAATTGTAGATGTGAGAATTATTCTTGAAAAAATAAAACAAATATGATTTTAGATTTTGAAAAATTATATATTGAAATGAAAAACAAACTAGGCATTATCTCTAAATATTTACATTATGTTTCAATTGAATGTGAATACTGAGGCCCGAAAAATTTCAAAAGCCCGACGGCCTAAGCCCGGCCCATTACCTGCTCTAGTGAATACTAAGTATACAATAAAATTAGTATTACATATAATATCCATGTAGTATATTAAAATACTAAATTAAGCATTTTAGAACTAGGGAAAAGATTAGGGTTATTTGACGGTTTGTGGCATTTGCCACAAATTTTTACAGAGTTGGGGTGATTTTGGGACTCTTAAATTTTTAGGTGGAGGCGCCATTAGAAATGGCGCCTACTAAGAAGGCGCCAATTCCAATGGCGCCTCCTGCCCGATTTTTTTTTTTTTATTAAGTCTTGTTTTATAGGCGCCAGTCAAACTAGCGCATGCAGTTTATTTTTTTTTTATTTTGAATTTTTTAAATTTTTTTAAATATTAAATAAATACATAATTTTTGGATAACTATAATATGAAATATTACTGGATCAAAACCCGATTAAATAATAAAAACTACAACAAATATTTAAAAACCAACAAGAAATTACACATTAAAAAACTGGAATAAGAAACGCCATCTCATTATTCGAATATATACAAATCAATTCTAATAATCGTACTTAATTCTAATGTATCTTTATTGTTGGGTTATTTAGAAATTATATGTTTGGAATAAGAGATATTTCTTAGTAGGGAGTAAATGTGTTTTCTTGATTCTTTAACATAATAAATAATCCTCTAAAATTTTGTACAAGTTTTAATCTCCAAATAAGTTCACTAGAGTATTATATATAAGGGGTAATTTAAATAAGGGTTGATCCTATTAGTAATATGTTCGAATAATTTTTTAAACGTTATCTGCAAATTTTCAGTGGATGTTAGTGAAATCGGTGTCTGTTAAAAATCATTGTTGTTAAAATTGGACCGGCCGATTCAACAATAGTTAAATAAACAAGTCCTCCAATTCCCAGTCTATTTCACCAACTTTATCCCATTTTTTAAAAATGCGTTGTAGGTTTTATTATTTAATCGGTTTTTGATTCAATGATATTTTATATTATAGTTATCTAAAATTGTGTATTTATTTAATATTTGAAAGAAATTTTCGAAAATTCGAAATTAAAAAAAAATTGTAGGCACCAGTTTAAGAGTCCCCCAAATCACCCCAACTATGCAAAAATTTGTGGCAAATACCATAAACCGTCAAAATTTGTACTCCCTAGTCTCTCTCATATTAAAAATTTTATCGAGTTTGAAAACTTGTGTTTAAATTTGGTTTGATTATTAATCGATTTTTAGTTTAACAAGCTTTAGGTCGAACAGAACACAAATCGAGCTTGTGTAGATTGATAATTATACACATTTATTATTATACACTTATTACTCATAGAGAGTTCAAATATTTTTTTATTCAAAGCATTCATGGAGCTTTACGTTTTATCGAACGAATAAATATGTTCAACTTAATTCATTATGTTGATGAATCGAACTCAAACGAGCTTTTAACTATTAATCTCGAGTGGAGTATCGTTGTAAAATAATGGGTCTTGGACTTTTCAGTTCAAGAATTTCACCTTAAATGACTTTTGGAACTAATGTTAAATAAAATTCCCACAATTCATGTACCTTAGAGACTTGTGAATTGTGATCCAAGAGAAGTTAAAAAGGATTTCTATAAAAGAAGAAAAAGAAAAGTTCATAAGCACTATACACATTTAAAATTGACGTTTTAACTTTAAAACAAGGAGTTGTTAGAGCAATATAACAGAATTGTGTGGTTAAAAAAGAGAAAATCCAAAAGGCAGGTGCAAATCCGGGGAGAGAAGATTCCCATTGAGAAATATAGCTGGATAAGCAAATAAATCCAAAAGATGGAGCCGTCAACATCCCCCGCCGACGTCACCAACACTGTCCATCTTAATGCTGTATATAAAGGGTAAATTGCAAAATTGGTCCTGTAACTATGAATGTTTTGCAATTTCGATCCTCTAAGTATTGAGTTTGTAAAATTAGTCCTGTAAATTTAAAAGTTTTTGCAAAATTGGTCCTATAAGTTTTACACTTGAGCAATTTTAGTCCAGTAAGTTTCAAGTCTTGGCAAAATTGGTCCAACGGGTTTATTTCATATTTTCATAATACCCATTATATCCTTTCTCATGCTAATGGCTGATTTGACTAAGTATTGTGTTCAAAATGGTATCAGAGCTCATGTTTATTAAGAACTTTTGGTTATATTTATTATATTTATGTAATTAACAATTGGTGAGGAGAAATTACTCCGAGTATATGGATCCGGACCGATGTCCGAGATGTACCCCTTACAGGACATATCGTCAAATATTGACGATGTATGCATAAGAACACCTTGACCAGGTTTCATATTGGGAATACCAACATGAAGAAAAAAACGGGGCGAGGAGAGCCGACGGGAAACCTTAAGGCAATGCAAAATGCGAAGCGAGAATATTATAGGCGGTTCGGATGCTTAACGGCACTTATATGTTCACTTGATGAACCTTCAAGAAACGGTTCATGAAAATTCCTATCGAACAATGATTCCCGATGGAGTACCGAGTGGAACGAGATATTTCCAGACAAATCTAAGTTCTAGAAGATCTTAGAGAAGTCCCGTAAGAAGGTGTAGAATTATGGCAACCGCCATATTCATCTACTAAAGACAGTTCATCGGATCGAACTGGATGGAGAGCGATGGTGAAATATCGAAAGAAACTCTTGAACTCCTTCATGATATTGTAAACGAGTCAAGAACCTGGAGGACAAAGCCGAAGTTCTTCTCGGAGGAAAGAAGCGTATAGATTTCGGGACAAGTATCTATTTACACCAAAAAGTGAAACCAACCGAAGTTATACGAAAAATGACAGATGAGGATAAGCTCATTGCTCTAATCAAAGGAAAATCTATCAAAAATTAAAAAAGATGGATATGAAAAAGATGAATCTTAAAGATCTACATGACTTTTGCAGAATCCTTCGCAGGATTAGGAATTGTAGATTTAAAGATGAACACAGAAGATGGAACATTGGTCACCTATGATCCAGCAGGAAGGCCAATTCCACCACCACCACCAGTTAATCCTAACGTCGAAGAAAGTACGGGTTCGAATCATGGGACTCGGGGCGAGAGGATGCCCACGCCAGGGGATTTCACGACCAGGAGTGATCCACTTTCGGGGGCGGACAGGAGGTCGAACCCTCTTGCGGGAACTAGACAACATCTTTGGAAGGCGAATGTTTATCGGGGCGTCTTATGGAAGATCGCACCTCGACCCAATACATCCATATGGGTTGATGTTAAACTGGACATCCCAAATTTTAAAAATAGAGAAGTTCTCATTGATGAATGGGCTTGACTATGAGAATTTCGTGAGAACCCTCGATCTTACAAATGATTCATTCATTTTACTCCTTGAAATGAGTCTTGAAGGATCGGTGAAGATTGCGTGGGATATGACCGATCTTAGTACAAAAGGTTGATTACATTAGGAGAATCACTTAAAGGAATTGTCGATGGTATGGCAAAACTATTCAAAATCCAGTTCATCAACAAAGTTATTTCGAGGATTAGAGGATGAAAAAAGAAAGAGATATAAACAAGCCCTCTATAGCCTTGAGTTATATGATATTTGTCATATTGACGAATATATCAAGTTGTTCACCGAATACTGTGGAAATCAAGATTGAAAAAAGGAATTTGCACAACTATTCTTTGCCAAGATTCCGAGTCCCTGGAGAGAAATGCTTATCGGGAAATACAAGGATGGAGCGGAAAGTAGAAGCGTGGGCGGAAAAATGTCTTTTCTAAAGGCCAAGTTATCCGAACGGTGTTACCAAGCAGCTATGTACAGGAATTATAAGAGATTAAGGAATTAACAAATCAGTTCCTCTATGTTGCGTGGATAATGACATCCCAACAATTGTGGGAGGTCAAAGCGGACACAAAAAAGAAGAAAAGAGCGACCATCCATACCGCCGAGGAAGCAACAGCAAAAGAAGCAGGTCTTCATGGAGACCTAGAAGGTTTTGGTCAAAACAAAAAGCCCGAAGTTACAAAACGGGGCAAAGATCAGCACCAAACAGGAGTAGAGCCTCTTCATCAGGGTCTAATCAAGCAAGTACCAGCAGAACACCATGAAGGAGAACTTTCAGGCGTGCTCACACCCGAGCTAATGAAAGTTTTAAAGACTGTAATTGTTGGACATGCGGAGCAAGAGGGCATATCTCAACGGATTGCCCAGACAATCAAAAACGAGGAGTTAGATAGTTTAAAGCTACACCAGAAATTGAGGAAGCTGTCTACTATCAAGATCTTATATAGGTGTATCAATTTGAGGATATACCCTCACATGAAAGCATCTATGAAGAAGAAATCTATTCTGACGATGGAAGTGACTCCAGCTCAGAATCGGAGTGAAGAAGAAATTCTTCAGCAGACGGTCAGGGAGGATATGTCAGGATTCCTCTCTCACACTACAATTTCTCATAAAACTCTTATGAGAATCATGAAGGAAGATCCAAAGCTTCAGATCTATGATGGGTTTACAATTAGAGCAATGGAAAAAGCATTGGATAAGATTGGGTTTCGTAACAGAAAACACCAAATTATTCACAGGGTAAGAACCGGAGAATTTGCTATTCCAATGGAATTTATCGGTAACCTGATCGAGATGCAGCTGGTCCCTATTAGAGAAATACAGGAGATCAAAAGCAGAGTTAAAAGAGAGGTTGCAAATACACTCTCATGGATTCACATCGGAGCCATAAGAGTCATTATTAAGACAACATTCAAGGAAGGAATAGATTCGCCACTCAATCTTGCTATTTTTGACAAGCGAATCTCACATCTCAAGGATTCATGCCTTGGAGCGGTTGCAGGAAATTTGTATACAGGAAAATTAGCATTCAATGTCTATCCAAGAATTTCATACAATTTGGGAAATCGAGATTTTTATAGAGTCCTAACCCTTCATCAAGAATTCAAAAGAGTAGATTTGATGAAAGAAGGAAATAGGCCTTACTCGATCACATACAAGATTTCCTATGCTCTCTCGAATACCCATCATTCAAGTATTCTTGAGAAAGGAATTTATTGAAGTCCCAAGAATCTTTGAGGATTTTGCAGGGTGGTTCTACCGAGAAATCATTGAGTCTCCAACTATAAAGGAGATTGATATGATAATTCAAGATCAACCGAGTCTTCAACAAAAGTCAAAGTCTCGAGTTGAGCCGAGGAAGGATGTCTTTCAGCAGAGACGAGAATGGTGAGTAGCGGCCGTTGGGAAGAAAGGAGACCAATGTACGATTCAAAGACATCCCCGATGTTTTCAAAACACTAGGAGAGCTGAAATGTCCAGAAGGATGGCGAGAGGTTGAAGTAATATTCGACATCACTCAAAAGGATAATATTTTTCCTTGTGATGTTCTGTATTATCTCCAACAACCTATAGTTGGAAGGTATCAAGGAAGCCTGAATATATGTGAAATTGAGCTGACTATCTCAGGAGTAGTAGGGAAAATCCCAGAGCAATTAATATTGGGAATTGATTTTCTCGAGGATCATAAACCTTGGGAAAGATTACAAGAAGGAATGGAGTTCGCAGTGGCTGATAAAAGATACAGAATCAGATGACCACTAGTTCATTCTCCATATATATTTCTATCGGAATGTTATATGATGAATATAAAGCCGAGTATTTTGCCGCCTATATTGATTCAGGAGCCGGAATATGTACTACAAAGCCGAATGTTTTTCCTAAAGAAATTGGAGAAGATTTACCAGCTATTGCAGGAAGAGATTTCTCTAAAAGAATTCTTATCCTTAATAGAGGAATTAAACAAGCAGAAACATGATCGGAGGTGCAGGCAGTACCCCATGGTACAAGGTGAAAACGCCACCAATCTATTTCCATGATACAGGTGCAGATGTTTTGCTAGGAAACAACTTCCTACAAACATTCAAGCGATTTACACAGAAGAACGAGACAAGAAGACTTATTTTCACAACCTTATGTGATCATAAGATCATTGTCCAGA
Organism: Rehmannia glutinosa; assembly: GCA_016081115.2. NCBI lineage: Eukaryota > Viridiplantae > Streptophyta > Magnoliopsida > Lamiales > Orobanchaceae > Rehmannia > Rehmannia glutinosa. The sequence continues at coordinate 17,251,854 of CM071934.1, forward strand.
GACTGCGGGAAGCATTTTATAGAAAAATGCCTATTAATTTTTGCAGCAAGCGTAGTGATAAAGCCAAAATCCGAAATCCAAAAATGGCGGATTGAAGGAAATTTGGTGAAGCTTTATTATCCTATAGACAATTCGGTTCTCGAAAGGATAAGAAGTTTTGGGATAATAACTTGTATTCATTTAGAGTGCAAGAAGAAGAACGAGTTACTCCAGAGGTTATTGCTGAATTAATGGTGAGCCTAATAGAGAATCCACAGAGTGACGTAACCATTGAAGAACAAATATCACTCGAGGATATCAAGAAGAAAATCTAAAGGAATTATAATGAAGATCCTTTGGCATGGTGGGACAAGAATGAGCTCAAAGCATCCTTGAAGGTTAAACCAGGAAAGGAGTACGAGTTCGTAAGATTCAAACCAATCCTTATGAATCAGGAAAATCGTGAGGATATGCAAAATATACTTAAGGAACATCTTGACCTTAAGTTAATTTCACCAGGAGTTTCTCCATACAGCAGTCCAGGATTCTTAGTCAGAAACTATGGAGAAATCAAAAGAGGAAAGCCAAAGCTTGTTATTAATTACAAGGGATTAATAACATTTTGGAGTTCGACGGATATTATATCCCAAGTAGAGAAACATCCGGTTAACGCATCAAAGGTGCCAAGATATTCTCAAAATTTGATTGCAAGTCCGATTCTACCAGTTAAGATGGAGGAAGAAAGTAAGAAGTTTCAACTTTCTCTACACCACATGGACACTATATTTGGAATGTGATGCCTATGGGATTGGCTAACGCACCCCAAATATATCAAAGAAAGATGGATAATATCTTTAAAGATTATTTCAGTTTCATGTTCGTATATATTGATGACTTTATTATCGCATCAAAGAACATGAAGGAGCATCTCAAACATTTGGAGATATTTTCAGATGTTTGTCACAAAGAAGGATTAGTGCTTTCGGAGAAGAAGCGCGTGATCGCAACAAGAGAGATTGAATTCCTCGGAATTGAAATCGATGAATCTGGAATTATTCTCCGAGAATCATATTGTGGAAAAGATATAGGGATTTCCAGATACACTAAAAGACAAGAAGCAGCTTCAGAGTTTTCTTGGAGTTGTTAATTTTGCTGGGATGTTCATTAACAATCTGGCATATTAATGGAAGGTGTTTAGCCCATTGCTTAAAAAAGATGCAGTATTCAAATGGGAAGATGAACATCAAGAAGGAATTAAGCAACTTAAAGAAGTTTGTAAAAAGCTTCCAAAGCTTGCGATTCCCCAAGACAAGAACGAATTGGTTCTTTACACAGATGCCAGTGATGATTGGTGGGCAGCAGTTCTTACTAAGGTCACACCAAACGAGGAAGTGCCATGCAGATATTGCAGCGGTTTATTCACACCCAGTGAAGCAAACAGATGGCATATCAACGAGAAGGAATTTTTTGCAGTCAGAAAGGCTTTTAAAAAATGGTCTCTATTTTTACTGGCTAAAAAGTTTACTTTAAAAATTGATAATTCAAGTATCAAGGCTTTTCTGAAAAATAAAATTGAATCAAAATCAGAAAAGGCTAGATTACTTAGATGACAAGCTGAATGTCAATATTATGATTATAATATTGTCATTATAAAATCTCATGAAAATATTCTTGCAGATTTTTTGACACGAGATGGAAGGACGCGTTGCTGACGAGGTCCTTAAACGAGTAAGACATCTCAGGGAAAACCTGGAGAGTCTAGAACGAGATTTTGGGGCGTTATGTCTCAATGCGAAGTTGTTGGACGACTTCAACAGTGACCGTAAATCCGTTTCGGTCAAATACGAGCATGCCGATTCGCTCAAGGATAATTGTTCTTAGCACGCAAGGGCCTCTCTTCCAGGTTGCATCTCCTACGGTGCAAAAAGGGGCGAATAGAGAACGGAGCTCTAACAGGAGGTTATGGATTCAAGTGTTGTAGGTGATGCATCCCCGAGGGTGTACAAATCAGAACAAATGTTGAAGCTCCGGTGTCACAACCCGAGTCTTCAAGTCAACCCAAAGACCTCAGGGTAAAAGAGGGATAGTTGAATCTTAGGCCACATACCGGCAAATCTAAGGTTCAAATTGACGAGATTAAGATTTCTCTTATGCGGGTATATCAACGACAATGGGAGAAACTAGTTACAAGAAGAGATATTAACCCGAAAAAACTATAGTTGATATCTTAGGCAAGTATCCCAGGGTTTGGATGAAGCCAGGAAGTCATCCAAATGAAGTACAGGAATGGTATACGTTTGGAGCTCTAGCTTCAATCTATACTGTATCACCAGATTCTCAAAAATTTCAAATTACCGAAATGGATTGGCGAAGCGATTTGAGACTTGGGCCAACAATCCACACTTGGCCGAGGAGACATTTTGGAACTATATTTTCTAGCGACTCCCGAACCAAAGAAAGAAAGGCTTTAATGAAGCTTTTCATTTCATCAAGCTAAGAAGACCGGATGGAAATGCTTTAAAATATATAAAAGTATCTTCAGGAAGAAGGACCAGTATTAGTAGGAGCATTTTCTGAAGATGAAGCTTCTACCAGACGAGTATGGGGTCTTTGGGTTTGTCTAACCGAAATGGACAAAGTCAAATATCCATTCAAGTTTTCCAAAATTCAACAAATGGATCTTTTCTTTTGAATTCGATGACTGGATCAACCACAGGATTTGCAAAGGAACTCTTCGAGACCAAAAGAAGAATTCTGCGGGAGAATAAGATTTAAGGCAAGTAAAGAAACTTACAGGAAATTCTGAACATGGCGCATGTTGGCCGTTGGATCGACCGGATCTGTCAAGCATGCCCCGAACAGAAGGAACCCGAGTTTGGGAAAGGTTTCCAACCCAAACCCGACCGACAAGACCATACAGCTGGAAAGGATAAGGGCCCAGCTCACAAGACGCGTTTTTCCCAGGGACCACGCAGACTAACTTTTTAAAAGATTCCCCGACAACCATCACATGGGCTGAGTCACGCGGAAAGAAAAGGAAGATAGCTGGCGAGACAATAATGCAGGATATGTTGTAAGCAGTGACGTCATAAATTTCAACAAGATTTGAAGTCCGCCTTTCAAGTCCGGACTTACCTCTATAAATTGAAAGATTTGAAGGAAGCTGGGGACATCGAACATTTTCCTTAGTTTTCTTACAATAAAATCTGAGTAATAAATTTGTAATAGTTTGAGTGTTTTAGTTTTAAATTTTATGTGTTTACGAGTGTACGCCTCATCTATGAGAGGCTAAACCGGTATTCTCCTCCCAAAAGGAGATTACTAATGTGTTAAATATTTCTGTAAGTTCTTAATGAAAAGGGGCTTTCTGCTTCAACATGTCTTCATAATGTTCCATTAATTAATCCCGTTTAAGAATTACTTATACGCCTGGGGTAGGAAACGAACCAAGGTTGTGCTGAACAGTTGCTGAAGGAGTCGGATAACTTGCAAATCATCTTCCCTGAGGGTGAGGTTGTCTGTTTGTCAAACGATCTGGGGGCAGTAATCTTCCGACTGGTGGTGTTGCGAACCATTTCACCCGGTGCTGTTTCGGTCAAAGAATGTATGAATTTTAAGGAATTTATTAATTTTACGGAAGCATGTTGGGCCTGATATGGTCGTGATGGACTATATCTGTTTTAACAAAATCTTAGTCTGAAATCAAATTATTTAGTATTATGAGAATTTTGCAGAAGTATGTCCTATTGAGTTTATAGGCTGGAAACCTGACACGATCCATTTTAAAACCTCTGAATAGAGACTGTATCTAAGTAGGTGTAACAATGCCACGAACAAAATAGGTTTCAGAAAAAGTAAATTCCTATAATCTGTGAAATCTGGGTTTATTAAATCTAGCTATGGTATGAAATGATTGATATTGCTAATTCTCGAAAGTTATATGACTATTATTGCTATCTTCCGAAAGATAAAGGACCAAAAATGCTATTCTGCCATAAGGGCAAAATCGTCCAGGACCAAAACTGCAACTCTAAATAGTTAAAGGACTAAAAATGCCACTGGACCAAAGATACAGAAAGTACTTATGGTTATTATTTTTCACTTTCATTACATAATCAATCCAGAAAATTAGTATTAAACTACATTATTAATTAATCCATAAAAAGAATTTTATTCGTTATTAAATATATTGTTAGTTTGTATTATATTCAAGTATTTTCAAGTTTTCAATTTCCTTTCTTTTTGTTTGACAAGTGTTCAATTTCTTTAAAATTGTACGTAGCGTTTATTAATACATGTTTCCATTGACTTTGCCATTTCATGGACAGTCAATGTCCCTTTTTTTTTCCAAAAAGAATGACATTTTGATATTTTCAAGACTGGTGAAAAAAGGTTTTTCCCAAATTACCATTAAATGTATAATTTTTCAAATAATACTACCTAAATTTGTTTTGTTCCAAAACATCATTTCTGATTAGTTAAGGGTATATTTGGTATTTTAACACAGTCCTTAATATGTGTGTATGTGTGTTTTTTCCCCTAAAACATCATTTATTTTGAATATGATGGAGTATTAATAAAATAAGATATTACAGTTTTAGATGGTTTAGATTATCCATTTAAATAGTATTTAAATCAAGCAAATGTAACCCTCCTAAGTTTTTGCTAATCATAATTCATTTTTTCAATTGGATTTGTAAATGCACTCATTTTGCAGAGATAATTTCAGTTTATTTTCACCATCATTAGTCATGAGCTCAAGTAATTATGTTCTCAAGCATGTCAAACATCATTAGTGGCATTGGTAATTTGTTTTGTTTTTTAAATCTTAGTATTAATTAAATCCAATCTTTATTTGATTTAGCCTCTTATTATACCTATTAATAATCATATCCTTCATATGGTAAAGCACTATTGCCTTTAATTACGAAAAAGCACTTTTATCCAGCTTATTCATAGGACATCGTAGTTCAACTTGGCCATTTTCCTTTTTTCCTTTTTATGAAAACCCCCCAAATAAAACAAATAATGAAAAATCTAGTATATATAAGAAATTTTTTTTAAATAAAATAAATTTGTTACTTGGACACTCGATTTTATAACTTGTTACTGATTCGTCTTCTTCTTCTAGTAAATTAAAAGTTACTAATATTTAACATACTCGAGCAGAGACGGATCCTCCCTTGTACATGGGGCTTTAATTAGCCCCCTAAAATTTTTGAAAATAATTATTTCTATGTATATTTTATTTTAAAATATTTATTTTTTTATTGATTTATTGATTTAGCCCGCAAATTTTTTTACCCCTAAAATTACATGTCTAGTTACGTCCTTGTACTTGAGACAAATTTTAAAAAAATGATGAATATTATAAGTTAAAGAACACATCTAATTAATAAACCCAAGAAATTATATTTTAACTACGCTTCAAGTATATAGATTAACTTATATTTGAAAAATATTAGATAATCACAAGTATGATAACATATAAATGCCATGTTCCACGAACATGGATTCCAAGAGATACTTGTCATCACCAAGCTAAGTAGGCTTTTGAGACGGATGAAGGACCACATAACGGATAAAACATCGTGTTTATAATACGAGAAATTAATACAGATATAGGCATTGTGGCAGAATATAGATTTAATATATTAAATATATTGAACCTTTTGGACTTATTTAAAATAAAACTAAAAAAGAGTTATAGCAGAAATCACTACACGCAAGGCCGGCCCTGACTATTTGGGGGCCATGGCCGAAACAAAAAAACAAGGCCTCTATAAAAAATAGATTTTGTTCTTAGTAGAAATAAAATCTGAAGAAAAAAATGTTTTTTTTTTCATTTTGATTTTTGAAGTTAGATTAATTTTTCATACAATTTTAAAAGTAAAAGACTATTTGATATTTTTTTATTTATTTTTCGGCCTCCTATACAAACAACATAATAAAATAATGTACTTATATATAGACTTATGTAACCACGAGCTTGTAGCTCACGTGGTATCGTTCACCCTTCGTATGGTGTTAACCGGGGTTCGAACCATGTATCTTTCAATTTATTTGAAATATATCCCCTCCCGACCTCCCCTCTAACCACTACTCCCAACTTATTAAAAAAAATATAGACTTATAAAATATTGGCCCTCAAAATTAGGGGCCTTAGGACGTCGCTCTTGGTGACTACCCTTAGGGCCGATCCTGGCTAGACGCTATTGGGCAGCAGCCCGACGCCTAGGCGGGCGCCTAAAAAGAGTACTAGTAATTTAGTTTTTTTTATTATAATCTGTTTTTGACCGATTTTTGGCTGTCTACCCCAATTTTTGGGTGAGGTGATTTTTCCACCGATTTGAATATAATTGTCTCGACTTAGGAGCACCTAGCAACTAGGCCGATTTTTCAACCTAGGGGCACCTAACAACTAGACTATTGGTTCAAGGTTCAATTCTGTTAGAATTGTTGTTTGGTAAAATGGGTGTTGACCCGATTTTGACCTAATTACTAAATGGTTTCCATTAGTGAAAAATGGAATTAAATTATTTTTAGAAATTCTACTAAGAGAGTAGATGAGAATAGCATTTGGAATTTTTCAAAACCAATTCCGGGTGAAAAGGAAATTAATGCTAGAAGTTAGCCACTTAATACTAGTAAATGGTATGGAAAATGAAAAATGTGTGGAAGGAGAAATGCTACATCCCACATAGGAAAATGATTTGCACATTTAATATATCCCAAGTTGGACTTATGGGTTTGGGCCCTTGGGGGCACCCAAGTTTTTAAAGGAGTGGGGACCTACATACTTGTGGGTTTGGTTCAAAGCACACCTACGACTATGCGAGCGCGTGCCGCCGCCCGCCGGCTCGGCTCAGCCCGGGTCCAGGTCCAAGGGCCGTGGGCTTGGGCTTCAAGGTCCTTATTCTTTTTAGACCAAAAACCTTTAAAATAAATAATTAATTAATTTTAATTAATTAATTAACGGATTCCAACTGGGAAGTGTTTGCATCTGAGCACGGGCTGACGCACGGCCCGTGCGTCAAGTCAAAACTTTGTCAATCCTTTCGCATCCGAGCACGGGCACACGCACGGGCCGTGCGCCTGGTCGTGCGTCGATGCGAAAGGCTGAACAGATGCGCATGTTCAGTGTAAACCTGTCTTTTTGAGCCAAAAGACGTGTTCTTTCCATACGAGGCACCTGATGCCTATAAAACTCGACCACTGCAGATGGAATAAACACACGAAAACATAAGATATCAGATTATAATCGAGTCATTTTGCATTCGAGCATATTGACATACTTTCCGTTCAAAAGTTTGAAAGTCAGAAACACTTAGAGTTCGTTGTGTTTCGGGTTTGCAGGTGTTGTAAACTCGAAACTGAAATAGTCGTTGTTTCTTAGGGACGTATGCGGGAACCGTTAGCACTTGTATACGGGGCGTTTTTATCTTGCGGAGACTGAATCCAATTCAGGCCTCGACTAAGCCAAAACATCCAAACACTTAGCCATTTCCGAAACAGAAACCTTCCCAAAAATTTTCAAGAAATTCCTTATTGATCTCGATGTGCCAAATAAGTATGTACACTTTAGTGCTCGACTTTCACAAGGTAATTCATAATTCGAACTTATTACTCGCATTTTAGTTCGTTAAAACCTAATAACCTTATTAAGCTTAAGTATTGGATGTTTTTACTAGGGCCATGCAACAAACCAAATGATAATGTTTTCTTAATTCAATTATTCTAGTTCTCAACAAAATAAGATATTAGGACAATAAATCTATGACATTTATTCACATAGATAGGAACGGATCCATAATTTTTAATTGGAGGAAGGGGGACTAGGGATTGTTGGGATGTGTAAACGCGGGTACCTATACCCGTTTAGACCTTAATAAGACTGGCATGGGTAATTTTTTCGGTTTTGGATGGTTATAGATAATAGGTCTAATTTCTTAGTGGGGTTTGAGATGGATATAATTAGTATTAATATTATAAGATTCTGGTAGAAATATATCCTAGCGGTAACCGTTAAAGAACGAATTATCAAACATTTATATATATACATATATATAATATGACCATATAATTTATATTGTTGTATTTGCATCAAAAAATTACATCAATATTTATAGTGAGATATTTCAAAATACATCAATAAATTCTAATCATGATGTATACTCTATAATTAAATATTATATTGTATATCACGGCCCATGCAATAATTTATTCAAACCTAAAAATAATAGTCGTGGGCTTGTATAGGGGTGTCCACGGTTTCGGAACCGCCGGTTCTGGTTCCAAAACCATTTGCCTCACGGTTCCATTCCGGTTCCAAAACCGGAACCGACGGTTCGACCCGATTTTAACCAGAACCGTTTGTTTATCTTTTGATAATTTTTTGATTTCTTAAAATAGTTTATCAATTTTAGTTTAAAAAAATAAAGAAAAAGACTTGGACTTAATATCCAATAAAATTTTATACTTAATATTAATAATAATATTAAACTATCTATATATACTATTAGGTTGCATTTGGATGGGAGGATTTGGATTTGGGGAGAGGATTTATGGAAGGATTTCAAATGACTCTAAATAGGAAGGTTTTCAAATCCTCCAAAACGACTCCAAAAATAGCTTCCAAGGATTTGAAATCCATCATTGAATGACTCCATCCAAACAACCTGAATGGATTTGTTATTATGGATTTGAATTCCATAGCTCAAATCCTTCCATTCAAATGGAGCCTTAGAGTATAGAAGAATCAAAGTTCACGTAGTTCGTTTACAATATTTAGTCTAAAACGTGTCTCATGTAGTTACGAAAATAAAACATCATAATAAACATTTAACATTTCTTCTATCATGTATTTACCAAAACAAGATTGTTGGTTTTCACCTTAAAAAAAATGGTTCCATCACGGTTCTACAGACGGTTCTGATCGACGGTTAAAACCGCCGGTTCCACGGTTTTTGAGACCTAAGAACCGAAAATAGAACCGGCCTACATGGTTCCGATTTTGGAACCGTTGACCACATTACGATTTAGGAACTGTTGACCATAGTTCTGGTTTCGAGTTGGAACCCGGTTTCGGTTCCATTTGGCCACTCCTAGGCTTGTATAGTTCACAAATAAATTTTATTGATCAACAATTTGAGTTGAGAGGACAAAAAAACTAAAATACTACGTGCATGTTTGAGATCACTTTTAAAATAAAAGTGCATTTATGCAATTAAATTTTCAAAAAGTGCTTAATTATGTGCGATGTAAAGTATTTGGTAAAGTATATTTCAAAACCCGTACTGTACAAGTGGTGAAAGAAATCCAAAAGTCATAAATTTACACTTCTTCAATATGGACTTCTAGACTAAGTCATTTTTCTTAAAGTTCATTTGAAACTAACTACAAAACATCCAACTTGTTTACAAATGGACTTCCACCTAAAAGTTCATTCCAAATGGGTTTCCAAATGCTCTCTATATACACTTACACACATGTATATATTTACACACATAGTAAAAAAAAGTTAGGGGGAGCCAAGTCAATGGGTAGTTCCGTCACTGCACATGCTCGTTTCTCCCTTCACATCTTAAAAGATAATTGATGCTGTTTTTTAAGGCAGATCACTCCAAGTCAACGGGGTTGACCAAAATTATCTTCCCAAGAGGAAAGTCTTCATGTCACTCATCTTCCTGAGGGAGAAGTCTTCACGTCCTTCACGTCTTCCTCTTCCCGAAGGGAAAGTCTTCAAGACTTCTCTTCGAGAGCTGAAAAATCCTTTAACTGGGAACTTGCATGCACACATACGCAAATGTTAGGGGGGTCTCTAGGGGTTGCCCAGGGAGGCCCCTCCGATGCTCAAGTCAGCACGGTGAACGAAAGAATAAAAGTAGTTGAATACTGAATAATAAATGCATAGGAGGATTATGAATTCATTAACTTACAGATAATAGGACGAACCTTTTTATACCTGAGAGATGGATTTCGGGGTCCGTGTAGAAGAATTTGGCCTATGGGCCAGTCCACGTAGGAGAAATCGGCCGATAGATCAAACCCGGACTCCTTTGGGCCGGTTTATTTATTAAGAGCTCATTGGACAATTAATATTAAATAAACATATATATAAAATGAATTATATATTAATTAACTAAATACCATTTTTACCCCAACAATAATATTAAATCTTTTCTTTATAAAAAAGAAGTGGTTTTTTTTAAACCATCAAAAAAAACATTAATGATGATGTATCAATAAATGAAGTAGCTATTATTACTAGTGTCTTTTTCAGAATTTGCTCAATTAGTAGCTCGTATTATGAGGTTTGCATATTTATTTTTTGTAGCATTATTGCAGGTCCTGAATGCAATTTTTTTTTTAACGAATGATCAGATTAACTGTTCCAACTGTCACGTTACCAACCGGACCCCTATCAAAACCACTCCACAAAACCAAAATCGCCAAAATATATGTCTTACTATCTGGTCATTGTCACGAATTAACGAGGGTAGTATAGTCATTTCGATGGACGATCATTAATTGTTTTTTTTTTTTTGAGTCACGATCATTAATTCATTATGGGTCAATAGTGGTCAAGACTCGAGAGTATGTTGCTCCGTCTTAATTAAAAAATAAACCTCTTTATTTTTTATTTTTACCCTTTACCCATCTTTGATTTTTTTTAATGATTGGAAGGAGTGGTTGGAGAGAATAAAATAAACCCCAAAGAAAATTAGGGGTGCGATTGGATATGCTTTCATTTTGAAAATTTTCATTTTGCTAGAGAATAGTGGTAAAAAAAAATGGAAGAAAAAAGATGAATTTTGAGAGTGTGATTGGATATGGAATGCAAAAATAATAATGAAAGTTGATTTGATTTAAAAATAGTAAAATAAAGATGGGATATGATTGGTAGTTAGAAATGTGTGAGTGGGTGAATAGTGAAATTTATGGGATAATGTGTAATAATGATCAATTTATTTGTGAAAATGTGTAGATGTGATTGGTAGGAGAAAAAAATGAGAAATAGTGAAAGTGAGAGAATAATATATTTTCTGAAATTTTTCATAAATAATTGCATGTTTAGTTGAAAGAATTTCTCCAGCGGAACGAAAATGCAATTTCTTCCATATCCAATCGTAGCCTAAAAGATTCAGAACTTCAGGTTCTAACTCTGATTAGTGGCGAAGCAAAAAAGAATTTAGGGATGGGTCGATACACAAAAATACGGTGGACTGGATATAAAAACACTAAAAAAATTGTATAAATCCTAACTAAAATATTTTTTAAAAAACGAATTCTTAGAATGATTTTTTTAAAAAAAAAAGGGAAAGGGAGGGGGACAAGGCCTAGGTTGACCCCCTCCCTCCGCCATTGACCCTGATCTACACATTATAAAATGTGAGAGATACAATTTGAGCTACAATCACGTAGTTTTACCCATCTTTCATTAGTTGTTGTAATTTTGATATTATATTTCCGTACTATTTTATCATATATATACTAATAATATCATTTTATAAGTATATATATAAAAATTATGAATTTATGATTTAAACTCAACTAGGGTGCTCATTATGAGGAGGTCTCATGTGAGACTGTCTCAAAAATCTAAGTTCATGAGACAGATCCGAAACACATAAAAAAATATGGATTCTTTTCATGGGTACGAGTTTGAGTCGAAATTCTATTTAAATATAGAGCTAGTCTCCTGTCAGACCGTCTAACGGATCTAGATCCGTTAGACGGGTCTAAATATCCTACCTATCTCGCAGGCCTGACCCGGATCCGCGAAAAAAAAAAAAAACCTGCCCCCATTGTGCACTATGTCCCCTCGATCCAAACCCTTCTTCCTCGTCCTTAATCTCCGTCGTCCCGATCTCAGCCGTCCATGCGTACTTCTTCTCGATAATCTTCTTCTTCCTCGCCTTCTCATTCCTCACGAGGCGTTCGAGACCTAGCTCCAAATCCGACACGCGATCGCAAAGCGTCTGCAAGTACAACTCATCGAGCCCAACCTGGCGGGAGATCCGGCGAGTTGAGGTGCGGAATGGGGCTTTCTCGATCTAGATCAGAGAGACCCACTCTGTTTGACGAATTTGAAACCGTCTAGAGCCGTTTATGGGAGTCAAAGTTCGTCGGAAGGCCTCACGCCATCGAGATTAAGTTGGTGATTACCTCGATGTTCAATCCAGACCTTATCTTATGAAAATTCTCGAGAAACAAGGTTTGGTTTTCTTTCTTTTTTTCTTTTTGTTTTTTTGGTCCTGAATTTGTTGGATCTCTGGGGTGATTGACAGTTGGTGGATGCTTGACTTCATTTTGGTTTTGTTTACGTTTGTGGTGGTCAAATTCATCTTTGAAAATGGGGAATATAGGAAAGAACTCGTCTCCTCCACCCGATTCAACAAATCCGAGCGTGGTTACCCGAGATTTTTCAATTGAAAGGATTTTCGATTGAATCAGACGTGGAAATGGTGGAGAAGAACAAGATTTGTTGAATGTCCATGGACCTCAGACGTGGAAGGATTTACTAATACATTTCAGAAGAACTGCTAATACTTTTTAGAAGGACGGTTAATACTTTTCAAAAGGACGGCTAATACATTTTGGGAGAAAAATTTAATTATATTCAGGAGAAATACTAAAATACTCTTCAGGGAACTACTAATACTTTTTTGAGGAACTGCTAATACTTTTTTGAGGGACTGCTAATACATTTCGGGAGTATATTTAGGAGAAATACTAAAATTCTCTCCAGGGAACTACTAATACATTTCAGAAGAACTGCTAATACTTTTTAGAAGGACTGCTAATACTTTTCAGAAGGATTGTTAATACATTTCAGTAGAAAAAATTAATCATATTCAGGGAAACTACTAATCCATTTCAGAAGAACTGCTAATACATTTTAGAAGGACGACTAATACTTTTCAGAAGGACTGTTAATATATTTCGGGAGTATATTCATGAGAAATACTTAAAAACTCTTCAGGGAACTGCTAATAGTCTAATACATTTCAGAAGAACTACTAATACTTTTAGAAGGATGACTAATACTTTTCATAAGAACTGTTAATACATTTTATAATTAAAAGAGACAACTTTGTAGAAATGTATTACACGTTGATTTCTAATGTATTAGATGTATTAAAACATGTATTAGACTTTACAACTTCGTACTAATTCTCTGTTTTATAATTAAAAGGGACAATTTCGTGGTAAAAGATGTTTTTGACTAATACTTTTCAGTGTAACAACTAATACAATTGAGAGCATCAAGTAATACAAAATACAAAAAACTACCAACATAAAAACATGCTTAACAACTTAACACAATAACACCACATAAAAAAATACCCGTTGAAATTGAAAGGCTACGTAACAAATAATAAAACTGCCACTTGAAAATTACAAAAATGCCATTGGCGGCGGAAATTACCAAAATGACTCCGGGTCGCGGGTCAGATCCGTCTAACGGGCCAGACCAGTTAGACGGTCTGACCAGAGTTTTTGTCTTATATATATGATCCGTCTCATGGATTATATCCATGAGACCGTATCACACAAGTTTTTGTGGCTCATTATTTGATTAAACGACTTAATCAAACAAAATTAAAATTTCAATTTAGTCTCATATCAAACAAAAAGTTACAATATAATATGATTTTTAGTTTTTTTATTTCTTTTATTTTCGGTTCATTTCACTTTTGATTTGGATTAATCTATTCTAATGGAAAAAAACTATAATTTTTGATATATTTACATACCTAATTTTTTTTAATCAATTTTACTATTTTTTTATTTTTCACTCACCTAAATTAGATGTAATGGATAAATAAAATTACATTTATAATTTTTTTTATTTAAATATAAAATTCAAATAAAAAATATAATTCAAAAAATAAAACAAAAATTGCGGTTATAATCGAACCAAACTCATTAAACTAGTTGGTATTCAATTCATGGTTTTTTAATTTGACCAAAAAAGCACACTAATTTCAACAGAATATCCAAAAAGACAACAGTGATACATTGTTTGAGGGGTTTCAATATACAAAATAAAAAATAAAAAAATTGGAGCATTTTATTAAAGAGAATAAATTAAAAACATCTGTCATTTTCATTGAACATGAGTTGGAAAACTTTTAAATAGGATGATTCGAATTTGAGCTGATAACATTGTACAAGTCATACTGTATTTAACACCATATTAACTTAACTAAACTTTAATGATCTTACGAAATATTAAGTTGAGGTTAATGTTTCAGTTCTTTGTATGGATAAGATAAGATTTTCCCCTTAATTTCCGTAGATAAAATGAGCATACACATGAACGCGTCAGCTTTGGTTTCTTATGTATAATTAATTAATTACAAAATATCCTTGACATTTGGAATAATTAAAAAAAAAAATATAGCGATGTTTCAAAATTACAAAAAGAAAAAAATATTAGATTTGATTTTGTCTTAAATTTAAGTTGATAATTATAATATTTTTATAAATATCAGATGTTTTTTTAAATATTTTTTTCCTTAAATGTAAGATGAAATCAAACTTCACAGTTTTTTTGGTATTTTCAAAAATTTTTTTTTTTTTGTAATTAATCCGAACCTCAGGGTTTTGTTTGTGATAATCCCTTTCTTTTATTATAATTGATATTTAGTTCTTATTATATTATTATTAAGTTATATTGCAGTATACTAATATTACAATAAAATAAAATGCCAAATAGTATATTTTAACCACGGGTTCAGTTTATGACTTATGAGTAATAAAACTAAGTGGTAAATTTACTTATTTAACCTCACCTGACCCATCATCATCAGAGAGAGAGAGATTCTTGTAGAGAGAAAAACAAGGCAGAGAAAGAGATAGGTGCATACATACAACCAATGCACACACACAACCATTTCATCATTATATATAAACAACCAAATAAAATAATAGTACAAAAAAAGGTAACAACTTTGAGTAGAAAGAGAAAGCCTTGGAACAAGAGAGAGAGAACAAAAAAAGAGGTGCAAAAAATGGAAATGGAGGCTGCAAAAGGGCTTTGAGAAGAACAACAACAACAAGAGAGGGAAATTAAAGCAATATATAGTACTTATTATACATATACGTATATAGTATATATATAGAGAGAGAAAGCGTGTATATGTATGTGTGTGTATTTGTGTGTCTGGACGGTGTAGTGTGAAAAAGGGGGCAATTAAAAGTAAAATTGCAGCATTTGGTCTGCGCTATCCTCAACATCCCCTCCTTTTCCAAAGCTCCTCTTGTCTCCTCCATTCAAATTAGAAATTATTTTCTCTCTCTACCTACATCCTTTTTCCTTTCGCCGGAAAATTTTCTCTCCGGCGCCGGCCACCCCTGAGGAATCATCGGCTTTCTAAAAAGACTAACCCCTTTCCAGTTTTTCATTTTTTTCCTTTACCATAAAGAATCTTCTGTCACCTGTTTGATCACTTTAAAAGGTCAAAGAAAGATTAGGTTTTTGTTTTTTGACTTTTGTGGTTGAGGACTGGCCGACCGATTCGTTTCCTGATTAGTCTCCGGCGAAGATGAGACTCCGGTGAGAAACTCCGGCCATTTATTTGAGCTGGAAAAAAACAGTTCCTGGGGGCTGCACTAGAAAAGAAATGAAGACACCGACCACCGGCGCCGGTGCTCAGCTGGCGAACGCCGCCGCCGCCGTAGAAGGTGCCGCTCTTTCATTCCACCACTCCCCTGATTTATTACTTTGCAAATTTTCTTAATACGTAAAAATAGTCCTTATTCAGACAGCACCATCGTTGAATCCAAGGAACATGACTTCCAATTTTTCTTTTTCTTTTTAATTCGTCGGATTTTCTTATTCCCAAACCCTAATCTGATTTTATCCCTAATTACATGTATAAATATCTCCTTCTGATTTTAATTTGTGTTGAAATGAATGATGAATTGCAGTTGAGAAGAAGAATATAAACGGTGAGCTATGGCAAGCGTGTGCCGGTCCTCTGGTAAACCTACCGGCGGGTGGGACCCACGTCGTCTACTTCCCTCAAGGCCACAGTGAACAGGTTATTTACCGCTCTTCTTTCTTTTTTTCACTTTTTTACCACTGATGATGAAACGTACATTTCTGTATATCTACTCGTATGCGTCGACTGCTCATACGCTGTGACAGCTGCTAACGTGCGCGGTTATGGTGCCACCTGCTTGGCGTTCGCCACTCCCTTTTGTCAGTGGCTGACTTGCAGCATGATTTGGTCACATGCAAGGATTCCATGATTGACATCATTAATTATTAATTTGTTTAGTAAATGCTTGTGGATTTTTATATGGGTGTATCAATCCCTGCTATTGTGAGCTGGTATTTAGAATAATTAATTGAAGTATGTCTTGAGATGTGGTCTTGTGGGGTAGTTTGGAGAACTAGGTAAATACCCTTGGATGGACCATGCTAATGTGCGCAGTTGTGCTAGATGGGTTGGTAAATGGGGATTTTGCCTTTTTCTTTTTCTTTTTCTTTTTCTTGGGAGGGGAGGGGAGTATGAAGTTTCCTTTTATGTTCCTCTCAAAAAAAAAAAGTTTCCTTTTATGTCATTTTTACCACATCATGTTAATTATCATATATTCAAATATAGCACAATTAAGCCACAAAATAATATTCTATCCAATTCAAATTCATGGTTTCTAAATCTCATTTTCAGGACATCCCAAAATAAAATTTTATTTTCTAAATGAAAGTTCTATTTCCCAAGGACAAAAACTCATATGAGACGGTCTCACAAATTACCATTTGAATCTGGATCTAACTTGTTTTGGTTTGTAAAAATGGGTTGGATCCGTCTCATGAATTTAAATCCGTGAGACGGCCTCACATGAGACTTACTCTTTTCCAAGACTACCCATTCATTTTAGATAATGAGGATAGATAACAAAAATAAAGTAAAAACTCACCTTCTCAATTTTCATATTAAGTACTTTAAAAAACAAGAGGTGTCAAATTTACATCTTATATAATCATATCCTGGGACTGAAGTTTATTCTAATTGAACTCAGTTTATTTAATCTTTAATGATGAGAAAAGTGTCATCTTAAGCAAAGGACGAAATTTACTGGAAATATTATGGATTTACCTTGTTATGGCTTACAATATTGGTTTAAATCTTTATTCAATATCCTATTGTGTTCCACCTTTGTGATTTTGCTAATAAATTACCCTTGAATTTGTGGAGAAAGACTGGTATAATGTGGTCATAAGTTGGCTCTTGGCTCCATTAGTTGCACCTCTGAAATGTGTTTTTATTGTATCATTATGTCAATTCTTTTTGTAGACTGATTTTCTTGTTCTAATACATTTGACTTCCATTTTCAGGTTGCCGCGTCTATGAAAAAGGATGTAGATGCTCAAATCCCAAACTACCCAAATCTTCCATCAAAATTACTATGCCTACTTCACAGTATCACTCTGCATGTATGCTTGGTTCAACTAATGGCTTTTGTGTCTCCTTCAAAACATGACAAGTTTTAGATTTTCCGAATGTGAATAATTACTTCAAATTTTTTGTCGATAACTATCAGGCTGATCCAGAGACGGATGAAGTATATGCCCAGATGACCCTCCAACCAGTGCCTTCGGTATGTTAATGCTATAATGAAAGAATACTTACAGAATATTAGAGAGACTAGTGGTTGTTTGGAAAGTGACAAAAGAATAGCATCTAATCGCTAGTTTCGTTCAGGATCTTCGTTTTCCCAATAAATAACCGAATGTATGCCATTGATTTGCAGTTTGACAAGGATGCTTTATTGAGGTCGGATTTATCGATGAAAGCAAATAAACCACAAACAGAATTTTTCTGTAAAACCTTGACTGCAAGCGATACTAGCACTCATGGGGGGTTTTCGGTGCCTCGTCGGGCTGCAGAAAAGATTTTTCCTCCTCTGGTTAGTAAGAGGAAACTTTGTCCACGTTTCACTCGTTGATCCTTTTAAATTATATCTTGTTTATGAGAACGGTCATCTTGTTATAGGACTTCACGATGCAACCACCTGCACAAGAGCTTGTGGCCAGGGATTTGCATGACAATGTGTGGACATTTCGTCATATTTACCGGGGTAAGTTCGTTTGGCACCTTTAAGAGTGCTCTTAGCATGGTATGGTTGCATATTGCAATGTGGTGCTCAAAACTCTTGATGGTTGCAATTTAGGACAACCAAAGCGTCACTTGCTTACGACTGGATGGAGCCTCTTTGTCAGCGGAAAGAGGTTGTTTGCGGGTGACTCGGTCTTATTTATTAGGTAATGATGCAAGTATCTCAGATGGTCTTGTTGATGAATTATTACAAAATCAAGGAAATGGATAATTACAAAAGCTACCCATGACGTTTAGCCTAATTAAAAAAAATCTGGTTGTCACTCAAAATTGCAAATACCACTTTGACATTTATTTTTATATTACTAATTGCACCCTCAAGAGGGGGATATTTGTTGGGTAAATACAAATCTCAAGGAGGTGTCTGAAACACCTTAAGGGCGTAGTTGTAATTTTGAAAGATAAATGGAGTTTTTTGTAATTAGGCTAGTTTTGTAACTATCCCTTAAGGAAAATAGTTGTGGGTTTGTCCGATCAGCTGTCTTATGCGATAAGCATTCTTGCAAACAGGGATGAAAAGCAGCAGCTTCTTTTGGGCATAAGACGAGCGAACAGACAACCAACCAACTTATCATCGTCTGTGTTGTCGAGTGATAGTATGCATATTGGAATTCTAGCTGCAGCTGCCCATGCTGCTGCGAACAATAGCCCTTTTACCGTGTTTTACAATCCAAGGTAATGTTGGCTCATCTTAATCGATCCATGCCATCATCGAAGTTGAGAAATCTGTTATCTTGTGCATCGAATTGCTTCTTCTGAGTCTTTTTTTTTTTTTATTCGAATTTGAGCAGGGCTAGTCCGTCAGAATTTGTCATCCCTTTAGCCAAGTATTATAAAGCAGCTTGCAGTAACCAAATATCTCTTGGCATGCGCTTCCGTATGATGTTTGAAACTGAAGAATCAGGGACAAGAAGGTATTTCAGACGTTGTGTTCTGCTACTCTTTTTGCTCTGAGAATCGTTGAGTTTTTTAATTTCCATTGGCACGATTTGAAACTTTTACTTATTGCTGAAAGCCTTCTTGGTCCATTATTTAACTTCAAGATTTTATTTTAGAACACTTTCATTTAGTAAATATAAATTTCTAGACGCAATCCACCTTCTATATTATATTTACTTATTGTTTTGTGTTTATATTTTCACTAAATTCCCGTGCATTCGGCAGATATATGGGTACAATAACAGGAATCAGTGACCTTGATCCAGTCAGATGGAAGAATTCCCAATGGCGCAACTTACAGGTAAGATCATGAATTATCCCAACTAATTTTCTTTTGTTCTTCCTTTCGTTTTTTTTAATCAAATAAAACCTCTATTATAGGTGAATGTGTTATAAACTCACTTCACATTCTATAAAATCAGGTTGGATGGGATGAGTCAACTGCTGGTGAAAGGCGTAATCGTGTCTCCCTTTGGGAGATCGAACCTGTAACTGCTCCATTTTTCATCTGCCCTACCCCTCCTTTCTTCCGTTCTAAGCGCCCAAGACAACCCGGAATGCCAGGTAAAAACAAAGGTTTAGAAAATGCTTCTGCAACTTAAAAACACTGCTAGAAAACATTTACTTAGTCCTGGTTTTACTTTTGCTCATCTTCCCCCCTAAAAAAGGGCTAATTATAAATAACACCCTTAAGATTTAGTCTTATTACAGAAAAAAACTCATTGTATAATACCTGACGTATCGGTTGTATTTTCTCCTTGCAGATGATGACTCATCTGATCTCGATAATTTATTCAGGAGGACAATGCCCTGGATTGGTGATGATTTTGGCCTAAAAGATCCCCAATCTATCCCTGGCCTCAGCTTAGTTCAGTGGATGAACATGCAGCAGAACCCATCGCTCGCTAACTCAATGCAACCAAACTACATGAGTTCATTGTCTAATTCCGTACTGCAAAACCTAGCCGGTACAGATATTTCACGTCAATTAGGCTTGTCTGCGGCTCAAATCCCTCAGCAGAACAGTTTACAGTTCAATAATGCCCAGAGGCCGACCCAACCACTACAACAACTCGATCAAATACAAAAGCTGCCATCCTCCACGTTAAACCCTCTAGGTTCGATTATACAGCCACAGCAGCAGTTGACTGATAATATTACTCAACAAAGACAAAATTTAATTAGTCAAACTTTACCGACCAACCAAGTTCAATCCCAAAATGTTTTTCAGCAGCCACAATCTCTTCTGAACCATCAGCTTCAGAGAAATCTCTCACAAAATCTGCCTCAGCAACAACATCAACAACATCAACAGCAGCAACAACAACAGATTCTAAGTCACGCTCAACAGCAAAATCTAATGCCGTCACAGTCGTTGGATCATGCTGGCCAACAATTGCATGTCTCGGAAAATCAAATACAGATGCAACTTTTACAGAAGCTCCATCAGCAACAGCAATCACTTTTAGCACAGCAGTCGGCGATGCAACAACAGCCTTCTCAACTAACACAACCTCAAGATCATCAGAAGCAGCTTTTAGACGTTCAACCAAACTTCTCGAGGTCTATGTCGACTACCCAAACGCTCGATGCATCTCAAGGAACATCAAGTATGGTCCCTCAGTCTCATGTTATTTCCCAGCAGATGACGAGAAATAATAGCCAAACTAGTCTTCGGTTCACCCAGCCGCCTCAGCAACCAAAACTTCAGCAACAGCAGTCTGGGATACTATCAGAATTGTCTGGACATGTGGGCCACACTTTAAACCCAATCAACAATCAGGTTTCAGCTGGTGGAGGCCTGTCTGCAGTTACCGATGATGTTCCGTCTTGTTCGACTTCGCCGTCCACAAACAACTGTCCGAATGTAGTGCAGTCCATGATGAACGGCAGAAACCATCGCACCGCAATAATTGGGGACGAAATTGCTCAGTCTTCTGTTCCTTTATTAAATCCAAGTGGTTTAGAGTCTATGCCTTGTAGTGGTGACTTAGTTAAAGAGTTACAGCGAAAAACCGATGTTAAGCCCTCGATGAACATATCCAAAAGTCAGAATCAGGGTTTTTTGGCGTCACAAACGTACTTTAATGCTAACGGAACCCAGATAGATTATTTGGACAGTTCGTCTTCAGCAACATCAGTTCTTTCTCAGAACGATGTCCAGATACCGCCAAACAACAACTCCATGTCTTTCAATTCCCAATCTTTGTTGTTTAGAGATGCAAGCCAGGATGGGGAAGTCCAGGGTGATCCAAGGAGCAACGTTCCATTCGGGGCTAACATCGACAATCAGTTGGGGATGCCCATGATGTCCGAGACGGTGATCACCAAAAACATGGTGGGGACCGGTAAGGACTTCCCAACTAATCTCTCGTCTGGAGGAGGCATGCTTTCAAGCTATGAGAACCCCAAAGAAGCTCAAGCTGAACTCTCGTCATCGATGGTTTCCCAGTCGTTTGGAGTTCCGGATATGACGTTCAATTCAATTGATTCCACGATAAACGATGGTAGCTTTATGAATAGAGGTGGTTGGGCCCCACCACAGATACCTAGGTTGCGGACATATACAAAGGTTTGTTTTTTCTATAATCAATGTTAAGGACTGATTGACTTGAGTTCTTCTATTTTTACGTCGAAGTTCTCCTTAGCCTAACTTGGCAAGTGTTTTTTTGTAGGTGTACAAACGGGGAGCTGTTGGAAGATCAATCGACATCGCTCGTTACTCAGGCTATGATGAGCTGAAGCAAGATCTGGCTCGTAGATTTGGTATAGAGGGACAACTGGAGGACCGACAGAGAATAGGTTGGAAACTCGTGTACGTCGATCACGAGAATGATGTGTTGCTAGTTGGCGATGATCCTTGGGAGTATGTTTTTTTTTTCAAACTTACACAATGT
Source organism: Rehmannia glutinosa (assembly GCA_016081115.2). NCBI lineage: Eukaryota > Viridiplantae > Streptophyta > Magnoliopsida > Lamiales > Orobanchaceae > Rehmannia > Rehmannia glutinosa. Next base: position 17,273,803 of record CM071934.1, read on the forward strand.
GTCATTTTTTCTTATATCACCATTCTAGTTCAACACTAACAAATTTCCATGTGTTCTTATCCAGGGAATTCGTGAACTGTGTGCGTTGCATAAAAATCCTCTCACCTCAAGAGGTTCAGCAAATGAGCTTGGATGGGGATTTTGGAAACAGTGTTCTTCCAAACCAAGCTTGTAGTAGCTCTGACAATGGTGTGAATTAGTTGGATATGGTTATTAACCAATTCTTCTCCCACACATGGAAAGCTTACCGCTCACGCTCACCAATGGCACAAAAAAATACAACTTCATTGCCATATATATACCTCTTGTGTGGCATTAAATTGTGCCATCCAAGGTTTTGATTTCCTGCCCACTTGCTGTGGAGTGAAAGAACAGCCATTAGGATGAGTTGTATGCAGAAAAATGATTTCTTGGCGAGCAGAGCAAATTATTGAGACCTCAAGGACCACCAGGCAAAAAGTGGCTTGTTAGAAGTAGACAAGAGGTCAAACCAGGAGTTTTCTTTTTTCAGGTGTAGGAGCTATGCTGTGTATTTTAGGCATGCCGATAAGTTTAGAGATATATACTCATCAAGGTTTTGGGAACATTGCCTTTTTGGAGAACTTTCAGCGTTTTTTCGACAGGCAATGTATTTCCAACATTTCTCCATCTTTGTCTCACGTGTAAGAGCTTGAATTCTTAGATTCCAATTGTATAGACGTTTAGATATTTCAGTTCACCTTTTAATGACACTGTTGAATTTTTAGATATCAACGGAAGAATTTTATAGCAATGGAGAACAGAATTTGCTAATCCAATACTGGGTCGTGCTCTCTTAATTATGTTTACTGTGTGTAGTTAAACTAACACCTCAGATCATCAACATTTTCATCACAAAGTAACCCATCTCTTTCCTCAGATCTGAAGATGCCATCGCATTTTAGAAATTGTCTTTTATCTTTGAACTTTCTGATTATTAACTAAACCAATTTTGTCGGACAACATCGTCCATGCAAGAGGGTTGTTTGTCCCTAAACGTACGTGCATTTGTATAATTCCATACTACGGATTGAGATTTCCTAATCTACATTCTAATTCAACTATTGGGTGAATGTCCTGTTTACAAGATGATGTCACAATTGTACACGTATCAATCATCTGATACAATGGAATATAACATGGATAATACTGCACCTCTCAAACCCATGCATGTATGTATATATACCCAAAAAAAAACCATGCATGTATGAATATATACTCTTCCAGTCTTTCAATGATATTTTCCTTTTTCTTATTTGTATTTAAAAAAAAATATCTTTCTTTAGCAAATAATTAAAATATGACAGTTACAAATTAAAATCCTACACATATCATCTTAATATTATGCAACACTACATTATCAAGAGAGTTTTATAGCTGAATAAAACTTTTCAAATTTATATAAAATTATTGACTTTATTAAGGAAAGGAAATTTTCGGAGAATCAATTAATATGTTTTGATTTTTCTTATTTCTTACAAAAACAATTAACGCAGGCATCCAGATGAGACGACATTTCCTGAGACTCTTTTAAATATATACATATATAATTATGCACAAATACATAAACATATTATTTCTCCTTTCCCCTTGGTTTCTGAAATTTATATTTTTAAGACGGTAAATATGATTTACGGTCCAATTTTATTTTTCCTTGGGATGCTTTTCAAAGACGAAATATGTCATGTTACTATTTCCATTCATCTCACTTAGTAAACTCGTGTAAATTAATTGATCATAGCTAGGGAGTTGTCCAGGTAATTATTCCTAATTTTATAACAATGCAGTAGTAAATGGTGATAAGCGGCGTAGAAACAAGAAGCACAAATCAAGTCACTAATAACAGAAAAGGTCCCACCAGAAATTCAAAGTTCAAATAAGGAAATTGATAAACTTCTAGGAAAGGATAGCTGATAAACACAGGTCCAGAGTGTACAACTCTTTGATGCGCATATAATGTTAGTACCAGCAGGTGTCTGAATACTTTTCACTTAGCTGACCATTGGTTCTGGACTGGCTGCTGACAAAATATCCAAGAGTGAATCCTTGGCTTCCAGCTCTTCATGCCATAGAGGGAGAGACTCGCCTGGGTAGAACTTCCTAGTCGCCCCATCTTTGTTAATCTGCATTAAATCGTAAAACACCATCAGATTTGTGCAAAAAACTGGCAACAGGAAAACTAAAAAGTAAACAAGAATCCTAATTCCCATACCAACACTATCGGGTTGTTAAGAGTCATTCACTTATTTCACTTATCGTGTCATGACAGTGCAATTGCATAAGTTCATTTAACATTAGGAAACTGAACTTCAGAAGCTGCCTGTGACGACATACTGCATATTAATGTATTATAACCAGACAATGGGAGTGTTTGCAAAAACTTCTGCTTTTAGAAGAAGTGATTTATTGCAGCAGAAGTAAAGTAGATGAGAATCAAAAGTAAAGTAGTGTTTGCAAATAGAATCAGCAGTTGAGAATCAGAAGTTTTGAGAATTTGGTAAAAAGGTTGGTGCTTATTTGTTTGTAAAAGTCAAACCAAAATCAGAATCAAAAATCTAAACCACCCATCTTCATGCTTTTGGATTCTAATTAAATGAAGCAGAAGTTGGCAGTTGCCAACACTTAAAAAGTGATTTTTATCAGCCAAAAGCTGAGAAACACTTTCTTTTAGTGAATGCAAACACTCGCATAGAGGTACAGTGAAGAACTCGATGTCAACTAATCAATAACCTGATTTTCGTTTCTAGAACTTCATAAGCCAACTAAAATAGTATATGTATAGCAGTATAGTTGAGTCAAAACTGTTTTGACTTCACTTCAACCACATAGGCAGGAAAAAAACAACAGGACCACTTCAAATAATGCGTGTATAAAATGTAATAAACGCAAGCAAAGTGCATTTGCTTTTCTGACTTTAGAAGGGCTGGGATCATAATTTAACCAGGAAGCAAAAGGAACTTACAGTCACAGTTCGAACAACACCACCACTGGCACCATCACGAGCAATGGCAAGAGAAACAGCTTTCACCACTAATTTCTGAGGGAAGGATGTTAAAGAGATGCAAAATTCAGCAACATCTTCATGATACATAGTTATTGCAAGACAAGCTAAACATGACATAAGTAATAAACTGTGGACCAATCTATATGCAAATCACTAGTAAATTTCAGTAATTCCTAGTGAAAAAATGCTCAATAAGGCGACATCTTATTCATATGATCACAAAGGACTAGAAGCAAGTCAATAAAAAGGACATTCCACCAACTATTTTCTTGGAATGGAATCTGAAACTCTTGTGATTTATATATATTGAAACACAATACCCACCTCAGCTTCATCTTGAGTCATCCCTTCCTTCCATACTTGGTCAAAGAACCCATACAAATAGGAAGAGCCAGAACCTAAGATACATGAAAGAATTGTCATATAATATTTGCCTCCATGAGTGAGTGAGTGTGTGAAAGAAATATTTCAGCTTTCATGTAAAGTGGAAGCAGCAGGCCAAGACTTTATGAATTGAATAATCCAGGAGTTAAAACAGAAAAATCCAGTCTTACTTATTGAGTGTTATTAAACCACTACCAATGAAGAAACATGGATTAAAGGATCTTCAAATAAATCTGACAGGAATAAGTATCTATTTGAACATCACAAGTTAGAGGCCAGTGCAGATCTGAAAAACACAATTCCTGGTTCATGAATTATATAGCAACATAGTACTAGGTTTCTACTTTCATGCACCATATAAATCTATCAAGCTAAAAGTACCCATCCAATGAATAATGTGTTATGGAAATATGAATATCCAATTCACCATACCATTTAGTTGACCTCTGTTGTAAAAATCCCCGCCTAGCCCCGATTAATCCCCGCCTAGGCGCTAGCCCCCTTGTTCGCCTACGATTTTTTTCCCGATTAGGCCCGCCTAATCCTGCCCAGGTCCCGCCTAACCTCGCCTAGGCGTATGCCCCAGTCTGCCGCCTAGCGCTTTTTACAACATTGCCATTTACCAGATGGAAATAGCTCGGAAGTCAATACTCACACCAGCTTTCTTACTACCCCAACCACACTGTCACTCATACCAAGCAAATAATTCGGTATCTAGGTCACAACATTATAAAATCAGATTCTTCATGATCTCAACCAGCTGAAATTAGTTCGGTGCCAATTCAATAAGGAGACATGACCATATGGGAACATTTAACAATCTCAGGAATAGCTGAAAAACCAGACAGGGCAAACATAAAGTAACAAATGAGAAATGCTCACCTCCAATTGTAAAAGGAAGCTCTAAAATAGTTCCTCCCAGAGGTATTCCATAAATTTTACCCCCTTCATACTTATCCCATCCACCAACAATCAGACCAGTTTGCAACATGTTCTGTAAAATCAATAAATTAGCACGAACTTAAGACCAAATGCAAAATATACAGCTACCTCTGATACGTTGCTAAGAACCATTATAGAAAGATTAAGAAAAATGGAATTAAAAAAATCAATAATATATGACTGATGATTAAACCAGACTGTTGAATATTTCATTTTTATCAAATTTATTACTTCATTTTGTTCTTGTAATATCCCATTAACCACATTTCAGGATTCTAAATATATTAGAATATCGAGAATGTTATGCAATTATGAATGATCTAAACAATAAATTCATTTTTCCAATAAAATTCAGAGGAGCCAAGGAAAAATGGTTCAGCTAAGAAACTTTGTAATGAATTTCCATTATGTTCTTTCAATACTGCAGAAACCAACATGATTCAGATTTATGTTTATTCCAAGATTAAGAATGTTATGCAATTTTCAATGGTCTAAAATATATGTTATTTTGGCATGGCATGGCATGCATTTGAATAAATAATGACCAAAACAAACTGGATGAAGTTTGAAGTAATCAGAACTTTTGTATATATGCTTATCAAAAGTAACCCGTAATTCTCCTAGAAACTTTTCGTAATTGCCGTTTAAGTTGTCAAAGGATTTTACTCTATCTTTCCCAAAGAATATTATAATGCTGCAAAGTAGTGAAGTGCCAATTCAAACATTATAAGTTCTCGTAAAAAGCTTAAAACAAAAGGAGGGGAGAGAGAGAGAGAGAGAGAGAGAGAGAGAGAGAGAGAGAGAGAAGAGAAGGCATAGGTTACATATATGTACTGCCATGAGAATTGGGGCAAAAATACTCTTGAAAACTGTAGCTGATTTAATAAGTTAATACCTAGTTATTTAATGAGGAATATTTTCACTCTCAATATATGGCACCTCATATATACAATGCCATGCACCACAGAGTAGATTATCCGTATTCCAAAGGTGCCAACATTACTTGATATTCATTTTCGGTCGGCGTGGCCTAAGAAATGAAAAAGAATTCTTTCTTTTTCTTGCCGCGGGCGGCAGGGTTGGGGGTGTAAGAAAAATGCAATAAGATACATAGGAGACCATGGAAAAGATGTAATCCAAAGGTGGCTATATTGCATGTATCTGTTATCTTAAAAAACAATCAATAAGGAGGAAATTCACTGACAACCATCTCAATGGTAACATAAACTATTCTCACAAGAGATAACAATATCCTGTATGCTAATGGGTATTTCAACTATGTTCCGTCATGCAAACCAACAGACAATCCAACATTTTATAGAGAAATATGATGACAATTTAGACAACAGGAATTCCATATATAGCAACCAATATTTTACGTAATAGCAACAAACAATGGTTTTTTTATATTATGGATTACAACAATTCTTTGCTTGCTGGATGCAGTTCTCACTTGTAAAGGGCCTAAAGGCAACACATAGATTCACAACTCGTAGATAGGAGATTAAAGACAGACCTTGTTATTGTAAGCTATTAATCTGACAAGGTTTGCGGCTACTTTTACAGTTGCAGGCTGCCCAAGTTGTATCCTGAATCAATAAGCAAGTTAAATGAGTTACCAAGACAAGTAAATGTAGTGAACCAATCTATCAGTAATATGAGCACTGGTGTATTACTGAAGGAGAATTGTACATTAGCCATCAAAGACTAACAAATTTATTTTTAACCAGATAATGTACAAAAGACAGTGACAGTTCTAAAGTTTTAGCCCTTTTCCTATTTACACTCCTAAATAAGCAAAAATCCACAAGGGACTACGAATCGACTAGCATCCACCAGAACTTAATACATAAAGAGTAACAGATTTAAACAGGGGTCTATTGGTTCCATACAACTCCAAAGTGGATCGACTTAACTTCATTTCTACATTACAAGTAACAAAAAGTTCTGTAAATAACAAATGCCAAAGATCATCACGTAAATGTTGGATAAAAAACCTCAACTACTAATTAGAGGCACACTGACATGCAAAGTTAAAATTTATTTTCTTTGGCATGCAAGTTAGAGATATAGATTCAATTTTTGACTCATAAGCAGACACGAAGTAGCAAAGAGGTCATGAAAATGTTGATGCCATCAAAGGAAAAATATAGCAGAATTGCTCAAATACATCCTCCAATATTCTTAACATTAAAGACCATATCACTTTGTTTTGTTCTTATCTTAACACATTCTGAGATGAAATAAATCTCTCTCAGTTTTCTTTGAGTGGGCTTTTGTCTATAAATAAAGACACAAAATTAGCTTCTTAACCATTGCCAACTCATGATAAGCCCCGCATGGATACTGATCTTCAGCATCAATGATGTTGAAATATAGGGGGAAAATAATCTATGCTTTGAAGTTATCAATTATATTGCACGACAACAATTAACAATAAAGCAACTGATAATACAGGATATTGTATTTTTTTAGAATGAAGTATATGCAGACTTACGTGTGTTGATGGAGATAGTAGCGAACATAATCTGAAACAATCTGTGAATCTGCTGCCTGATCAAAAGAACAATGAAAAGTGTTTAATTAGAAAAGATGGAAAATTTTATTCATTGTGTGTGCACCTTACCTAATCAGTAATCATGCAGTGAGAACATGAATCCAAACCGTGAAATTTGTGCTTAAATGTGGGAAACTTGAATGGGTGTCACCGTCAACAACACACAAATTGATGGAATGAAAATGATGGATCAATTAAAAAGGCAGTAAAAAGCTTCAATGCTGAAAATACAAAAGGTTCAGAATAAGGTGATTACAGAAGGCCAAAGCCAAAAGTAGTAAAACAGAGAGGACATACAGAATAGAAGCTATGGCAGGACCAAATGAAAGCCAATAATAATGTAAGCTATGCCCCAATCTCAAGAAAAGCAACTCTCAATGCAGTATCTCCATCCCGGAAATCTCTAAGCACAGTTAACTTATGAGCTATCGCTAATAAAAAGCAAAAATACCCTGACCCAAAAGTTCCCTCTGTTACTATCAAACTCACATGTATATACATATTACATCAAACTAATGTATCAAGTCAACCACAATAAGCCTTGGACCACCACAAACAATTTTGAATTAATTTTGAATAATTTTTTCTTTGTCAAGCTTTTTCCTCCATGGATTATTTTCTAACTCAAAGTGCAGACAATCACATTTGTAAACAGTTGAGAAAAGCAGCTTGGAATTAAAGAAATTCTAAATATTTAAACAGTCTACTAAACAACCGGGGGAAAAACAATCCAATAATTATTTTTTTAATTTAAAAGAGAAGTAGAAGAAAAGCCCTAGCATTCCCGAAGAAAAAACGATAAACAGCGAAAAAACGATACAGCAAAGCAATTCTGTAAATTCTTACCGAACCAGAGCGGCAGATGTATACATTATCAGTCAACTGCGTGATTTTATCAGATGCCCTATTCGCCACATACATTCCTACAAATTGTATTTACACAAAATCTCGTAATAACAAGAAGGAATAAGATTTAATAAAAAGAATTTAGTCTAAAATTCTTAGAAGAGATATTCGGCAAAAATAGTTACCGGTGCTGGTGCGAGAGTCGGCGCCGAGAACAACGCCACCGTCGTAGGTTACGCCGATGATGGTTGTCCCCATCGAGTGTGGAGCGTTAAGGTCGCCAGAAATCGCGTCCATGATGCTTAGAGTGGAGATCTACCGAATGAGCTTAAGCTGGAGCAAATTAAGAGAGGATAATGCAATTCCAAATGAATTGGGTACGAAGAGCAGAAAAGAATAAAAAGAGTGTTTCTTGCAGCTGAAGAAGCTCTGGTCGACGTATGTTAAGAATCGTAACAGTTTAGCCCCTCAACTTTCAGTAAATGCTTATTGGCCCCGTTTAGAAGTTCGATATTGTAAATTGGTCCCTTCGTGTACAATTTTAGTGAGCAGTAAGTTCTTTTTGATCAACTGGAGTGAGAGTTGTCAAAGGTAAATTATATTTCGGCTTTTCGCATTAACATACAAATAATTTTTTTACAAATATACTTAAAATACTAGTTAAATAGATCGTATTAAAAAAAATTCCCCAAACATTATTATACTTTACTAGAGCGAGCGCCGAGCAATGAATCAGGACGGGCTGGCACGACCAAGGCCCACAGGACCTTTGGAAAATTTTGGGTTAGGTCGGCAGTGGCGGAGCCACATGGTGGCCCAGGGGGGCCTGCCCCCCAACTTTTTTCTTTTTCCTTTTCATTACCTATATTTTTCATTATTTAGTACATTGGCCTCCCTCATAATTTTGTTGGATAAAATTTATTCCATAAATTTTATCAAGTTAAATTAGAGATTTTGTTATTTTTTCTTATTATCATCTAAAAAATATATTTTTTGTTCATCAAAAATAGGATAAATTAAATTTTAGATAATTTTCGTCATATACAAAAGAGAAACTCTAAAAAATTATGGATTTAATGATGTATTTTATAAATATTTACTAATGAATATTAATTTATTTTTTCGATACAAATATAATATATTTAAATTTTATTATCTTGTATATATACACAATTGTGATCTTTTGTTTTTTACTTTTGGCCAATGTTTAAAATATCGTAACGTACTGGCCGGTTCAATCGGTTATACCGGATACCGATGGTCGGACCGTTACGATTAGGTCCTAATAACAATTTTTACAGTTTAAATCGGTCTGATCGGTTGAACCGCTTGGTGGCTTGGCCGGTTTGATCACCGATACTAGTATTTAAAACACTGCTTTTGGCCCCTCTACAAGAGGTCCTGGCTCCGCCCCTGCAGGTTGATCCGACCCGACTTTGCTCGGGCCACGAAATGGTTGGCTTAGTCTAATATGTGTGTCCATTTTGTATGCACAAATTATTGGGCCGGACTAAAAGTGGAGCCAACTACGGCCCACCAGGCCAATAGGGTCGGGCCAACTATGCCTGAATTTTCGGGGCCTAAGAAACCATGGCCCAACCCAACCCTTGGGCCAGCCCATGGGCCAAGTTACATACTTCACCAATTGTCCACTTTCACTTTAATGGGAGGATGCTTTTTAATTTTTTCCCCAAAATAGACGATATTGGCTGATTTTTCAATCCTTGTCAAGGTAATTCAAACTCAAACCCATGGGGCATGGCGAATAAGATTGTAAAAATGCGTAAGAAGATAAAGTGAACGAATACACAATAAAACCCAAAATTATGTCTAAGTCTTAGCAACTATAATTCTTAGGTCGGTTCCTAAAGTTGGTTGCAAAGGCAATAAAGAAATTTACTCAACGCATAATTATTTTATTGCGTACTATATTCGTTCATCTCTATCATTTCTTACATTCTCAAATTTTTTAAATGCATAACATTGTTCTTTGGAAATTTATCGGATGTAATCATTAAAGAACATTGATGTTATTGATAGTAGCCAGTAGTAGGGGTGGCCAAATGGAACTGAAACCGGGTTCTAAATCGAAATCGGAACCGTGGTCAACGGTTCCTAAACCGTAACCGTGGTCAACGATTCTTAAATCGGAACCGGAACCGTGTAGGACGATTCCGGTTCCTAGGTCTCAAAAACCGTGGAACCGACGGTTTTAACCGTCGGTGGAACCATGATGGAACCGTTTTTTCTAAGGTTAAAACCAACAATCTTGTTTTTGTGAATATATGCTAGAATAAATGTTAAATATTTATTATAATATTTTATTTTCGTAACTACATGAGACACGTTTTAGACCAAATATTATGTTTAACTTCGAACTTTGATTCTTCTATACTCTAATAGTATATACAGATAGTTTAATATTATTATTAATATTAAGTATAAAACTTTATTGAATATTAAGTCCAAGTCTTATTCTTTATTTATTTTTTAACTGAAATTGATAAACTATTTTAAAAAATCAAAAATTTATCAAAAGATAAACAAACGGTTCCGATTAAAACCGGAACCGGAACCGTGGAGGAACCGGGTTTCGAACCGAACCGGAACCGTCGATTCTGGTTTTGGAACCGGAACCATGAGACAACAATTCCGGTTCCGGCGGTTCCAGAACCGTGGCCACCCCTAGCCAGTAGGGGTGTGAGATTATTATTATTGCAATTTAGCAATGTAACTGATAGTCACGTTGAAAAATTCTTTATTCTCCCATTGCCCCCCCTTTTGGTAAATAAAACACTGAGCCCCAAATATATATGTGACAAGTATTACAAACTTAGCCCAAGTTGGATGGCCTATTACAGAACAAAATTCCATTTGAATGTGCTTTAAAGAAGCTGTGCGAGTCCAAACTTTAGGAGACGGCCACTGAGTAAATTAATGGGCCAAATCATTTCTTTAGCTTTTTCCAATCAGGACGATGGATAGGACCAGCCCAATGTACGATGGTGAACTCCAATCATGGATCAAATTTTAACACGCAGCCATAGTTTTTTGATTTTACGGAACAAAACATTAATACAATTTCCCAATTTCTTTCTATGAAACTTTCTGCTTTCCCAATCTTCTGCTTATCTAATTCTAAAAACACAATGGCAAACAACAAGATTGGCATATAAGATGAGGCACATCCGAGATGCTGGCAGTTCGTGACTTGAGGCAGTTTCTTACCACTTCAGAGATATAGCGAATTTGCAAACATTATCCCCGCGGCGAAGGCTTTCACTAGCTGCTGTAAACTTATCCTCTAAACCAGCTTCTCCAACAGCATGAGCAGCAGCTTTCAACTGGGAATTCAGAGGTGACAGTGAATATAAACTCAAAAATCGTTATCATGTTGCACTAGGAGAAACTAACACAGCTTTATGTATTTTCGTATTGGCATGAAAAATATAGAAATCTGGAGTACTCCAATGATATTGGCATGCGGGCACTTATATTACAAAGATAAAATTTGTTTATCTAATTATCTTCATATCTAAGGCCAAAAGCTATCTCATCGAAAAAGGTATAATTTGTTCCCAGAATTACTATCCTAATCGTGCTAGAAATGGTAGAAGGATAAAGTTTGTCTTCGATTTCTTTAATTACTGACAGCATACTAATGGGTGATGGCCTGATTTGGAAGTTGATTAAATTCATATTATATTTTATGTACAATTTTTTCCAACTTCTGAATAGTAATAAAGGGTTACCTGGTTTAAAAACTCATCAAGCCTTCTAGCGAGCCGAATGATACTACCTTCAAAAATGTCGGTCATTTGGATAACTTCCGCAAAAGATGCTCCCTGGGAAAGAAAATAGGACACATGAATTACCTAGAAGATCAACAAGAATCTAATTGCATTTCAAGGGTTCAAACCCCAGCCCTCCCCTACAAAATACATTGTAATGGTTTGAATTTGCACTAAAAAAAAATAGAAGCTATTAAAAACAAAATATATCAGAATCTCCTTTTGAACTCACTCTTCAATTTTTTTTTTTAAAGTTGAAAGGAACAACTGCAAATACAGAACACTTTTCCCAGTGGAGTACAAGGTTGGACAAGACAATTTGCTAATTTTGCATTAAGGCGGGGAGAGTTGGCAATATTCTTTTAAACTGAACAAGAATGACAGATGAAAAGAAGGTGATAATCAAAATATGTAAAAAGATGGTCAATCAGACTATCAAAGTTGAAAAGCAGCCAAATTAGACAGAGGTCACTGCCAAATGCAGCACTGTTGTTAAGTTTCAATTAACTAAGGGATAATTTAAAAAACACCACAGAGGTTTGGGCTAATTACAAAAAAATCTAGAGATGTTTTAAAATTACAAAAACCACCTCACGTTTGATTCTGTCTTAAATTTAAGGGTGTAACTGTAATATTTTTTTTAGATGTCGAAGATTTTTGAAATGATTTTTTTGTTTATGAAAGGGAAAATGTAAACCAGAATCAAACCTCAATGGGTTTTTGCAATTTTACAAAATCTCTGTTTTTTTTTTTTTTTCATTTAGTCCTAATCTCAGGGGGTATTTTGTAATTATCCCTTAACTAAAAACATTACACATACCCCAATCATTAGAAGAACTGGTCTTGTTTAATGTCCAACGTGATAGTTAACAGCCAAATCAATGAACTAACCTTTGACCAACAGTAAATCACATCCATCAAGAATGGTCTAATTGATGCCTCAACATATTCATCCACATTTACTTCAAGTTTACACTCGCGTTGTATCTGCAACAAAATAATATTTTCCAGTTGTCATTTACCATGCTTGCAAATATTTCCTTTCCTAATGCAGAAACAAATTAGGAAAAATGGATATAAGATCAAAGCTCAAAATACCTCTGCTATTCTTCTGGCACTGTCTTGAAGTTGTTGCAAGGGTTTAGCAAGTTCGGCTCTTAAATGTATCTGTTCGCTTGATCTGTCTCCAGGAATAAAGCAACTTGCCAGAGCTGCAACTTGATGATGATCCAGATCATTGAAGGTACCTATCCAAATAATTATTAGAATTACATATGAAGTTGTTTCTCCATTCGAAAAGGAGATCTTCAACTTAACTTGAGGTGAAATAGTACATCGGTCTCATAGACAGAGACCCAAAGACCAAAATGAAAACACTCAACGCAGCAGGCTTATACGTTCAGGGTTATTCCCAGGTTAACTACTATCAGCTAGGATATAAATGTAACAGAATATTTTAAATTTTAGCAAATATAAGACATTTCAGTAGAATTACAAACCATTATTGCACTAAAAAATATTTAAACATGTTAGCGAAAACACATCTGTGAAGGATGACTAAAGCAAACTGCATTATCAGTAAATGAGCATTCTAATAAAAGCACTTCAAGAATAATTGCTTCCTATAATAGTCCTTAGAAGAAATGACTAGCATGAATTTTGAAATATCACTTGTAGAGAGCTCACCATTGAACATCAATTCCGTGACAAGGAGCTCATCCCCAGTATCTATCAGGCAGGCTGCCCGTCCTTTCAACTGAACAACACCATCACCATCAATATGACCCAGTCTTTTGAGAACCCGTGAGCGATTTTTAAGTTCATCCCGAAATTTTTGAAGCTGAAAATAAATGAGGTATGAATCTGATTAAAAACACAAAGGGTGCTCTTATATTTATTGTGAACATGGGACAATTCAGGAGGTAGCATTCTATCGAACCACAACCAGGAGGTAGCATTCTATCGAACCACAACCACAAATACAACACAGATTTTAAATATCCATAAATCAACACAAACATAAAAATGAGTGAATTTATCATAGTTTAGTCAAACTTCAGTGAAGACCTGTGGGCAAGTTATAGGCTGGAGGCATATGCACCAAGAGAAAAGTACCTGAGAATCACGCATTTTTGACTTTAACTGTTGGATTTCATGATTGACTTCTGCCTTTCTTTGGAAACTTCTAATCTGAAGTTCATCCTGAGACTGCAAAGTATTTAAGCCAGTTCCAAATATTAGGCAAACATAAACACCTCATAAAAGTGCTAATTTGCATCCTTTTAAGAATACCAGTTGATCGTTGCTGCGTCAAACACATAGGACAAACAGCATCTGAACCAAATTTATAGAAGAAAGGGACTCTTTGGCATACCTTATGTAGTGGGTGAGAAAACAACTTCTGTTCAAGTTCCTCAATTTGGTTAGCCAACTCGACAAATTCTGGCTCATCAATTCCCATATCCTGACAAAATTTCACGTATAATTAGGTATCTTCTGTCTCAGCCTAGTAAATATGTCGAAACCTGATAAACAAACAGATTTTCCAGGATATTGGAAACGCGATATCCTTTCCAGACCCAGAAAACGACCTTTTTTCAAAAGGATATTACATGGTGAAAATATAAAAGATATTGCATATTATGATGCAAGTGATGGCTGACAGAGTAAAAAGAACAAATAAAGAACACTTATCACTCAACAACAACAGAATGGAACAAAGGGGAGCCGTCATGATACATATAGTGGCGTAACTGTGATGATGCAAAGCAACCATCAAAAAGAGTGCTGCGCCTCATTGGTTAGTAAATTATTTGCCCTCCACCAGCCAGTTCCCATTCCTGCCTTTTAGGTCTCATGATACTTTTGCTTGTGTTGATCTCAAATGTACCAGTTTTATGAAGCATGTGCCCACCCAGTTACAAATTTCACCATTTTGGGTCCATAAATATAAACACGGACAAATATAGACCGATCACATACACACAAACTTCGGAACTAATTTGGTTCTCAAATATATGATTAAGAAATAATAATTGCATGAAAGATCTAAAAATTCTTGTTTCAAGTCAACTGTTAGAGAGCAAAAGTACGATATACAGTTTACGTTATTAAAGAGGGGCTGTTTCAAGACAGTCGGCATAAAAGTTCTAACAACAATCAGCATGATAATTTCAGTAAATATACGGTAAAAATATCAATCAATGAAGCATCATGAGACTAAAAATTGCACACCTTCACAGGATTAAGCTTCGGTAGGCCTTGGGGAAAGCGTTTTTCAAGCTCAAGCACAGCAAGGAGAATGCTTTGTCGAGCTTCCACTGGCCGCAAATCAGAAGGAACAGATATTCTGAGCTTGCTAAGAGCAGAAAGAAGAGGCAACTGAACAGGAACCTGAGACAAAAATAAAAGTGCATAACTTTCAAGGGCATCTCCCTTTTATCATACATGTCCGCTGCAGTAAGATAGTGATGTGCAGAATTTGCTGTTCCATTTTCCCCTTACAAATTTATCTACTTACCACATGCATTTCACCTTTCTCTCCAGGACGAGGAGGACAAGGTTTTGGTTGAGAACCATTTTCACTTGTGCTGAGGGAGCAGTGGAGCAGGGTGTCCACAATATAACTATTACCACGTGAAGAAGCAAGTGCAGCTGGCAAAGAACTGGATGAAGCTGGGGTTTTTTTCACCACATTAACTACAACTCCCCAACCCCAATCTGTTCCGCCTTCCCTCACCTTAACCTACAATTTTATACAAGTAGACCAGAATGATAATCAAAATAGAAAAATAGAAAACTAAACCAGTGCACAGGTGAGATGTACGGGCAAACTCAACCCAACCAGTAGATAAAGTTTTTATATCAAACAATTCCAACAATCCACAAATAAGAGGAATGAGAATCAGTCACTAATAAGGATGGACTAACATGCAACCAAAGTAAATCAGGGGTAATAAGGAAATTGCAAGTGCATAGAATTCAAACTGTTTTTTATAGCAGAATATTGTGGAAAAACAATTATGAAACAGCGAAGGGCAAACGTGAAACAGAAACATCATCTTTAGCAATATACAATAAATGGGGCAGAAATATTAGACATATCTTCTAGGTCAAAATCAATATAGACAAACACCTATCTTGGCACATACCAGCCTACCAGGCAGAAGGAAAGAGAGAACTCTTTCAGGCTGCGTTATTTCTGCCATCATTTTCTTTTCAAGTTGGCCCATCTCAAGCTTTAGTCTATGATATTCAGCAACCTCAGCCTAGCAGAAGAAACAGGATAACATTGTATTTTGATATAAACCTAAATGATGAATTCCAAGCTCAAGGAGAAGCAAAGTTGTACCTCCCCGGAAGCATCAAGGACAGCAGCTTCCTCTTCAAGCTGCGAAACCTTTTTCCCAATGTCAGGTAGAGCCTGGCGAAGCAGAAGTTGCATAGTTAGCCATTGTAAATAATCTATCAAGACAAGTGGAATTTAGTTTATAGGCAAAACCTTTTCATACTGAAATTGATGGAAGGAATTTCTGATAACATGCTCAGCAGTGAATTGTCCCTCAGCTCGGCTCATTAAATTCAAAATTGAGTAGTAGCTTAACCTGAAAGTACTGACCAATGGTGCCGGTCTTCCCAAGACCATGTCCTTAAGGGTATTCATCTCCATCTGATAACAAATGAAAGAATTGAACGTAAAAATAAAAGGAATAATTAGATCACATACAACATTATCAAATATATTCAGAGTGGTAAATTGAAGTTTAGACAAAAGAACAATAGACAATCAAGAAAGACGGATGATAGCTCCAGTTATCTGTGAACAATCAGCACCAGCCCTCTTCATTTACAGCTAAGGTTAAGCCTCTTTACGCAAATCATATGCCCTTTAAAGAAAATCTTTATCTTCTCATCTATTTTTTTCTTCATTTCTCCATGAGGCCAAAAATTGCACATGCATGAAACTAAACATAGTTTGATAATGGCATAATTCTTAGGCTTACAAGAGGTCTCATGATGCTTGCTAAATGCTAATTAACATATATTCCGTGGAAAATTGCTGCAGGAATTGCACTCATTCATTTGGTCATAGAACATCTAGTATGTGAAGTTTCTAGGTTTTCCTATATACAACATTAGTTCTTTTACTAAGAAGGCAACCATAAATAATGTATCTAGATAAGAATGATTACTGGGTCCAGATAGGTACTAGACATTGTTCAGTGGCTACATCAAACAAACGACAAATTCCTAACAAACACAGGTTGCAACCAAATGGGTACAAACATATAAAGTAACTCGCCATAAACATCTTTCAGATGCAATCTAATTTCAAAACTTGAAATTTTCCCAAACAAAACAAGATGTGTGGGCCTTACTTTATCATCAATCATTATAATGCAAATGCCCCGCTCATCTTTACCACGACGTCCAGCTCTACCACTCATCTACAAGACAGGTACATATGTCAACCATTATATAAGCATAGGATATATAATACACAAGTCTTAAAAGAAATCAAGTAACTCACCTGGATATACTCACCAGATCCAATATAACGATGACTATCACCATCCCATTTTTGACACTTGTAAAAACGACGGTTTTTGCAGGCATATTCAACCCCATGGCAAACTGTCGTACATAAAAGTTAATAAAATGGAGATTTTTTTCCTTAAAGACAATATAGAAAAATGTATCACAAGATCTGAATATAACAGTTTGGCAGTTGATGCAGAATATAAGAACAGTTGTATGATAATGTTTTTAAGAGATGAGAAGAGTCATACACAGAATTAAGATCTCAGATGCACTTTATTTGAATTCTAATATCTAACAACAAATTGCTCGGAAATAATAATACCGTTTCTGTGGCGAACAGAGCCTTAACAAGCCCTTCTTGAAAGAGAAGTTCCACAAGCTCTTTGATAATAGGAAGCAAGCCGGAATGGTGAACAGCAATTCCTCGCTGAAGCAATGGCAACATTAATTCAATTGCTGGCAAATTTCTATCCTCCTCATTCAAACATTGGATTGCATTTCTAAACACTTGCTCCACAACATCTTTCTCCTCTGGAGTATTAAAATCAAGCTTGGACATCGACATGGCATGTTGTTCGCACTCTCTTCTGCTAAAACTAAAAATTATGACTGGTTGGAATTTCCGCTCCATTATCATCTGCAAAGTCGGCATTTTGGATGTGAGCACAATGATCCATGCATTAGGCAAAGACAATTCAAGACAAAGTAATAGATAAGAATGGAGAATAACCACAACTAGAGCATCCAAACTTGGAAAAGAATACATGATGTTGGCTTATATATTGAATATAGAGACACCAATAACTGGAAATCAAGTGGAAAGTGGCATTGTCTGATGCTGAGTAGCTTACCTTGACAATTTTGTATATGTCAGAACCAGCAGAAGTATTTCCACCTTTCGCAATTCTACCACTAGCCTTGGCATTTGCATTTTTTTTCCCATCAGCAAGACCTTGCTTCGTGAAAGTATCCTGAAGCTTCAAAAAGTTGTCTTCTTTAAACTGCTCATTCTCATCAACTACAAGATACAAACCAGACCCACCCATAGGGAACACATAGTGTTGCAGTGGCGTCGCCTAAAATCAGTATAGACCACATGGCATGGCTGTTTATGTATATTACATATCCATTCAGCAAATTCAGTCGCATTCGACATTGTTGCTGAAAGAAAAACCATCTTAATGGCAGGGGGCAAGAAGATAATACTTTCTTCCCAAACAACACCTCTTTCACGATCCTTCATGTAATGTATCTCATCAAATATGACCCAAGCAACTTCCTTCAACACCTCAGAACCCCTATAGAGCATTCCTCTGAGAATCTCTGTAGTCATCACCAGACAACTTGCATTAGGTGAGAGTGTCACATCACCTGTCATCAAGCCGACATCTGAAAACTCTTGACTCAACTCTCTGTACTTCTGATTGCTCAAAGCTTTTAATGGAGAAGTATATATGACTCTCTGTTTATCCCTAAATGCCATGGCAATGGCATACTCGGCCACTGCAGTTTTCCCAGCTGAAGTGTGTGCCGAAACTAAAACAGACTCTTTTCTTTCCAAACAAGACACAGAAACCTCCTGAAAAGGATCAAGCTTAAATGGGTAGGTTTTGCCCTTTCCCCATTATAAATGGGATCTGAGAGGGTGCCGTGAATTGATTCATCCTTGCTTGAAGCATATCCGCTAGGAACTGCCACCTCATGCACACATGTCCGGGATAAGCTACGCCTCTTAGAGGCAGATTCTTGCACAGGAACTTCCTGTTTGTGCTTTGAATTCTCTTCCGGTTGTTTCCTTTTCAGAGATGTAGGAGATTCATCCATCTGTAGCTCCTTATACTTTAGGCTCCGCGCTGAAGATCCCAATTTTGGTTATCCCAACTACTAGGAGTGAACCAATAACCTGAAATAAAGCAGCATGAAAGATAAGGGTTGAAGTTTTAATTCATACCCAAACAGCTCCTCTGTTTCCTTTACATTCCCTTTTGACGGCTCGCATTTAGATGAGCAAATGCTAATGGGGTAAGGGTGTTGGTGTGGGTGTGTGAGAGAGTGAGAATGAGAGAGAGATGAGAGAATCAAAAGACCATTTTTCACCTAGAAAATAAATTTAATCTGGCAAATGACGCTGAATGTACAAAATAAACGCAGCACAATTGCAACCATAGAATACAGATTAATTACACATCCAAAATGCAAACTGCCAAATTCCAAGACAAATGCACATAAAAGCTTCAAAAATCCAATTTGGCAGCTATTAGAGAAAATAGGGAACGCCAATGCATGCTCCAATTTCACCTTGGTAGAACCCTAAAGTGACCAAATACACAGCACCTTTATGGTTTCAAGCAGAACGCCATGCAAGTAACTCGATGTCAAATTTATGATATGCGCGTAACGAGATGGAAAATGAGAAAAGCTTACCAGGAGAAATGGAGAATGGAGTACTCTGCAACTGGTGGTTTGTGAATACTTAAACCCTAATTCTGATTTGTGACCCCGAATTTTAAAAATGGTTTCATTTTTTCAAGCGGTAGCCGGTTGAGCAAATGGCCAATGAGATGGCCTGTTTGTATTGCTGTCTCAATGGCTCGATGCATTTGCACCCGCGTCATATTGGGTCCGGACCGTTCGATTAGGAATTATATACATTTTCCGTTGAATCGAATCAAAATTTCAGTTCAGTCCACTAAAATTAGGGATAATTAAAAGATTACCCTCTGAACTTTATAGAAACATTACAATTACCCTTTCAAATTTATGACATAATCAAACTCGATGGCCTTTAAAACATCTATGGATCTTTTGTAATTAATCCAAAACTCAGGGATTTTTATAACCTTTAAAAAAATGTCAAATTTTTCTAGTTCAACCCTATATATACTAAAAAGAGAAACAAAGTTGACACACGTATCATCACCTCATTAATTTTGAAAAATTGGTTTGTTATATTCGGGCTACACTCATTTTTCTCTCTCTCTCTCTCTCTCTCTCTCTCTCTCTCTCTCTATATATATATATATATATATGTATAAATACTACTTTGTAAATACTATAAATTTAAATGCAGTACGCAATTAAGTGAGTTGTTCATAAAAAGACCTTTATTTTTTCCTCGGTGTTTGACATACACACCTAACAATCAATATCCCTTTAATGGAATAAAACCTTACAAAAAGATGGTTTGTTACATTGCAAATGAAAATATATGATTGAATTAAAAAGGATTGAAAAAATTTCGAGTTTTGTTTTTAAGTTTTATTTTTAGTGTTTTCAAATGGTAGAACAATAGCCAATGAGCATGGGCCTATTTGTATTGCGGTTGACCAATATGAGCCACACCGCCTTAAAGGCTCGATGGAATTTGTACGGCGTCATATTGGGTTCGACTAGTTCGATTGGGAGTGTATATATTCCCAATTGAATCGAACCAACATTTCGATGATTGCAAAAACTCCAAAGACTTTTAAAGATTATAAAAAAAAAAAAAAACACTTGAAATCAAGTCTCACATTTTTCCCCTTTTAAGAAAAAAATATTTCAAAAATTCCTCTACGAACTTTATAGAAACATTACAATTACCCTCTCAAATTTATGACATAATCAAACTTGATGGCCTTTTTGTAATCCTTTTTGTAATTTTAAAACATCTATGGATCTTTTGTAATTAATCCAAAACTCACGGATTTTTATACCTTTCAAAAAATGTCAATTTTATTTTTCGAGTTTTCTCTGGTTCAACCCTATATATACTAAAGGGATAATCACAAAAAGTACCCTCGGGTTTGACCTAATTACAAAAACCCCCTAACTTTAAAACTTACTTAAAAAAGTACCCTAAGGTTTGAAATATATTTCAAAATCCCCCTTCATATTTGTAAAATCATTGCAGATTACCCTTAATTTTAACACTAAATCAAACCTCGGGGTACTTTTTGTATGTTTTAAAGTTATTTCGGGTTTTTTTATAATTAGGTCAAACCCCAGGGTACTTTTTGTAAACACAAAGTTGACACATGTCATCACCTCATTAATTTTGAAAAATTCAGTTTGTTATATTCGGACTACACTCATTTGCTCTCTCTCTCTCTCTCTCTCTCTCTCTCTCTCTCTCTCTCTCTATATATATATATATATATATATATATATATATGTATAAATACTACTTTATAAATGTACGCAATTAAGTGAGTTGCTCATAAAAAAAACCTTTATTTTCTCCTCAGTGTTTGACATACACACCTAACAATCAATATCCCTTTAACAGCAATGGGATAAAACCTTACAAAAAGAAGGTTTGTTACATTGCAAATGAAAATATATGATTGAATTAAAAAGGGTTCGAAAAAATTTCAGTTTTGTTTTTAAGTTTTATTTTTTAGTGTTTTCAAGTGGTAGAACAATAGCCAATGAGCATGGGCCTATTTGTATTGTGGTTGACCAATATGAGCCTTAGTGCCTTAATGACTCGATGGCACTTGTACGACATCATATTGGGTTTGGATCGTTCAGTTGGGAATGTATACATTCCCAATTGAATCAAATCAAACTTTCAGTCCACTAAAATTAGGGATGATTAAAAAAATTTTGAGGTTCCAGCTGATTAGACATTAGTGATTGCAAAAAAACTCCAAAGACTTTTAAAGATTTTTTTTTTAAAAAAAACACTTGAAATCAAGTCTCATATTTTTCCCCTTCTTAAAAAAAAATATTTCAAAAACTCCTCTGAAATTTATAGAAAAATTGCGATTTACCCTCTCAAATTTAAGACATAATCAAACACGATGGCCTTTTTGTAATTTTAAAACATCTATGGATTTTTTTGTAGTTAGTCCAAAACTCAAGTTTTTTTTTATAAATTTCAAAAAAATAATTTTATTTTTTCGATGTTTTCTCTGGTTCAACCCTATATATTAAAAAAGAAAACAAAGTTGACACATGTCATCACCTCATTAATTTTGAAAATTTCAGTTTGTTATATTCGGGCTACACTCATTTGCTATATATATATATGTATGTATAAATATTACTTTAGTGTCGATGCACAATTAAGTCTCCTAAAAAGACCTTCATTTTTTCTGTGCGTTTGACATACACAACTAACAATCAACATTTCTTTTACAACAATGGATTAAAACCTTATAGAAAAGAGGTTTGTTACATTGCAAATGAAAAGATATGTTTGAATTAAAAAGAGTTCGAAAAAAATTCACTTTTATTTTTCAGTTTTATTTTTCTGTGTTTTCAAGCGGCAGAGCAATTGCCAATGAACATGGGTCTATTTGTAGTGCGGTTGACCAATATGAGCCACATTGCCTCAATAGCTTGATGGCATTTGTACGGCGTCATATTGGGTCCGGATTGTTCAGTTGGGAATGTGTACATTCCCAATTGAATCGAATCAAAATTTCAGTCCATTACAATTAGGGATGATATAAAAAACGAGGTTCCGGCTGATTAGACATTAGTGATTGCCAAAAACTCCAAAGACTTTAAATATTATAAAAAAACACTTGAAATCAAGTCTCGCATTTTTCCCCTTCTTAAGAGAAAAAACATTTCAAAAACCCCTATGAAATTTATAGAAACATTACAATTACTGTTAGTCCAAGTGGCTACGATAATCTAGAGGGGGGTAATATGCCGATTTTCCAGTTTACGCCCCTTTTTTGAATGTGAAGATGATAGCAAAAAAGTAAGTGCGGGAAAATAAACAACACTCGATGATTTATAGTAGTTCAACCCACCTAGGGCCTAATCTACTACCACCCCAGTATATCCAAAGTGGATTTCAAAAAGAAAAAAGAATTTTATTAATATTCACCAAAACTATTACACCTTCACCTTGAAGAGCACCACACTCTTCTTACAACACTACCAAGGAGATTACCACAATCTTCCTTCACCTATGAAGAGTACCACACTCTTCAATACCTAAGATCACCCAAATGTGCTCTTACCACAAGAACAACAACAAGGATATCTTGTTCCGGATGATTGACAAAATTCAAGATTACAACTCAATAAAAAAGTTTACAAATTATGAGTGCAAGTGTAATAAAGAATAGAAAGCCTAGACCTCAAAATGTGCAAGTGACGGCAAATTACAACAAGAATTTAGAATGTGAAAGCTTAGAGAAATTTGCAGATTTTCTTGTTGTGTTGTTTGCTTGTGTTATTGTTGTTTTGTTCCTTCAAAGCCTTCATCTATTTATAGTAAAGTCTTCAAGATTGGATCTCCAACATAGGCTCCTCCATCTTCACTTTTTTCTACAAAAAGAAGATCACAAGATCCACAAATAATGTACAAAAATGATAAAGTAAATCTTGCTGATAATGGCTTGTTAACGGTTTGAATTTGCTGTCAAAAATAACATAGGTCGACCGATTGACCTGTAGAAATTTCGAACGTTTGAAAAGTAAATCAGAGATTAGACACGGGATAACGAGGGGTTGGACCGGTCGAAGGCATGTTCGACCGGTCAACCTCATCCTGGACTGGTCCAACAATGCCAAAATGAATACAGAAGAGAATTTTGTAAACTGGCAATATGCAGACACCGGTCGACCCCCTTCAAAAATGTTCTATTTTCGTTTCTGATTTCAAGTTTTGACTTTCAGGTACGGGTTGCCCTCAGGGCGTAGGGTGACCTCAAAAGCAGAGGTGTTGTCCAATTTTTGTCGAAAATAAACTTCAAGAAATACTCCAAAAAATTAGTAAAAATAATTTAAATCGATTAGGAGTATTTGGACAACATTTAGGAACATTGTGTTGGTGTAAAAACTCAGTTAAACAAAATCATCAAAATCATGATAAAAACATTTATCTGACAGCTACCCTCTCAAATTTAAGACGTAATCAAACCTGAAGGTCTTTTTATAATTTTAAAATATCTATGGATCTTTTGTAATTAGTCCAAAAATCATGGTTTTTTTTATACCTTTCCAAAAATATCAATTTTATTTTTCAATGTTTTCTCTCGTTCAACCCTATATATACTAAAAGAGAAAACAAAGTTGACACATGTCATCACCACATAAATTTTGAAAAATTCAGTTTGTTATATTCAAGCTACACTCATTTGCTCTCTCTCTCTCTCTATCTCTCTCTCTATATATATATATATGTATATATGTATGTATGTATAAATACTATTTTTATCGTGCCGCACGATTAAGTGAGATGCTCATAGAAAAGGCCTTCATTTTCTCTAAGTGTTTGACATACACGAGTTAACAATCAATATTCCTTTTATAGCAATGGAATAAAACCTTACAAAAAGGAGGTTTGTTACATTGCAAATATATGATTGAATTAAAAATAATTCGAAAAAATTTCAGTTTTATTTTTAAGTTTTATTTTTCAATGTTTTCAAACGGTAGAGCAATAGCCAATAAGCATGTGCCTATTTGTATTGCGGTTGACCAATATGAGCCTCACCGCCTCAATGGCTTGATGGCTTTTGTACAACGTCATATGGAGTGCGGACGGTTCATTTGGGAATGTATACATTCCCAATTGAATCGAATCAAAAATTTTGTCCACTAAAATTAGGGATGATTAAGAAAAACTGAGGTATCGGCTAATTAGACATTAGTGATTGCTTAAAAACTCCAAAGGCTTTTAAAGATTATAAAAAAAACACTTGAAATCAAGTCTCACATTTTCTCTCTTCTTAAAAAAACATTTCAAAAACCCCTCTAAAATTTATAGAAACACTACGATTTACCCTCTTAAAAATCAAACCCGTTGGCCTTTTTGTAATTTTAAAACATCGTAGATTTTTGTAATTAGTCCCAAACTCGGGTTTTTTTATATCTTTAAAAAAATTGATTTTATTTTTCAGTGGTTTATCCGGTTCAACCCTAACTAAAAGACAAAATAATGTTGACACATATCGTCACCTCATTAATTTTGAAAAAATTCAATTTATTATATTCAGGTTACACTCATTTTATATATCATATATAAATACTACTTTAGTGTTTGGTACACAATTAAGTGAGTTGCTCCTAAAAAAGGCCTTCATTTTCTCCTAAGTGTTTGACATTTACAGTAACAATCAATAATACATTTTGCAAAGCAATGGAATAAAACCTTATAAAAATGAATTTGTTACATTGCAAATGAAAATATACGATTGAATTTAAAAAAAGTTCGAAAAAATTCAGTTTTATTTTTCAGTTTTATTTTTCAGTGTTTTCAAACGGTAGAGTATTGCCCAATGAGCATGAGCCTATTTGTGTTGAGGTTGACCGATATGAGCCTCACCGCCTCAATGGTTCGATGGCATTTGTACAAAGTGTCATATTGGTCCGAACCATTCAGTTGGAAATGTATATATTCCCAATTGAATCGAACAAAACTTCCAGTGATTGCAAAAAACTCAAAAGACTTTTAAATATTATAAATAAACACTTGAAATCAAGTCTCACATTTTTCCCCTTAAGAAAAAAAATATGTCAAAAACCCCTCTAAAATTTATAGAAACATTAAAGTTAACCTCTCAAATTTAAGACATAATCAAACTTGATGACCTTTTTGTAATTTTAAAACATCTATGGATCTTTTGTAATTAGTCCAAAACTCGGGATTTTTTTATACCTTTCAAAAAATGTCAGTTTTATTTTTCAGTGTTTTCTTTGGTTCAATCCTATATACTAAAAGAGAAAACAAAGTTGACACATGTCATCACCTGATTAATTTTGAAAATTTCAGTTTGTTATATTCGGGCTACCCTCATTTGCTCTCTCTCTCTCTCTCTCTCTCTATATATATATATATATATATATATATATATATATATATATAGGGGAGGATCAAGTGAGACCATGTCTCTAGGTGAGACACAATAGACTAATCTCAACCATCCCCACTATTAATCAATGGGTATGATTTAATGGATAAAAAATATATTAAAATATTAATTTAATCAATATAAGGGTAGTATGGTAAAATAAATAATAAGTTAGTTACAAAAATGAAATCAAATCTCTTTCTCTCTCATACATCTCCAAATTTCCCCAATCTCACGTCTCTCTCTCTCTCTCTCTCTCTCTCATTCCTCCATTAACGCAAATAAAAAAAAGCGTGAAGAATCGAAAATTACGGTTCATGAAAATTACAGAGAAAAATAAAAAAAATCAGTGCAATATTACGGAGAAATAACGAACGGTGAGTTCGAAAACTAAATATGCAACAAAACTCAACTAAATATGCATTATCTCGAAAAACTATCTATGCAGTCGTAAAAAAACTAATATGTAGTACAATATATCCAACTATGCAAGACGTCATAAACTATGCAACAAAATTAACTAACTATGTATTATCTAGAAACTATCTATGCATTGTGGAATAACTAAATATGCAACATATTATGTAACATCCCATTTTTATAATTTCCAAAAGCAACATTCCCATTTTCATAACTAAATATACATTATATTAAACCTATTTATGCAGTGTAGTATAACTACATATGCGGACGTTATATTCAATTATGTCTTGTTTTCGTAAAAAAAGGATTGCCAATAAAATAACTAAATATGCATTATTTGATGTCTAATTATGCAAAGTAAAAGAACCCTAACTATCTTTGTAAAATCAAAATATTTGGAAAAAAAACAGGTTCCTTAAAATCCGCCACAAAATCCGCCAGTGTCAATTTCAACCCATAAAATTCGCTGGGACCACTAATTTGAATTAAAAAATTACAATCTTACCCTTAAAATCAGCGAAAATTAGGAACTAATTAGAAAAACTGAATTAATCACATCCCTTCATTTTTTAAGATCAATGGGTAAGATGAGTCCACACTGTCTCACCTAGGGAGGGTGGTTTCATTTGAACAAATCCTATATATATATATATATATATATATTGGGAGAGTTATATAGGACTCAAGCATTATATGAGTACGGGGACCAAATCCAGACCACAAATCATTAGGATCGAAAGTCTTCTCGGATTTGACGATTTGCCCCCACAAACCAACACGAAGTCTTTTCTAGCGCGTTTTGTCCTCACTCACGCCGCACTCGAAAAACTTCCCAGGGGTCACCCATCCCATGTCTACTCCGGTCAAGCACGCTTAACCTCGTAGTTTCTATGTAATGGACAATTTAAAAGAAGATCACCTTGTTGGTATGAGTAGTACATATCTAATCATTTAAACTCTACTTTTTAACTGTCCAACCCAAGGTTGATTCTGTAGGGCACCCCTACAGTTCATTCAATGCAAATAGCAGAGCCCCACACTAAGTGGTGGACGGACATGAGGGGCTTCGCAAGAATCCATATGGATCCTCGGCAAGTTGGGCGGACCCGACTCGAGACATCAAATCCTAAGGGTGATCGTTTGGGACCCCATAATCCCAACAATCTCCCCCAGACCGGGCGGATTTGAACTTGCAACCTCGCCTCGATACCGAGTTGTTAGGATCGAAAGTGCTTACTTTGGATTTGACGATTTTGTCCCCACAAACCAACACGAAGTCTTTTTCTAGCGTTTTGTCCTCACTCACGCGCACCGAAAAACTTCCAGGTAGGGGGTCACCCATCCCATGTCTACTCCAGGTCAAGCACGCTTAACCTCGAGTTTCTATGTAATGGACACCGAAAAGAAGATGCACCTTGTTGGTATGAGTAGTACATATCTAATCATTTAAGCTCTACTTTTTAACTGTCAACCCAAGGTTGATTCTGTAGGCACCCCCCTCTGATTCAACGGCAACAAGCAGAGCCCCACACTAAGTGGTGGACGGACATGAGGGGCTTCGCAAGAATCCATATGGATCCTCGGCAAGTTGGGCGACCTGACGCGAAGATCAAAGAAATCCCAGGGTGATCGCTGGGACCCCATAATCCCAACAAAATCTACCTATTTCAATGGCTAGTATTAAACTGTTTTTAATGTCTATAAAAAATCGATAAAATTGAAATGGGGCAAATTAGTCCACATAAAAATAGGGAGGCGCCTAAATATAGTAAATCCCATGAAAATAGGAGTTACCCACAATTAGTGCCATCTTACCTTTCGGATCCTGATCATAATGTCGATAACCCAATTAAATCCCATGAAAATAGGAGTAGTTACACACAATAGGAGCAGTTACCCACAATCTTTAGAATGTTGCTTAGTTGTACATAAATAATTGCTTGTGAATATGAAAGTTATTGCTTACTTATTTACTATATTTTGTGTTTTCATATTAAATATATTTTCTTTGAATAGAAATCGTGATGTTATGCAAAAAAAAAAAAAACAATATACTTATATAATATACTCATAATGCTTGTCTAACGAGTAATTGTTGCATATGGAACACCACTAATGTGTAATCAGTATTTAAGGAGAACAATTTTGGGAGCTTATTGATGTATTAAATCGCTTATGTGTGCTTATTTTACTGCTTTTTTAGCAAATTGTTTAGGAACAAAACAAATTGCTTATTTAGTCCATATGTTTTACTGTTTATTGACGCATTCGGAATCAAACAAATTGCTTATTTAGTCCATATGTTTTACTGCTTATTGACGCATTAGGTACTGATTATGTAAGCTTGTTTTACTGCTTTTTTGAGCAAATTGTTCGGCAACAAAGCAAATTGCTTATTTAGTCCATAAGTTTTACTGCTTATTGACGTATTATATACTGCTTATGTATGTTTGTTTAAGATCTTTTTGACCAAATTGTTCAGGAACCAAACAAATTGCTTATTTAGTCCATATATTTTACTGCTTATTGACGTATTAAGTATTGCTTATGTATGCTTGTTTTATTGCTTTTTGATCAAATTGGTCATGATACCAAACAAAAAAAAATTGTTCATGTACTCAACTATGAATAACACATCGTATGTTTATACCAAAAAACTGAACATTCAACAAAGAAAATACACAACTAACTCAAAATATTCCTATAGCAAACTACGCATCTACGTCAACTACTCAAAACCAACCATAAATATAAATTCAAAAAACAAATACTACAATATTCGACCATTTGATCAAAAATAAAAAAAAACATAATTGTTTCGTTATCATCCTGTTTGATACATGTTTTTTTTTCTAATTTTGATGATTTTATTTTGTCACCAAAACAATGTTTTTAAAGGTTGTCCAAATACTCCTAAATGATTTAAAATGGTTTTAATATTTTAGGAGTATTTCCTCAAGTTTATTTTTGATAATAATGGACAACACTTTTAATGACTTTATATCAATGGATTTTTCACTCCTAAACAAGGTTCCTAAATGTTGTCTAAATACTCTCGATTGGTTTAAAATGTTTTTACTAAATTTTAGGAGTATTTCTTGGGTTTTATTTTCGACAAAAATTGGACAACATTTCTGTCTCAGTGGTCGATCGATAGGCCGCCCCTATAGGCAACCCGTACTGAAGATATTTTTAGAAACAGAAAATGAGACGGAAGGAAAAAACAAGCGGTCGGCCGTCATTGCAGGCGTCGGCCGGCCGGTCCGGCATGGACCGGTCAACGGTGATCGGAGGTTTCGCAAGTTTCGTTTGAAACGAACTAAAACCTTGCATTTTTGAAATAAAGGGGACCGGTTGGGGCGATGGTCGACCGGCCGAGGTTGACGTCGACGGCCGCCCCTGTGTTATTTTCTTTGTGTATTTTTCCAACGTCTATTTATGCGACGGCCGCGTCGACTGTTTTGACAAAGAAAAATATGACCGTTTGATGCAGACACATTTCCTTAAATTGTGGGATTGATTTCTAATGACTATATTCTTGATTTTAATTGTATTTTTCAGTAGATTTTCAATCCCCAAGAGGAGCCTATGCTTGATCAATCATCTCCTATAAATAGAGGAAGTTTTGGAGCAACCAAAAACAACAATTGAGATACAACACAACAAGATACACTTCAAGCAAACACTTGGTCTTTCATTGTCTTATTTCTTGTTGTAATTTGCCTAGCTATTCACTTTCACATTCTTGAGGTCTAGGCTATTTCGATTACACTTGCACTCAATTGTATTATTCATTATCGAGTTGTAATCTTGAATTTGTGGTAAATCATTCAAACACAAGATATCCTTGTGAGTGTTCTTGTGGTAAGAACACACTTGGGTGATCTAGGTGTTAGGTGTGAGAAGATTGTGGTAATCTTCTTGTTGAGGTGTTGAAGAATTTGGTATTCTTCAAGGTTGAAGATTGTGGTAATCTTCACAAGGTGCCGTTGAAGGAAGATTGTGGTAATCTTCAAAAGGAGATTGTGGTAATCTCCAAAGGTGGTGTTGAAGAAGAGTGTGGTCCTCTTCAAGGTGTTGTAAGTTGAATTTGTATTAATTTTGGTAATTAATAAAATTCTTTTCTTTTCGAAATCCATCCAGGATATCTTTGGGGTGGTAGAGGATTAGGCCCTAGGTGGGTTGAACCTCTTTAAATCGACGTGTGTTGTTTACATTCCGCACCTTTATTATTTTGTTTGAGCATTCAATTTTAAAAAGAGAGGCGAAATCGAAAAGATGGAGATAATCTATTCACCCCCTCTAGATTATCGTAGCCGCTTGGACTTACAAGTGGTATCAAAGCCAAACTCTTTGGCAAGCTCGTTTCACATCGCGAGTGAAGAGAAACGATCGTCGGCTCTGACGAAGCTCATCTATCCGGCACCTCCACCACCAAGCCACCACTATTTGATTCCAAGAATTTTAATTTTTGGAAAGAAAGAATGGAATGCTATCTACAAGGTTGCGGGTTCGACATTTGGAACACCGTCATTAATGGAGAATCCATTCCGACGATAGATACACCTTACACCTCAAAAGGCTTCAAAAAGCTCAATGATGAAGAAAAGAAAATCATCTCCTTAAACGGTAAGGCTTTAAATATTTTGTATTGTTCATTTACTAATTTAGAATATGAACATATTGTAGGAATAAAGTCGGCACATGAAGTATGGCAAAAATTAGAAGCCATCTATGGAGTATTTGCAAATGAAAGGAGTCAAACAAAGCATCTACTTCTCAAGATCATACAAGCTCAAATCTAAGGAATAAACTCCTACAACTTCCAATTATGAAGAAGTTGAATATTGTTTTATGGGCATCAATGAAGAATATGAGGTATGTCTTAAACCCTCTACTTCCTATGATATTGTCATTCAAAATGATTATAGTGATTTACAAAATGATTATGATGAACTTCAAAATGAATTCCAAAGCTTACTTGTTAGATACAAAAATTTGAAAAAGGAATTCAATATTTTGAAAAATGATAAGGATAGTTTATTTACTTCTTATGAATCACTATCATGTGCTCACACCACACCACCACACTTGACAAGGTTAGAAACCTTGAAAAAGAAAATAGTACTCTTGTTGAGAATATTGATTGCATGAAAAAGGATTTATTAAAATCCAACTTGAGTACCAATAAAATGTCCAATATTGTTGATATTCATAATTGTGATAAGGAACTTGATCATAAGCCTAATGTTGTTAATCATATGAAAAAGGATCAAGTCACTATGCATATTGGTCATTATGCTCCTAAAATTATTACTTGTTTTTATTGTGGCAAAAAGGGTCATACGGCTAATTCTTGTCGGGCTAGAAATAGCTCTAAATATTGTTGGAGACCTAAAAGTCTCAAAGCTAATCTTAAAGGACCCAAACACATGAGGGTACCACAAAACAATGTGCTATTAGGTACCCGGCAAAGCAAAAATCGGAGAAAATTCATGCCACCAAGAAAACATCAAATGAACGTTTCATTTGATCAAAGAAGGAGAAACTACTCTCAACAAAGCCAATTTCCAAGAAGAGCGTATAATCAAAAATGGGAAGAACACAATCCTTGAAATGGCAAAGACATCATCAACAAGATGATTTTCAAAGAAGAAGAAACCATCAACCATGGGAAGGTAACCAAACTTGGAAATGGAGAAGTCATCATCAACAAAGTGAATTCTCAATGGGAAGATATCATCAACAATGGGAAAGACACAACCCATGGAAACGCGTAATTGGTAAACCGTATCTCCCCATTTGTATATGCATTTTATTTTTAAATTTATGCATACTTTTAATTGTGTCTTAATTGCAAAATGAATCTTCAAGTATTTATTTTTAATATAGGTCTCTTATATATTTATGAGTTTAAATTTTTTTAAAAAAAAGAGACCTTGCATGATTTTCTAAAACTTGAGCATTTTATTAGACTTATGTGGCTTATTATCTCTTATGAAATCCTATAGCATAAGCTCTTTTGATATCTCATATTACTTGCCTACACTTGTATTTTCTATGCATATGTTGTCTAAGAATTGTGTAGGATACATATTTTATACTCATTGGCTATTACGTCATCAAGTTTCTTAAACCATCGAGGTATGTCTACTCGTATTTTTCTTTAAACTCGATTTTATGCTTATGCACATATCTTTCAAGATATTTCATTTTGACCCCTTAAGTGCCCCTAATTGTTTTTGCAAATTTTTTTTTAAAAAAAAGGGCACTACGTGTTTAGACTCGATTTTATCGTTTATATGTTTTTCCCAAAACCCATATTTGTTGGATATAGTCCAAAATTATATTTTTGCAAAGTTTTAAAACTTTTGGGGTGAAAAATCGTATTTTGAAAAACACTGGGAGAAAGAAAAATCACCTCGGGGCCAAAGCGGGGCGGCCGGTCGCTCGCACCTCGCCGGTCGCCCCCTACCTCGGCCGGTCGCCCAGGCCATTTTTTTGCACTTAAAACTTTCTGTCTTCGCTCTTATAACAGACGCAGGACATATTCTTAAAACCCTAGCAGCGATTTTTTCTTCCCTTTTCTTTAAAATCTTCAATTCTTCATCATTTTTCACGATTCTTGTTGCTAATCTTCTTATTTTCACAAGAATCTTACATATATGGCTCCTCCTAGAAATTCCACCGATCAAAATCCCACTTCTAAGAGAAGAAAGGGCGGAGAGGGTACTTTCGAGAAATCGGCAAGACGGCCGAACAAAGGGATATTCGAGCCGCTCAAAGAAATGTGGCTCAAGAAGGTGATGATGTTCAAAATCCCATTCTCTCTCGGGCCCAAATCACCGAGCTCATGAACAATTTCGCTCGAAAATTACCGTTGGGCGAAAGGTAAAAAATCTTTTGTTACTCAAGCTCTAATTCCCGCAATGCTATTAATTTCATCAATAAGTATGCGGAATGGTACTATGAGGATTCGGGGATGAAAGGTAAATCTATTGCTCGGACTAAAATGTGTCGTTTTAGTTCATTTACAAATGAGTATCCTACTATAAGAGGATTTTTTGAGGAGCAAGGTTGGATGTATTTATGGGAGCATGCTTATGTGTTGTATGATGATGATATTATCCAACATTTTTATGCTAATATGTGGGTGCAATATGATAATGAAAGAAAGCCGATTGCCGTTAATTCGCTTATAAAGGGTCGTCATTTTAGATGGACTCCCAATGATATTTGCAGCTTTTACATGTTAGAGAAGGTGGTTGGGATTATTTCTCTTGTGGGACTTGGAATGATGAAATGTTGGGGGTGTCGATGAAAGAAGTTAAGACGTATTTGGGAGTATGGCCAAAGTATTCTTTGTTGGCAATGACACTTGAGCATCGTATTTTAT
Source organism: Rehmannia glutinosa (assembly GCA_016081115.2). Taxonomy (NCBI): domain Eukaryota; kingdom Viridiplantae; phylum Streptophyta; class Magnoliopsida; order Lamiales; family Orobanchaceae; genus Rehmannia; species Rehmannia glutinosa. The sequence goes on from CM071934.1 coordinate 17,307,503, forward strand.
CGGTCATTGTCGCATATTGCATTTGTGGTAAGTCGGGAAAGATGCCTAGCAATATGGATTATTTTTTGACTTATAAGATTGCTAGGAGGAACCACTTAACTTTGGTGCCATACTTATTCAATGTCTAATCGAGTCCATTACTCAAGGTAATAAGAAGTTGGTTATGGGAAATTGGATTTGTAAACTTCTTATTCAATCGGGACTTCCTTCGTCGGAGTTTAACTCGGAAGTTTTTCAAAATGACTTCGACATTGATAATATCTCCCAAATAGTCACGATGCGCAAGAATATGGACATCCGACCAACCAAAATGGCTAGAGGAAGAGGTCAAGAGTCCCCGATCCTAATGACTACTTTGATGACACCGAGGCCGCAAGATTGGCGGAAGAGGGCGAACCGAGCAATTCGGAGGGTAATCGGTGCTCAACCGCCCAGGAGGTATACTCAAGCCGAATTTGATGAGATGAGGGCTTTTCATGAGATGAGGTATGAGGCTTTGGAGCAAAAGACCTCCAAAATGCAAAAGTCTATCGGCAAGTTAAAGAAATTCATCAAGGACTTTATTCCGGATCTTCGCTTCTCCTCGGATGAGGAATGATACCCCCACCCCTTTACTTTCTAGCATTTTCATTAATGATGTTTTGTATTTTGATGAATTTTTATAAAACTCATTTGTACTAATGATATTTGCTTGTTTTTCTTAAAGGGTTAAAATTGCAAGTTGATAATAACTTGTGGATGATCATGACTTTGATGGAGTATTTGATGGTAAAAATACTCTAAAGCATTGTTTGATAATTGGTATGAAGTACTTGATGGTAAAAGTGCTTCTTTTATTGCTTTGTTCATTATGCTTAGTTGGATATGTTGGGACATTTGATACATGTATTGTTGAAAGCATGACTTATTACTTGATGGATGCTCTAATTGTTGGCATTTGTAATGCCTTGATCATTCTTAGCTTATCTCATTGGGTTGAACCCTTGTGAATCTACTTTGAGCTCCTTACTTGATGAACTATTGTTGCATTTGTTGCATATGATTTTTTTTTTTTTTTTGGAATGAGGTTGATTGATGATATGAAATTTTTGGCTTGAACCATTTACAAAGGTTATATACAACCTCTTTTATTTTTCACACACAAGGTGTTCGTTGAAATGTCGCAATGAAACTTCCAACTTCTACATGATTCTCTTGCTTCAAATGTCGTAAAATCGTTTTGAAATCATGTTTTTAGCATACTAATGAGCTTATGGATCTTTTATGTTTCAATTCTCTCACTTTCCTTGGATGATTATGCTTTAAATTGCTCAAACGGTTTTTACCGTCCATTTGGCATGCTTTGATATTATTGTATGGTGTTTTCACCATCCTAACATTCTTTTGATGATTCAAAGGGGAGAAAAACAGGATATTGGCTCATTAGCTCAAAGAAGCTTGTCATAAAAGCTATAAGCTATGGCTCATAAAAGCCATAAGTTGTGATTTGTTCCTAGTCCAATTATTGATTTATGGACTTATAAAATTGATTAATGATGTTTTCAGGATGGGGGAGCTTATAAGCTCTTGAGTAAATTGTAAAAGCTAAAGCTTTTAGCTTATGGATAATTGCTTTTACATTATTCTTGATATGCTTGTTGATAGGGGAGCTTGTGCTTATTATTGAAAAATATTTACTCCCTACTTGGTTGCTTTAATATTTTTGGAAATTTTGGTTGCTTCCAAACGGTTAAATGTTTTTACCGGAAAATCATTTCTAAAAATTGCTCTCTTAGTTTGTGTAAAAATTGTTTTGGTTTGTAATCATCAAAAAGGGGAGATTGTTTGATACATGTTTTTTTTTTTCTAATTTTGATGATTTTATTTTGTCACCAAAACAATGCTTTTAAAGGTTGTCCAAATACTCCTAAATGATTTAAAATGGTTTTAATATTTTTTCGGAGTATTTCCTCAAGTTTATTTTTGATAATAATGGACAACACTTTTAATGATTTTATATCAATGGATTTTTCACTCCTAAACAAGGTTCCTAAATGTTGTCTAAATACTCTCGATTGGTTTAAAATATTTTTACTAAATTTTTGAGTATTTCTTGGGTTTTATTTTCGACAAAAATTGGACAACATTTTGTCGTGTCAAATCGAATGGTCGTCGCCCTATAGGGCAACCCGCACTGAAGATGTTTTTAGAAACATAAAATGAGACGGAAGGAAAAAACAAGCAGGTCGTCGGCCGCTTTCGCGGCCGCGATCGTCGGCTCGACCGGATCCGCCAATGGCCGACCGGTGACTGCAAGTTTCGTTTCAAACGAACTAAAACCTTGCATTTTTGAAATAAGGGGACCGGTTGGGGCGATGGTCGACCTGGTCGCCCCGTGTTATTTTTTTGTGTATTTTTCCAACGTCTATTTCGTGCGACGGCCGCTCTCGAGTTTTTGACAAAAATATGACCGTTTGACAACAGACACATTTCCTTAAATTGTGGGATTGATTTCTAACACTATATTCTTGATTTTAATTGTATTTTTCTGTAGATTTTCAATCCCCAAGAGGAGCCTATGCTTGATCAATCATCTCCTATAAATAGAGGAAGTTTTGGAGCAACCAAAAACAACAATTGAGATACAACACAACAAGATACACTTCAAGCAAACACTTGGTCTTTCATTGTCTTATTTCTTGTTGTAATTTGCCTAGCTATTCACTTTCACATTCTTGAGGTCTAGGCTATTTCGATTACACTTGCACTCAATTGTATTATTCATTATCGAGTTGTAATCTTGAATTTGTGGTCGAAATCATTCAAACACAAGATATCCTTGTGAGTGTTCTGTGGTAAGAACACACTTGGGTGATCTAGGTGTTAGGTGTGAGAAGATTGTGGTAATCTTCTTGTTGAGGTGTTGAAGAATTTGGTATTCTTCAAGGTTGAAGATTGTGGTAATCTTCACAAGGTGCCGTTGAAGGAAGATTGTGGTAATTTTCAAAAGGAGATTGTGGTAATCTCAAAGGTGGTGTTGAAGAAGAGTGTGGTGCTCTTCAAGGTGTTGTAAGTTGAATTTGTATTAATTTTGGTAATTAATAAAATTCTTTTTCTTTTCGAAATCCATCCCGGATATCTTTGGGGTGGTAGAGGATTAGGCCCTAAGGTGGGTTGAACCTCTTAAATCGACGCGTGTGTTGTTTACATTCCGCACCTTTATTATTTTGTTTGAGCATTCGATTTTAAAAAGAGGGCGAAATCGAAAAGATGGAGATAATCTATTCACCCCCTCTAGATTATCGTAGCCGCTTGACTTACACATCCCACGTCGTTCCAAAGAAACTTCTTCACCTATCCCAAATTCAACTCTTTATGCTCATTCATATCATCCAAACAAATTGCATTTGCATCCTTGCAACCTTCCTTTTCCTACTATTTTTGTCATTTCCAAACCAAAATCTATCAAAAAAAAGCATCGATCAACTATATGAAAAATTAGCAGAATATAAAGCATATATGAGCATTAAAACAAGCATATATAAGCATAAATGAGCAGTCAAAACATGTTTAAAATATTTTAAAAAAAAAAACAATCCAAGTTTAACCATATTTCACCAATTAATATAAGCGAGAATATAAGCGTAAAAACAAACAATAGATAAGCATAGATATCAACAACAATAAGCGGTTGAAACATCAATAAGCAATTCCTTAGACTTATAAACACGTATATAAGCATAAAACAAATAATAGATAAACATAATTATCAACAACAATAAGCGATTGAAAACATAAATAAGCAATTCTCCAGACTTAGAAAAAACATGGCAATAGTAATTACCCCCTATTTGAGAGCATAATATAAATCATACATAAGCATAATTATCAACAACAATAAGCGGTTGAAACCCTCATTAAGCAATCTCCCAGACTATGAAAAAACATGGCGCTCCTAATTATCCCCCTGTTTGCCAACTTTTTTTTCAACTAGTAAAATCAGTAAATAAAAAAAAGAAAACCCACAACAGATCCTAAGATTTGCACATACTTGAACAAAAACATGATCAATTTAAACCCTATTTCCCAAAACTTTCATCGTGTTGTACAAAAACTAAAACCCAAAATGCAAAAATATACCCTAACAATCCAACAAAAATAGAAAACCACAACTATTTAGGGTTCTATATTTTTCAAAACAGCAACAATAAAAAAAATGTAAAAAAAAAAAACAGAAATACATTCATTGTCAAATGCTTGAGCAAAATCACTTAACCAAGAAACTCTCGAAAAAAATAATGAAATAATAAGAAAAAAATTGCTCCACCTACAATGTGGGCGTCGACACGGTGAAGAATGTGACGTCGATTTGCTTTTGCCTCGAAGAACAACCGTGATGTTGTTCGAAAATTGTGACCGCCTTGAAGAACAACCGTCGAGGTTGGGATGCCGTTCGGAAATTGTGACCGCATCGAAGAACAACCATCGAGGTTGAGGTTTTTCACAGAGATGGGGGTTTTCACAGAGATGTTGAGAAATCTTTAACACATATAGATGGAGATTGGGGTTTTCTCTTATGGTGTGGTTTTTCACGATAGTTTTGAAGATGTAGTTTCTTCAGTGGAGATGGAGATAGATTTTCGACCAATAAGGATTTTTTATAATGAGGATTTTGAGACTTTTCAATTACTCAAAAGAAAAAATTTGGAAGAGAATCGTGTGAAAATTGATCCTTAATTGTAGCAATGTGAAAAGCCACTACCAAAAATAACTTCCCCCCTAATAACTGATATAAGTTGGATGTACTAAAAAGTACTTTTCTCCAATAAGTTAACTATTAAAAAAAGGATAAAAATTGTTTAATCCAGACCATTTAAAAATTAAATCAACGCTCCAGATTTGGTCTCACATTCTCACATAATACTTCTTATAAATGAGGCCTCAACTTTATGATCTCGGATTTTCAAATTTCAAAAGAGACCTTATATAGCTTCCTATAAACATATTTGGACTTACATGTTTTTATTAAACTCTTGATGATTTTTTTTAAAGGCATATTATGTGTTACTTGTTTTAGTGTCTATATTATTCGATATTACTAGGATTTTGTGCAAGATATTTTGTTAAGATTTTGCAGAAATTTTTGGTATTTCGGAACAAACTTGATGACCAAGGCAAGATTAGTAGCTCAAAGGTATTGTCAAGAAGAAGGTATTGATTATGACGAAACATTTGCACCCGTAGCACGTTTAGAAGCTATTCGCATTTTACTTGCCTATTCTTGTTTTAAAAATTTCAAGCTTTACCAAATGGACGTTAAATCCTCCTTTCTAAATGGTTTTATTCAAGAAGAAGTCTATGTAAAACAACCTTCAGGGTTTGAAAAATTTTCTAGGCCTAATGATGTTTATAAACTTAAAAGGTCTTATATGGTTTAAAACAAGCATCACGTGCATGGTATGATAGACTTAGCTCTTTTCTTTTGCAAAATGATTTTACAAGAGGTAAAGTTGATACTACTCTCTTTGTTTTTTAAAAAGGGCAAGATTGTTTATTAGTGCAAATTTATGTTGATGATATTATTGTTGGTGCTAGTAATGAATCCTTGTGCAAGAAATTTTCTAAGTTAATCCAAGGTGAATTTGAGATGAGCATGATGGGGAGCTCAACTTCTTCCTCGACTTCAAGTTAAGCAATGCCAAGAAGGTGGTTATATTTCACAATCAAAGTATACAAAAGAACTTTGAAGAAGTTCGACATTGAAGAAGGAAGAACCAAAGACTACTTCTATGACAACGAACATCAAGTTAGATAAAGATGCTAAAGGCATATTGATTGACAAACAAATTCGAGGTATGTTTATCTACTTTTATTATTCCCATAGACTCGATATTTTTTATACCTTATGTTTATATGCTCGACTTCAAAAACAATCCCAACGAATCTCATTAAAGTGTCGTCAAAAGAAATTTTCAAATATTTGAAAGGCACTTCTTCTTATGGCTTGTTTATCCAAAGTTTTAAAACGTTCATAATTTTTGGGATAACAAGTCCGGTGAGAATGATTTCTCAAAATACGGTTCGTCATAATCAATTAAACATATTGAGATTCTATATTTTTTCTAAGGGATTGCATTTCTTAAACGAAAAATTGAGATGTGTTTAATTCCGTCTCAAGGATAACTAGCGGACATTTGTTTTTAATCGTTAACCTCCGAGTCTTTTACCTTATTTCGAGCTTGTTTAAGCATAATGTATATTGAATAGAGGTCTATGTTTGCATTTCGTACGTTTTTAAACTTAGGGGTGAAAAATCAGATTTTTGGTTGAAAATTTGGACAGAGATCGACTTTAGTTTTAGACACAAAGGTTGACCCGGTCGGTCGATCGGTTGACCACACCGGTCGACACCTGGTCAACCGGTCGATGCATTTTCAAAGTGGTAAAATGGTTTTCATCCAAACTCCTTATCATTTTTGCTCATTTCTCTCAAGCTCGAACCCTCCGCAAATTTCACACACAATTCACTCAAAATATTTTTATTTCTTGATAATTCTATATTTTTGAGTTTATACTATTGGTATATTATCCGTGACACCCGACTTTTCCGATTAATTGGTAAGTTTAATTCCCTTTTAAATCTCAATGGGTTAAACCTTGAGAAAGTACTTATACTTTGAGATTTTGATGCACATCGTATATGGGCATTATGTATGTTGATGAATTATGCTTGTATATTTATGATTGGTGATGATATTTTGGGCATGGTTGCATTTACAAGCATTATATACAATTTCAGTTTTATTCTACGCACACCAAGTGCTTGATCAAATGCTTCAATGAATAATCCCTTGTTTACATGATTCTTTCGATTTCAAATGTCTTATATATTTATAGAGATCATGTTTTGGAAATCAAATGAGCTTTTACGAGCTTTTACAAGTCATTTTGATCAACTCTTCCCTTAGCTTTTGGATTTTTAAGCTTAATGATTACTAGCTCGATAAATCGGTTAAATTGCGCACTTTGATATGGATATATGATGTTCTTATCGTACTAACATTCTTTTTGATGATTCCAAAGGGGGAGAAACAGGATATAAGCTCTTTAGCTCAAAGAAGCTAAAATAAGCTTGCAAAAGAAGCTATAAGCTATGACTCTTAAAAGCCTAAAGTTGTGAACAAATTCTAGTCCAATGGATATTTTATGGACTCGTTATTCTTTATTGATGATTGTCTTTGACAGGGGGAGCTTCTAAGCTCAACTTTTTTTTTGAGCTCACATTGTAAAAGCTAAGCTTTTAGCTTATTATGTTGGTTGCTTCTACTTATTCTTGTTGTGCATATTGATAGGAGGAGCCTTGCTAAAAATATGTTTTTGAAATATATTTTCTCCTATACTTGTGTTTTTAAAATGATTTGTCCATTTTGATTGATAAAATGATTTTGTTTTTATAATCTATCTCCTAAAATTGTTTTGGTTTGTAATCATCAAAAAGAGGGAGTTTGTTAGATAAATATTTTTATCATGATTTTGATGATTATGTTTTTGGTTTTTACACTAAAACAATGTCTCCTATTATGGTCCAAATACTCCTAATTGGTTTTAAAGTATTTTTGGAGTATTTCTTGAAGATTATTTTCTACTACCCTTTAACTCAGACGAGCGATATTAAAAGAGATTTCAAAGTTTTAAAGTGTTTTTAACTTATACCAAATACCATCAAGGTAAAACATCGCTCGAAAAATTAAGTCGAATAATTTGACGGATCGAAAGTCCCTTGGAATTGGTGGACCGGTCGACAAAGCGGGTCAACCGTGCCGTCAACCAAGTGGTCGACCGATTGTCCGAGTGTTTTTCATCGTTTTATCCTTCGATCCTTTCCAGGGACAGGTCGACCCACAAGTCGACCAAGATGATTCTGTCTTCCCCTGCGCCTCTAGACTCCGATTTTCTTATTTCGTGTTAAGGCAGGGACATGTCGACCCCTTGGTCGACCGGTTGACCTCCTGGCCGACTGTGTGGGACTTATTTTGCAATGACTTATTTTTGAATATTTGTATTGGTAACCGGTCCACATATGGGTTGACGAGTGTAAAATCGCGATTTTTGAATTTTTGGGAGACAACTTTTCCTGGTTTTAAGGAGTTGATTTGTAACACTATATTGATGATTTAATCTGGATTTCTTTTCAGATTTCACTCCCCAAGAAGAGCCTATCCATGTACAAGACCTCTCCTATAAATAGAGGAAGATTTGGAGCAACAAATACAAGAGAGAACAATACAACACAACAAGATACATTCAAGCAAACACTTTTGTTCTTCAATTTCAATATTCTTGTTGTAATAGCCTAAGGTCATACACTTTCACATCTTGAGGTCTAGGCTTATTTCTTGATTACACTTGCACTCAAACTTGTATTATTCATTATCGAGTTGTAATCTTGAATTTGGGTTCATCATTCAACACAAGATATTCTTGTGAGTGTTCTTGTGGTAAGAACACACTTGGGTGATCTAGGTGTTATGTGTAAGAAGATTGTGGTAATCTTCTTGTTGAAGAGTGTGATGCTCTTTTAGGTGTTGAAGAATTTGGTGTTCTTCAATGTTGAAGATTGTGGTAATCTTCACAAGGTGCCGTTGAAGATTGTGGTAATCTTGAGGAAATTGTGGTAATCTCCAAAGAGGTGGTGTAAGGTGATGTTGTATTAATTGTGGCAATTAATAATTTTTTTTTCTTTTTGAAATCCATTCCGGAGATACTGGGGTGGTAGAGGATTAGGCCCTAGGTAGGTTGAATCTCTTTAAATCGACGCGTGTTGTTTACTTCCCGCACTTCCATTTTTGTCTTGGCTTGTTTAATTTGAAAAAGAGGGCATAATCGAGAAAATGGGCATAATCTATTCACCCCTAGATTATCGTAGCCACTGGACTTACTGAGTTTCCTTTTTGATGTAAATAGTGGTAATTTGTTCGAAATCAATACGTTTCTTTCCTCCAGGATGAACTTGGTCATCCCCTCCAGGTTCTTGACTCATTTTTGAATATCATGAAGGATTTCAAGAGTTTTCTTCGATATTTTACCATTGTCTCCATCCGGTTTTGGATCCGATGAACTTATCTTTGGTAGATGAATATGGCGGTTATCATAATTTCGCACCGTCTTTCCTGGACTTCCCTAATATCTTTTGAGATCTTAGATGTGACCGGAAGTATCTCATTCCATTTCGTACTCCATAAGGAATCATGATTCGATGGGCATTTTCATGGATCGCTCCTCGTCGGTTGTTCATCGTGTCGACATATAATATCTAGTTTTTTGTGAAGAAACCCATATAATATGCCGCTTGCCTCTCGCAGTTGTCTCAAGATTTCCTATCGGCTCCGCAAGTTCCTTTTCAACATATTGGTTGTTCCAATATGCTATCTTATCCTGGTGATCTTGTGCATACATCGTCAAAATTTGACGATATGTCCTGTAAGGTGTACATCTTGGACAATTGTCCAGATCCATATTCTCGGAGAAATTCTCCTCACCAATTGTTAATTACATAAATATAATAAATATAACTAAAAGTTCTTAATAAACATGGCTCTGATACCATTTTGTGTCAACAATCTAAGGTCAATTGGGTATAATGTAAAATGAAATATTTTGGGACTGAAGGTGCAATCCTTGAAAATTATGGGACCAAATATGCCGAATTTAGGATACTGAGACTACTTTTGCAACAATCTTAATCCTATGGGACTATTGCGCAAACGTGAGACTAAAATTGTAATGAAGAAAATCCTATGGTACCATAGATGCAATTAAATCCCCAATTTTCTTTCGGTTGTTAGGCGCGATTGGATGTGAGGAGATTTCATTTTTGTTCATTGAAGATTTTATTTTTTTTACCAAACATGCTATTGTTTATGTAAATTTTCAGAAAATATACTATTTTCTCACTTTCTCTTTTTCTCATTTTTCTCTTATCAATCACATGTACACATTTTTTCACAAAAAACTAATCATTATTACACATCCTCCCACAAATTTCACTATTCACTCACTCACACATTTCTAATTACCAATCATATCCAATCATTATTTTACTATTTTCAAATCAAATCAACTTTCATCATTACTTTTTCATCTCACATCCAACCACACTCTCAAAATTTATTTTTTTTCTTCCAAATTTTTTTTCACTACTATTCTCTAGCAAAATGAAAGCATATTCAACCGCACCCTTAGATTCCTTGACGTGTTTCTCGAATTTGTTGAGAAACATACATAGTGGTTATTTGATAGGATCCTGTAGTATAATCACTATTCGCCTTCGATCGATAATTGAATAAATTAATTTATTTTAACTTTAATTGTTGTGTAGACTCATTTATATATATGATGAACTTATTTGATTTGATTATAATTTGGTTTGAATTATTTATTTAATTGTGAATATAATTGGTAGAGGTCAAAATGGATTTAATAAGACTAATTTGAAATATACGTTGGAGTTAACATAAATAGAAATTAAAAGATAAACCAAATATACTTTTGAAAGATAATATTTTTAAATTCTTGATATTAAGATTATTTCTTATCTCTTAAATTTGTTATTATCTTTTAAATATGTAATCTTACAAATTCAAAAATATATTATCGATTCATCTTTACTTTGTAGATAGGAATGTCACATGGATAATTATAAAGTAGACATGTAGTTTTGAGAGAATGAGGAGTTGATAAATGTCAAAATTAATAAGGTGATGACATGTGTCAACTTTGTTTTATCTTTTAGTATATAGGGTTGATTTTATAAAATCATATATAAATACTTAAAAATCTTAAGTTGGTATTCGACTCAATTTGGTTAACCAAAATCGAATCAAAAATAGGAAATCTGAAAAAAGAAAAAGCAATCGAAGTTGTTGATTCGATTTCGGTTCGACTTGACTAATTAATAACTAAGATTATATTAAAGCTATTTCCATTTTTAACTATATTTAATATTAATTTTTATATAGATATTCATTATTTGAAACTATTTATGGTACAACTTCACTATAGCAAAATAACATATAATTATGTTGTTTGAATTTTTATTTTTATTTTTATTTTTTTAGGGATAATTACATAAACACCCCTGAGGTTTGGCTAAGTACAAAAAAACCTACAAATGTTTTAAAATTACAAATAAACCCCTCTGGTTTGATTATGTTCAAAATTTAAGGGGGTAACTGTAATATTTTTATAAATATCAAGGGTTTTTTAAAATATTTTTTTTCTTTTGAAGGGGGAATATGTACGACGGATCAAACACAAGGATTTTTTTTGCAATTTTCAAAAATCTTTGGATTTTTTTGTAATTAGCCCAAATCTTAGGGAGTTTTTTTTTTTTTTTTTTTTTTGTAATTATCCCTATTTTTTTTATTAATGAAACCAAACAAAGAATCAACTTTTATACGTGACAAGGATCCAAAAGGTGAAGATGAGCCCGACATGATTCGCCATCTCAACCCAAGATGGACTAGCTTAGGAACGAGATACTTGGTGGTTGAAGAAAACAACGTAACGTTGCATTTTTTATAAGTAGACGGAGGTTTGTGCCATGCACTATATTTTACATACCTCTTTTTTCTGTAACTTTTCCAGGATAAATTACGGGAAAAAAAAAAGAAATTTTCAAAATTACAAAAACTCTCTTGAGGTTTTGTTCCGTCTTACATTATGCCCCAAAAGTTAGTTGACAAATTTGAATTTGCCAAATATTTTATAATTACATCCCTCAACTTTTCTGAATATTACACATAACTCCAACTAAATTACAATTACAGGACATATTTGTTGCCCTATGAACTGCATGCTATAAGACTATGTTGTACAAATGAGGTATCTTTGATTCCATTCCTTCTGCCCTAAGAATGTTGGATGAAAATTTTGGATTTGAAAGAGAATTTCAAATGTCCATCGGCAACTTTAGTCCCTTCAACAATTTAATCCATACTTGAAGGACCAATAAAGCAAATTTACTCTTTCTCCAAAAAAAAAAAAAAAAAAATAAAGCAAATTTACTGGGCTTAATGGCATCCACATGGATTGTTATTGAAGGGGATATTATGACATAGTATTCTTCACTTAGTATCCAGCACCAATGTGGGAGATACAATAGATTAGAGAAAGTGTGTTGTGTCTGGTTATTCCAGCCTTTGGGGGCCGCGGCGTGTTGTTTTCTTGGTAACTCTGGTTTGATGATATAAAAAAAATGTGATGGCTAAGACCCTCAACATGCATCATAATTCGATGCCAACTAGCAATTAGCATGTGTGAATCGAAAAGTAGTTGAGTAGTTAAGACTCTCAAGCACAAACGAGGTCTAGGATTCGATTCTCATCACTCATCATCTCCTCTCAGTATATGTACTAAAAAAGCAAAGTAAGTAGAGAAGAAGAATAAATTAACATAAAGACAAATTTATTAAGTGTTTGTCTTTGCTTTTGATATATCATCTCATATTAGCTGTTACGATAGAGTGTTCAGGTTCCATTACGCCACTGACCAGCCTTTAAAATTGTACAAAGCAAAGCAGGGAAGTTTCATTTTCCCCCCTTATGAATAAAAATACACATACAATATGCAAGAAAATAACCCCCATAGCATCTTTGGAAGAAACTTGTTATCTAGGCGCCTTTATGATAACTATTTCGGGATAATTACAAAAACTACCCATGAGATTTAGCTTCATTACAAAAATCCAGTTATCTTTCAAATCACAAACATCCCCTTGAAGTTCTACAAATAACCACTTCTTCAAGCGCAATTAGTATGTTAAGGGGGTGTTTTAGCTTTGAAAATTAACTGGGTTTTTTTTTGTAATTAAACTAAACATCAGGGGCAGTTTTGTAATTATCCTAACTATTTCCGAGATGCTTTTATTTATATGTATTCTGTATACATTAACAGTTTAACTACTCAAGCTGCTGCAACCCCAGCAAAGAACTGAAGTGTACCAGCACAAGGCGAAACGGAATACTCCTTCCTCGCCCCAGAATGGCACTTCTCTTTCTGTTCATCAATGGAGATCTGACTGAATCGACATTCTGCACTACAAAACGCCTTCTCCCCTCTAAAAAAATTATCACCAAAAGATGGTATCAGCAAAAATCTCCTTTTTTTTTTTTTTTTTTTATAGAGGTACATAAAGATATGATAGCATTTTTCCCTTATAATCAAAAGCAAGTCCAAATTCAGATGTGATATCCCTGAGAACATCCCACCAGATACAAACAAGATCTTTTACAGATTTCAACATCATAATGAACTGGAAACTAATCTAAAGAATTCATCAAACATGTTGGACCACATCAATGTTCTTTCACTAATTTTTTGGAAAATAATAGCCGTCGGTCAAGATATTTCGAGTAAGACCAACTTCAGAACTCGTTACGTTAACCTCATCTAAGTAAATTTATAATTGTCTAATTTCTGATTGAATTTACTTTCGAAATGGGAAAAGCAAAGCAAATGCAATGAAGCAAATGGCCACAAACTATATTTGCAAACTCGGTATAATAACCAGATAGCGTAGTTAGCACAGAAGAAACTAGTGATTTTTATCAATCAATTGACATTAGCATACATACAATTAAATTCAGTTAGTTCATGCATTTGATCAGAATCAAGAAAAAAATGAAATAGTGATTCAAGAATGAAAACAGAATTTCAATGTGCTCATGAGCGAACTATTCTGAAAAATATATTATAAATATTTTTACTTCTAGGAACAAACAAGCATTTTTCGCGCTACAAGCAAAATATGTGGCATCAACTTCAAAGCAATAAATCAAGATGTTGAATCTTTAGAAGTAAAAACTTGCAGAAATTAATTAACGAAAGGAACATCTACAATAACACATCTTAGATAATGACCCATATTAAAAGCATCATATAAAGCTGTTAAAGTCTTAAGTGAAGATAAGGAGTACTGCTTTAAAGGAAACCCTTTAATATGGCTATGGTCTTTTCCAACTACCAACTGCATCTTCCAAGTACATAACATTCCAATCTACTCAAGAAAATAAATCGTTTTCCTCATTAACACATGACAAAAGTGATTTCAAAATTTTACAAGAACGGATGATTATTAAGGAGCCAACAGTTTCTCAAAAAGAAAATCATATTATATCTTTGCTGCCCATCTATATGTTCTTTCACTCAGTATAATCATTTTTCTATAACAACTTGTCCACAAGTTGCAAGTAAAATCTGACTTTTTCAAGCCCTTTTTTTTTGTTCTCTAAACTGCACTTATAAGCAACCTAAGCCATTTTCAAAAGCAAAAAAAAAAAAAAAAAGGTCTGATTGGCAATCAATGGCCGCAATGGCTTCATATTATTCTCAATTATAGAGCCATGAATCTGAAAATTAGACTATGTATTCAATCTCCAACTCATTATGGATTTCTGATCATAAACAAAACAAATTACATACGATCAAGTTTCTAGCTACCGAATCTTAGATCTAAATATAACAGTTGTTCCAAGCATTACTAGAATAAAAGTCGAACCTAAAAACTGATAACCATTCAAGGATGATACACGCTCTGATAAAAAAGCCGTAGCAAGAACCCTCAAAATAAAGCTAGTGAGAATGAGACTGCACGGTGATCCCTTCACCTTTAGCCATCAATTAAGCTCTCCATCCAATTTTTATTTTAATATTTCTACTTTTCTCCAAAAGCTGTTCCAAAAAACTAAAAATTTAATGCAGGGATGAACTGAAATCATGAAAAACAAACTAGAGTAATTTCGTGAGAGATATATAAAACATTAAAATATTAGAATCAAGCTGAGCATCAAAATCAAATAACATCCATAGCATGATTATATCAATAGGAGATGATCAATCCCAATTCATATCAGAATCAACTACTCAGAATAACTACAGAAAAATTTAAAATTTTACCTGTACATAAAAATATCCAAACCATGAAGCATCTTCTTGCAAAGAAAGCAAGAATTCAGAAAATCAGCAACCCCAAAGGTGGCTATTTCACCACCACCACTGACTGGAAAATAAGATACCGTCTCCGAAAAACCACCATTTCCAGTAACAACAGAAACCTTCTTAGGCCCATCACTTTTTCCATAAAAATCAGCCTCAAAATACTCTCTTTTCTTGATTAAGTTATCCCCAACGCGAGACATCACACAGGTATACTCCTCACACAACTCCATTTCCTCCACACTAAGCTTCTTAACACTATTGGTGAGTATAGGGATGGGGTTTGATGAGGATTTCGGAGGAAATGCAAGAACCGCAGTTCTGGTACCATTGACAAACACTGGATCTTGATGATGATGATGATGATGATGGGGATCATCATTTAGGGCTGCAAGAATGCCGAGCCCAACGACGCCGTTTGGCTCCTCGAAATTCCTGGAAGATTTGTGGGCACTAGTTTGTTTAATCGAGTCAGTGAGGGCTCGAAAGGACAGGTTTATGGATAGTCTCTTCTTTACGAATTTAATTTCAGCCATTTTTGTACTCAAAACACAACCAAACAAAAAAGTGCAAGAAATTCTGATACTTTTAAGGGTATTTTTAACCTCGATTTCTTTTTTGCCACAAATTATCAAAAAGTCTCTTGAAATTAAGATGATTTTTCTGGGTTTAAGGTGAAAAAACAAGTGAGAAGTGGGTTTTTGCCGGGGGAGAGAGAGAGATGGGGAGAACGAAATACAACCGTCCACTCCTCTGCTTCTCTCTCCTCAATTGTTCTGAGCTTTCAGCGATGGGAGGGAAGAATATAAGGAGCCAAGGAGGCAACAAGCCTCAAAAACTGTGTAAAAAAAATGGGAAAGATATTTATATTTTAATATTAAGTTTTAAATAAATTATAACTTTCAAGTTTTATTTTGGACACAGAAAAAAGCTATCCGTAACCACAATCTGTGTGGACACGTTGCGATGCTAGCAAAATGAGAAAACTTGTCCACTTTAAAAAGAAATAAATGTAAAATATGGTAAGAAAAAATAATTGAAAATTGGTAATAGTGAAAAGAAAATAGGAGGTCCGTCAACCCATCAAAATTAGAGCTTTCAAAACTAGACTAGTTCGCTGATAGGGCCGGACCGACAATGATATGTAAGCTCGAAAAGAGTCGGTCCATTAGGCCTTAATTCCTATGTTTGCCCGATTTTCTCTTTGGTGCAGTAGGCTATTACTGGCCCAACTCTGACCTAGCCAATTAATTGACAACTTTAGTCTGAATATATATTTATAGTTAATTATTTATATATTATATCGAAATTAATATAAGATACAATGCAACATTGGATACAGAATATAATATGGTTAAATGAGAATTAAAGCACATTTATATTATTTAGATTTTATAATGCTTAGAAACATAAGATATATAGTTGTAACTTATGATATCATGCATGTATAGTAAATCAGTAAGAACTAAGGCCACATAGTATTATGAGTTTTAGAAGACGTGAATAAGTATAATTTTTCTAAACAATTTTACATGAATATTGTTGAATAAACTCTCTGATGATCTCATAATATAAAAAAATAAAGTGAAGTGCTGGATGCTAAATTTAAATAGCATACATATTAGACTTATATGTTATATATCGATGGAAATAATTTACTTTCTGTTCTAGCATTATTCATTTATTCTCTTTATGAACACGCCTTCATATTGGTAATTATTTAATGAGTCCATATAATCTTCAAATGATAATAGTCGTAAAATTCTATTTTACCTTTCTCAGTAAATAAAATGTTTATTCAAGTTCTTTTTTATCCTTAAGAAATGTGTTTTTAGTTTTCTTAAGAATATGATCGAAATCGGGATCAACTTTGTGCTCCAGTGGTTGAGACATGTGTTGTAAGGATGAATGACCCGGGTTCGATCCCATACGGGTGCGTGTGTCCCCTCCCCAAGTTCCCCCCATTGTACTCCAAAAAAAAAAGAATATGATCGAAATCGGTTCATGGGTTATTCCAATTGACAAAAACTCATATGAAACAGTCCCATAAATTTATTTCGTGAAATGAATCCTAAAATGACTCATATTAGCTAATTAAATCACTTAAATTTAGATCTAACTGGTTTGAGGTTGTCTCATGTGAGACCGCTTTGTGGATTTAAGTTCATGAGACAGATCATACAAAACACAAAAAATATGATATTTTTTATGGGTTTGGGTTTGCGTTGGAATTCTATCTACATATAAGATTTGTCTTATAGGCAATGTGTTGGATATATTACAGAGGTTATAACGGGAAAAGCCTTCAAGATGGCTTATAAAAGAGAAACATAAAATTACAAGAAATGTAAAATCTAACTATTACAAGTCTTGAATGGATTCCAACTCCAGAAGCATGAATCTGACAGAACTTTACAAGCCGAGTCGAGGAAGACCTCTATCCGCAAGACAAATACGTCCCCGCTAGTGCTCACGGTACGACATAATGTCCCCAAAGATAAAACAGCTTAACCTCCTTTGTATACAGTAGCACCACTGACACAAAGGCACCCTTCGAACTCGAAGGAGCGAGAATTGGCTGGACACGAGTGCAGAAGGAAGTGTTCTTGAAAATGTTCTTCGAAAAGTTACCACACTTTTACTGACACTTAAAGAATATGCAGAGATATGCGATTATTCTGTGAATACTGACTTCATCTCTTCCTTCTAACTCCCTTAAAGCAGCAAAACGCCTAGACTTATATAGGCCATCATTTCCAACACTTGTAGGGAATTAAAGATAAGTGAGTAGGCATTAAACCACATGTAACTCCCATGAGTTACAACCTAATTTTATGACCACCACTTGAGGAGTTACAAACTCCAAAAGACACATGAACCTAGACACCTCCAATGTCCAGATTCATCCACACATGAACCTGGACACCTCCAATATCTAGATTCATCAAAGCCATCAGCTATTCTTGAATTTGGGCCAAGCCCATTTTCAAGTTACAAAACTAACTAAACCTGAACTCGAGCCCAAAGGGTCGGTCCGGTCCAAGGCCCATTTGTGATCATACACTTGTGTTATAGTATATCCAACCAATAACACCTTCTAGTATTTATACTATGATAAACTATGCTCATTCGCGTGGCCAACTTCGTATATTAATTTCTCACTCATCACCAAAATTCGGTTTTGAGAAATAAAAAATACTACGAACATCTACTCGAAAAGTAGATTAACAATTTACAATTTAATTTCTCCAGAATTAAATTCTTAGCCACCAAAAATTTGGTCAAAGTCGGGTCGACACCCACTTTATCAAACCAAATTTCCAACACAATGCCCATAAGACCGTCTCATATAAATTTTTGCCAATTTGTATTGTTTTGTAATGAGTTGGATCTGTTGATAATAAATTTAAACACATGAAACTTATTCATTTCAATTTACCAAATCTCAATTCGTGGGTTATTTCAATTTACCAATGCTTTCATGCTAAGGAAGCTTTTGCCTTTTAGTAAGAGACAGAAAAGGAAAATTGCCCTTATTCTCCTTTACGTGATTTAAATTAGATTTACTTACCGACCTAAGTATTTATCATGCCACTGCAAGAAACAAATAATTTTACGACAACGTTATTTGCGACAACAAATTATTGTCACAAAAGATAGATTTTTTTGTGACAAGTGCCCGTCGCGAATAATTTGGGCATCGCCTGTTAAAAAAATTTGTCCCAATTAAAAATAAAGAAATTATGACAACTATTGTTGTCGCTAATACTCTGTCGCAATAATTCTAAATTCCCTCCGCATTTAGCCGACAATCGCACCATATTTTTTCCCCTTCCCTCTCACATTGCTGCCGCCTCCTCTTGCCATCGTCGTCGTCATCTCCGCCTCCGGCCGTAGCCTCCACCTCTGTCTCCCACTCTCACATTCTCTCTCTCTCTCTCTATCTCTCTCTCTCTCTCGTTTTCTTCATCCTATATTAATTTCATTCCCATCTAACTGTCACCAAGTTGTTGCCGCCGCCGACCGTCGCCATCACCAATTGTCGTCGCAGGTATCCTTCTGCTGCTATCCAGGTCTGCTTTGGTTCTCTCTCTCTCTCTCTCTCTCTCTCGTATTTATTCTTTTGCATATAATTAAATTTTTTTTTTTCTTTAGGTTGATAACTGCAATATTCTTTTTTGATGATAAGTGGCCTCGTAACTTCCTTGGAGTTAGTTAGTTGGCTTGTGCTATATGATGATTTAATTTCCTTTTGAGATTTTTGCCTGTTTATGTTTATCAAGGTTATTGTTTTGTTTTTGTTTGTTAAAACTCCATATGGAATTGGGGATTACCAGACGGTCTTCTTCATTGTTTCGTTGATGCTGTTGAGAGTCTATATATTTATGCATACATATACTTTCAGATTCTCAGTTGCCTTCCAGTTTTAATCTCGAAGAATTTGAAATGCTTGTAGATGTGCATAAGTTGTAGTGTCCAGTATACTATAACTAGTTTGTCATGAGCATAGACAAATTTAAATTGCCCATTGCGGGGGCATGTGCCCCCACAACTTCTTTTTTCTTTTTGTGTGTTTTAATATTTAGTATTTATGTTGAGAAATTGTATATTAGTTATGGTTTTAAAAGAACAAAAACTGTATTGTTTTTATAGTTTTTTATTATTAAATATTTATTTTTAAAAAACAAAGTGTATCCCATTAATTATTTTTTATGTATTATAATTAAATTTATTTTGTGCCCCCATCGTGAAAAAATCCTAGATTCATCCCTGGTCATGAGTCATGTTTATTCACAAAATACATATTGCACCACCCAAAAAATCATACACATATGTATGTATGCATGTATGTAAAAACTGTACTCTTTTAGAAATATGAATTGTAACTGAAAAGAAGAGAACTAGACATAATTCATATCCCATACTATTATTCCAATTGGTACGTATTTCATATTGTGTCATTCTTATTAATTGGTGTCGTGTGATCAGAAATTAGTAAAATATCATTTAGAGGATTGAAATTATAATAAATCTAGTTTTTGTTTTAGTACTTAGAGTGATGTTTAGCCGAACTTATGTAAAACATCTTATAAATAAGATGTTTTCTAGAACTTATAAGATGGAGGAAAAATTGTGTGCAAATTGTAGATTGGAATCAGAACCATGCTACTTAGCAATATACAGGGGAAAAATTGGAAAAAAAGAATATATTTAGTTGAAGAATATCATAGTCCGTAGACATGACTTAGGAAACTAATTATTTGAGCATGAATCGAAGTAGATATTCTATTAAGCAATGATTTCCCATTAAGTAATTTTTTTCATTGAGTACACTAAATAGTTTCTGCCCTAATTTGATTTTGAAGATAACAAAAAACATATAAAAAGTTAAAACAATGGGAGAATATTTTTTGAAAGAGTTGTGGATGTTAGCCATGAAGTTAAAGCTTGGGTTCTGGATCGATGAAGAGTAGAGGGAATTATCTGAGGGAATAGCATTGCCTCCCATGGTTGACAACACTTGCCAATTTTCATACATGATTTTTTACTCTTAAATATCCTCTGGAACTTCTGAGCAAAATTGTATGCTTTGCAAACACAACTAGCTCGGTTATGCCCTTTCTTGCAGTAGAAAAACAAGCTCCAAGTAAGCATAAGATGAATTTTTTATCATTTAATTTTTTCAAGTAACTGCAACACATCCAGTTGATTCCAGTCAGTAATAAGACATATTTAATTGCTTAATGATGCAGTTGTAACTGATGGAAGTTGATTATACAATTTTGATTCTTCGTTCGCTCAATGATTTTGTGAAATTGGTGTAATAATATTTTGTCGTTGTATTAGAAAGAAGTGTTGGACATACACCTTTGCGTTTGGATGTTTAATTTTATTTTATCCCCATCCGACTTGAAAAACTCTCCCATCCGTATTTAATCCGTGCAACACATGGGCATTTTAGATTTATATATTACTAAAGTATATCACTAAGTTAAAAACAAGTACTTAAAACTATTTATCATGGTGTGTATCTCATAGATGTGTGTTCAAACACCTTAGACCCATTTGGAATTTAGTATCAAATTGTGTGAATTCTCACAATTTGATACTAAATTTGAATTGCCCTCCTATTTGGACAGTTTGAGAATGTGTATTTTAATGTGGTTTCGTTAGTATACTATTTGTCTCATGTACGTGATAAATTTCGGTTCGTATCTCTTTTGTTCTTGGGTGCACTACAATATGTGTACTTTGAGAATTAAGGGGAGATGTTGTCGAATTTATAGGTGCATGAACAAATATAGTATACTAATGAAACCACATTAAGCAAGTGCACATTCTTGAATGAGATAGAGCCATTACCAAATTAAATATATGGAGGAGAAGTGGCGATAAATGCATGCATGTCGAATATGACAAATCGTGATATAACGAATGATGTGTTGCAAATTTGTATGCAATTAGTGCAAATCTGACTTACAATGCCTATCGATAAGAGTTGGATACACATCAGAAATAGAAATTGATTACACCGGAATGGGCTGAAAGGTTTCATAGAACACGCAAAGAATTATACTAATTCTATAGGTCAAATCAGTTGCCCTTGCAAAAGGTGTCTTAATAGAAAAATGGAAATGCCACAAAGTGTATTTGCTCACATCCATAGTTATGGATTTAATCTAGCATATAGATATATGGGTTTTCCACGGTGAAACTAATCGCGCTACACCAGCAACACCAATTGTCAGTGAATCGGCTAAGAAGATAACTGACATATTAAATGATGGAGCTCGTACGTTTGAAGCTCATGACACACATGGTAATACACAAAATGATGTAGGAGATCCAAATGCTTCTGCATTCACGGATTTGTTCTGCGAGCTACACGTTGAGCTATATCTAGGTTGTACCAAATATTCATCCATGAACTTTTTGGTGAAATTGATACACCTTAAAGTACTTCATAAGTGGGCTAACGAGAGCATGGATGCTTTGTTGAAGCTATTAAAGAATGCAATGCATGATGGCAATAAGTTATCTATTTCACACTATGACTCGAAAAACTATTAAGCAAATTGGGTTTGGGTTATGAAATCATACATGCGTGTATGTATGATTGTACATCATTTTGGAAGGAGAATGCTAATCTGTAGACATATCCAATTCGCAACACGAGTCGTGGAAAAACACAAAGGGCAAGAAAGTTCCACGTAAGGTACTTCAGTACTTTTCCTTGAAGGATCGACTGAAACAATTATATGCTTCTCGTCACACTGCTAAGGAAATGACATGGCATCAGGGAGGGAGATCTAAGGATGAAGACTTAATGTTTCATCCAGTTGACGGTAAAGAATGGAAGGAATTTGATGAAAAATACCCTGACTTTGCTTGTGAACCGAGAAATGTCAAAGTTAGGTTTGTATTGCACGGTTTCAACCTATTTGGTAATATGAGTTTATATTATAGCATGTGGCCAGTGGTGACAATTGACTCTCTTGATCCCATGATCGAATGCTCCTGGCAAGGATATTGATGTCTACTAAAGGCCACTGGTTGATGAATTAAAGGAGTTGTGGTCAGAAAGAGTTGTTGTATGTGACTTTGCTTCTAACACTAGATTTAAGATGCGGGCGATGTTGTTGATGACAATAAATGATTTTCCCACTGTACTAGTTTGTCTGGTTGGAGCGGACAAGGATATATGGCATATCCAACATGCAATAATGAGACTCCTTCCAAACGAATTACGAGCAAAATTTGCTATCGTAGGGCATCGACAATAGCTTCTGCTTAATCACTCGATGAGAAACAACAACAAAATTGATGGTAAAGTAGACAAACGACCCCCCAACTCTCAAAACAATTGAACAAATATTAGAATAGTTGTAGAATCTAGAGCCTAGATTGCCCGGTAAACATGAGAATTATGGTGACAAGAAATGAAAGCGTCAGATAACAGAGTTGAACCGAGTAAGAAAAGTATTTTTCGAATTTACATTATTGGGCTTCGTTGTCACTACGCCATAATTTAGCGTCATGAACATCGAAAAATGCAAGTAAAAAATTATTCTTTGCTTTTTGAAAATCGATTATCCGTCAATAAGCTGTCTGTGAGGACTTAATCAAACAGTTTTATTGGGGGCGGTAAATAGGATTATGATTGCTACCAAAAAGAAAATGAATATACACTTGTCTAGATTTATTATTTGCTGTAGTGGTAATTGTGTGATTATGGTTGTAGATTTTTATAATCTATTTTCTGATTGTCAGGAATTAATCACTTATATAGCTTGTATGGAAAAATAAATTGAGGAAGTAGAAGCAAACCTATAGGTCCAGTAAAGAAAGCAAACTACCTACATAAAAAGGAACTCATATCAAACTATGCTTCAAATAGATGAATGTCTAACTGTTATTGCTATGTCTGACATAGTTTTAATGTCACTTCTTGATATGATGTATTGAATATATGATATGTTTGTGAATGAACTTTTGGGCAGCGGACGAGTTTGAGAAACAAAGGGAATCACAGCAAAAAGCAGTGGAATAACACTCAAGAGCGTATATCATACACTCGGCACCGTTCTAATAAGATAATTATATCTTCAAAATTAAAGTTTTATAAGCAATTAGAATACAAATATGTTGTTCGACTTGTTAATGTGGAATTAACGTTGGGCCCAACACAGAGACACATGGGTCCTTATCGCTAATTGAAAATTGGAAAGACCTGCATACTCGTGAAGGTGTTTGAGTGAATTCCGAAGCGGAACAAACCTATGTAAGTATAAACAATTGTAGTTAATATGTTATCATACTCGTTTATCTACTGGTTTTTGATTCATTTAAGAACTAAAATATTTTATCTTCATCCATTTATAATTATCTAATACTTTAAATTTTAAACTTGTAGCACCGTCTTCAGGAGAGACTCGCACAAGCATTAGCAGCAGACCCTGAGCAAGTAGACAATCATGCTATTATGCGAGAGATTTTGGGGTAGCTGAGAGGACAGATGACTGGTGTTGGGCCCACTCTTCCACGCAAGACTTTTGCCGCCACCCAGCCAACAACAATACCATCAACTGCAGTTTTTGAGGAGCAGCAATGTCTGATGCAAGAGCTGCAAGGACAAGTACAAACCATGGCTGCGAGCCATGGCCAGTTGCTTGATTTCATCGCCATCATGAGGGAGACGTTCACACAGTTACATCCGAACATACCTCTACCAGATTTTTCGCCTCCGCCACCATCTGCTTTTGGTACTCCATCGTTGTCTATTGCACATCAACCTGATGGGGATGATCAAGCTGAGGATTTAGGAGATTAGGCTTAGTTCAAAATGATGTTTCGCTAGTTATATATACTTTTATGTTTTGGTCACATTTCTTTTATTTGGTTAGTTTGACATTTTATATTATATTGATATTTAGGTTGATTGTTACTTGAATACATTATGGTGTTTATGTTGTTGGTAAATGTTGATTATATTGTTGGTAAATATAGTTTTAGAAAATGTGATAATGAATTACAACCAAAAATAAACTGGTGTCTTTAGCGACGACTTTTATATTAAAGGATTTTTGCAACCACTAAAGTTGAGGCAAATAATTAGTATTAGTGACAAAGAGTGGACACAAATAATATCGCCACAACATCCCAGAAAAAATGCGACGGAAGAGATATTGTGACAACAAAAGCGTCGCAAATGCATTTGCGACGACCATGTTATCGCAAATAATTTTTTTGCGACAAATTATTAGCATAAACTCTTTTGCAACAATTAGATGTCGCAACAATATTATTTGTGACGACTAGCGATTTTTTGCGATAATATTTTGTTATTGCGAAAAATTCCTTTTCCAGTAGTGTAAAGCCCACAATCTGGAAATGATTTACATGCATGATGAAGACTTTATAAGTGCCAATGGTTCTAGTTTTGCTCTAAACTTGAAAAGTGAGATCCGAACCGTTAAGGTTTTCAAAAACACAGACCTATGCCCATCCAAACTTAGACTTTATAGATAGATCCGTTAGTTCGATTAGACCCATTTTATAACCTAAAAGTATTAAGTGCGTGTATATATATATTCTCTTTTTGCAAAAGTACTATTATAAATTTACAACATATATGTGTGTTAAAAAGATTATCACAAAAATAAATAAATAAATGAGTCACTCTTAAAATACGAAAAACCATAACAAAGCTAGAACCATCTCAGATGTAAACACCCGACTTGAATGAAGTCGATTCGATCCTTACCAGGACCCATTGTCATCCCTAAAAATACTACTGGTTGATTTTACCTATATTTTACAAGATATATACCTCACATTTATATTATTTTAACTTAAGTATTAGAGAATTTTCGTGAAACAACACCAAACCCTAGTTTGGCATTATCGAATTGAATAATATAGGTCCTTCTTACCCAAATGCTTTATATCACTATGACACTATCGTACACATCAAGGGCCACGACCAATAACAACAATTTTTTTAGTACAATGGGGTATAGTAGATGAGGGGATACACACTCATATAGTTGACAACACAAATTCTTTAGCACAACCATAATTGATACTTATTCATAATATAATCCTAAATTGGCATTCATCTTGAGGTGGTCTTATATGAGACCGTCTGTATTGATTTAAGTTCATGAGACGGATCCTATAAAATACAAAAAATATGGTTTTTTTTTTATGGATATGAGTTTTGGTTGGATTTCTATTTACATGTAGGATTCGTCTCATGGACAATGCTAATGAGACCGTCACATAAAAAAGTTTCTTTTTGTCTTTTTTTTTTGTTTTTTTAAAGGAGGATAATGGTTGGTTCTCAATTTCCTCCAAGTGACTCGAACCCATGACCAATTACCGTCTCATACAAGTTTTGCCTTTATCTTTAAAGAAATTAAGTATTGGAAGAATGCACATGCTTGTGAATATATGTTAATTTACCTGTATTTTACAAAGATAACTAACATTATAATACTTTTTTTTAAACTTAAGTATTATAGGATTTTCACTGGACAAACTTTTTACCCCTATGCCAGCCTTAATATATAGAAGTTTTTAAAAGTGAAATTGTAAAATTGGTTGAGGAATTTGAAAATTTTATACTCTATTCCAAGCTTATCCCTCAAAATTATAAATGTTATAATGTCAAGGTAAAAAAATGCACTAACTTGGCCTTTTCTTTTTCCTTAAACTTTAAGTACTCTCCTTTTCTTTATAGTTTCTTTTTTTAATAATTCAGCTTCCAGGCTTACGTCTGACTATATCTGAGAACAACAGCTTCGACTCCTCATCGCTGCCACCAATGTAAATTGCGGTCCTTTTCTTTATAGTTTCTTTTTTTAGTACAATACTGCAATTTGGAGAACTTGGGGAGGGGACATACGCACTCATATGTGTTCGAACTTGGGTTATTTGTCCTTTCAACACACGTCTCAACCACTGGAGCACAAAGTTGATCCCGTACTTTTTTTTATAGTTAATTTATATAGGAAATGGAGATTTGTGTATCACTTGAAGCTCTTTAATAAGAAGGAATTTGAGGGTTCTCATCATTAAGTTATATCTTGTCCCCTCTTTGGATACCAGCAGCCCAAAGGACGCATATTGCAATGCAACTTGCCAAAAGCTAAAAGAAAAAGTTATGAATTCATGAAAAACAAGAAGAAAAAAGATATAGTAAAGTGGTTATTTTGAATTCACCAAAATCACGTGTAAAAAAGTGCCGTAAGGACAATATTATGAAAGTTTGTAATTGTTGAGTGGTCTAGAATGAAGCAAGTCGAGGACGTGCAAATTGTTGAATTGGTGATTTACACATAAGTCTCTTTAATATGGACAAATTGTAGAACTGATCCCCTAACTATGGGGTTGCGATATTATTTTCATCTAAAATTAACTTGACAAAAAAAAAAGAAGAAAAAACCCTATAACTTTTTCAAAAAGATAAGGGCTAATTACATAAAGTACCCCCGAAAAAAGTTATTTATCTTTCAAAATTACAAACATCTTCTTGATATTTCTTTCTATTTACAAATTGTCCTTCAAGAAGAGTTAGAAAATGCAAATCTCAAGGAAATATTTGTAAAAGTATTTGTAATTTTGAAAAGATAATTGGTGTTTTTTGTAATTACACTAAATCTTAATAGTATTTTTTGTAATTTAACTCAAAAATTAATTTCAATTCAACTTTCCCTGAAAATTGAACTTTTGACTAGAAGTGAACAAACTCAAACTAATTACATATTAAAATAAATGGATAATTACAAAAAAAGGTCCTTGAAGTTTGAACTAATTACTAAAAAAAACCTCAGAGGTTTTTTAAAATTACGAAATACCTCTTGAGGTTTGATTCTGCTATATATTTTTCTCATTCATAAGCGAAAAATATTTTAAAACATCTCTGAATCTTATAGAAATATTACGCTTAACCCATTAAACTTAAGACAAAATCAAAACTTTAAAGTTTGTATTTGTTGACGTGTCCTGGATCAACAAGAAATTTATATAAATATTATGACGTGAAAATCAAACTAACACTTGTAAATATTAAGAAGTGGGATTTTGCCTTTTTATATTAAAAGCCGAGCAGAATACTCGCTTCGGTTTTCCTAAGACAATACGAGCTTTTACAAGTATTTCTCCAGGATTATCTCCCTCTTCTTTGTACTAATAAATGAAGTCTATTTATACCCATACCATTAGTGGGTTTTAATCATCATTACACCTAGTAATCGAGTGATTACAAGGGGACACGTGTCCTCTCCCGGACATGCATGTTGGCCATGTTCTTGGCATTTATCGATTCATCTTCATAAATTGTGACTTTGTCAAGACTGATTCGCTTTAAGTAAGGTATTGACCTTTACTTAACATGATGGTTATTTTTGGATTACCCGCCATAGGAGTATCGTGGTCAATCGAGCTCGCTTCGCGCCACGTCATCGGCTTCGGTTCTTCGACGCCCTGGTGGTCCCACGTTATTGTCAGTTGAATGGCCACGCACTAATTTTCTTCCAACTCTACGTATCATCGTATTTTTATTGTAATTTTCAAAAATTTCTTGATCTTTTTGTAATTAACCCAAACCGGTGATGTTTTTGTATTTATCCCTAAAATAAATGACTATGAGCTAGCAAATCAATGTCGAGGAAGAACTTTTCTGAAAAATCCCATGATGAATGGAGCAATTGGGCATATGATGATATGAAGAAGGGACAGTGAAATTGGTGGTCCAAACTCCAAAGGAATCGCCGACTTCACTTATATCATTCTAATTTCGAAAAGATGTAAAAATCAATGAATTAAAGCCAAAAGAAGAGGTCCCCTCATATTTTG
Source organism: Rehmannia glutinosa (assembly GCA_016081115.2). NCBI lineage: Eukaryota > Viridiplantae > Streptophyta > Magnoliopsida > Lamiales > Orobanchaceae > Rehmannia > Rehmannia glutinosa. The sequence continues at coordinate 17,335,835 of CM071934.1, forward strand.
TTGGCCTTTTGTCACTAGATTGGCAAACATTCAATGTCAAATGCCCATCATTGACTTTAGGGCTTTTTTTTTTTTTTTTTGAGGGAAACTTTAGGGCTCTCTTGATTTCAACAACTTTGGACCTACTCGTGTTTGTTCCATTGGAAAATAATTATTTAATAAAACCAAAAGCCCTTAAAAAAGAAAAAGAAACGAATTTGAAAGCATCATTGCTTGTGCTCCATGCTTGCACTTAGATTTTAGAATCTAAAATTTTCTATTTTATAATCAATTCACTAATTAATGCTAATATATGTTATATGTGATTTGATTACGTTATTTATAAATTATACATTTGGCATGCAATTATGATATTCGAATATGCAATAAAATATCGTTTGGACTAGATAATCCGCCTAAGGTTTTAGTACATATAAATGCTAAAGTTATGGTTCTAAATCACTTTATCCCAGTGAAGTATGCAGTGGGGCCATTCTGGGTAATTAAAAAAATATTTTAGTTAATATTGATATGATATTCTTTTAGTTTTTTATCTATCCACCCGATTTCGTTTATTGGACAACCCGAATATATTTCCTCACTACGCAATTGCTTTAACCCCATTTTAAGTGTTTTATAAGACAACATTTTAAGTGTGTTTTTTTTTTTTGAAGTGAAACAGAACTTTCATTAAACATTTGAAATTACATCCAATTTGAGAATGCCTTCCAAAGTGGGAGGTCCTTCTTTATCCCAGATAAATTCTGAGCCTATATCAGTACAGAAATGAGCTAGGAAATGCGCCGCTTTATTAGCTTCGCGTGAAATAAAGTTAAAATCTTTGCAGTTCAGTTCCGTCGCAGCATCTAATATATCATCGCGAATTAGTTCCGCGTGTGTGTTCGGGATAGGTGTGCCTTGTAGACCATCTATCAGTATCTTGCAGTCACTTTCGATTTGGAAATTTCGTAAGCCCGCGTCTTTCGATGCCTTGAGTGCGAAGAGTATAGCCATACCTTCTATTAACGTGCTACTACCTTCCATAAATGTTTTCTTCGCGCCCGCAAGAATTATCTCCCCAATATGATTTCTAATGACGAATCCAAATCCAACTGCATTATCGCTGTAAATCGCTGCATCCGAATTGAGTTTGAGGTAGCCGTGTAGGGGGGGCGTCCATTTCACCATATCCTTCTGTTGGTGTTTATGGGTAATATGCTCTGTCTTCCCATTTGTTTCCAGATAAAAACTTAGAGCCCGTGTGCACACCTTATCTGTGAGAAACGGTACATGTTCGAAGTAGAACTTATTTCTGGCTGTCCATATACACCAAGCCGTAATACATATAAGGTCGATAGCTTCAGCTGGCAGGGAGTTCATCGAGCACCACAAAAAGTTTTTGTATGAACCAAAGGAAAGGGTCGATGGATTAATACGAAGGGGGCTGTGGACCCAGATTGGTATAGTTACACGACATTCTAGCATTAGGTGATTTAGAGTTTCTGTCGCTTCGCCGCATAATTCGCACACCGGGTCGATCATCATATTTTTCTCAAGTAGCTTCTCCTTTGTTGGTAGGGCATCTAGGCAAGCCTTCCATGCGAAGTGTTTGATTTTTGGTAGGATTTTCAGGTGCCATAACTTCTTCCAAGCTTCGTTCGGACTGCTCGATGATGGGTAATCTGTACATGTGAGCTCTGCGTGTCTCTTTAGGGCGTAGTACGCTGACTTAACTGAAAATAGGCCATTTTTTGAGTGTCTCCAAATCATTTTGTCCGCTGGGAGTCGACCACTAATATACATACTGCAGATTTTGTTCGCATCATGGGGGGAAAAATACCGCCTAATAAAATCGAACCTCCAAGTTTTATTTTCAAGGTCGATTAGATCAGATACATGCATATGTGGATTCAGCGAATGTGGGTTCTGTTTCGTTTTTTCAAGGTTCTTCATGCCAATCCATCTATCTCCAAATACTTTTACTTTTGTTCCATTTCCTATTCGCCAAGTCTTTGTCCCTCGACACCGTTGGTCGTGGCGCTAATAAACTTCGCCATAAGAAGCTCGGTTGATGGCCAAGTTGTCTTTGTCATTAAATCCCCGGGAAAGTATTTTGCCTTGAGTAATTTCGCCGCCAAGGAATCGGTGATGATACAAGTCTCCATACTGTTTTGCAAAGAAAGCCATATCAAGAGTCAAGCTTTGAAATCCCAAGCCTCCCTCCAATTTCGAGAGCGTTAGTCGATTCAATTAATCCAATGAGTTCGCCGCTCTCCATTTGTATTTCCCCACCGTAAACGATTTAATCGATTTTTCCATCTCATCGCAAACTGTCATTTGGGATTAGAAAACAACTCATTAGGTAAGTTGGGATCGCTTGAATTATTGCTTTTATAAGTATTTTCCCGCACACGATAATGCATTTTCTTTCCAAATTTTCATTTTACATCTAATTCGATCCAAGAGATATTGGAATATGACCCGTTTCTTCTTTCCAATTAGGGCTGGTAGTCCGTGTATTTACCAATGATCAACCATTCGAACCCCATTCTTCCGCCCATTTCCACAATAAAATTTGGGTCCACATTTGGTACGGATTCGCCCGACTTATCTAGATTTATTTTTTTGCCCCGACGCTTTTTTCATATGTTCGTAAAATCGTCATGATTCTCGTCCACCTCCTCCGTAGTAGCTCGAAAGAAAAGAATATCGTCGGCTGCCGAAGAATAAGTGTGACATTTCTTTGGTGCATGTTTCGTAATATTAATCCCATGGATTGCCCGCTTCTCTTGACTTGCCACGAGTAAGGAAAAAACCTCTCGCGCATAGTAAAAAAAGGTAAGGGGAGGGGGTCACCTTGACGGATCCCCCTAGTAGGTGTAAAACGCTTAGTGGGCGAGCCATTAATAAGAATAGAGTAAGACACCGAACTGACGGACACACCTCATAACTAGCTCAATCCATTTTTTTGCGGCCCAGCCTTATGTAAAATACCCTCTAAGAAAGACCATTCGACTCTATCATACGCTTTGCTCATGTCAAGTTTAAGTGCAATATGGCCATATTTACCGTTTTTCTTTTTCTTCATGGAGTGGAATATTTCAAATGCTGCCATAGCATTATCGATGTCGAATCGCCCGGGATGAAAGCACTCTGATTTTTTGAGATAATATCGGGAAGAATGATTTTTAGCCTGTTTGCAATAAACTTTGTGATGACCCTGAAAATGACATTACATAGACTAATAGGACGGAAGTCTTTTGCCGTTTCCGGTTTTTTGACTTTCGGTATTAGGACAATGAATGTATGATTAATGCTAGAAGGATCAGAAGCATTGTTAAGGATGTTAAGGCATGCAGAGACAAAGTCATTTGAAATAATACTCCAGAATTTTTGAAAAAATAAAGGGCACATACCATCGGGTCCTGGGGCTTTGAGCGGGTGCATTTGTTTTAGGGCTCGGTGTATTTCCTCACCTGTATATGGTTCCAGCAATGTGTGATTCATCTGTTCCGAGACTTTATTTTCGATGGAATCCAGAACGGTGTGTGTTTCTAAACAGTCCCCAGAAGTGAACAAATCCATAAAGTAGTCAGTGAGGACTCGTGCAATTTCTGGTTCCTCGTCAATCCAACGTCCATCACAGTTTTTAATATGATCAATCGTATTTTTTTCGTTTCTTTGTGATGCCTTACGATGAAAGAAACTTGTATTTCGATCGCCCGCTGAAATCCATAATGATCGAGAGCGTTGATGCCAAAATATTTCCTCGAGTCTATATAACTCGTCTAATTCCGCTTGAATGGTTTTGCACTCGGAGATTGCAAGCTCGGTTTGCGAGTTATTTTGGATTTGTTCCAGACGTTTTTGTAGTTTTTGGATTTTTTCATGGGGTATGCCACCATTGGTTTGGTTCCACTTTTGAAGAGACAAGCTGCATTGTTGAATTTTTTCTTCAAAATTGGAGCAAGCTTCAGCTCCGCACCATGCTTCAGCCACTGCCTCTTTGCACCCCTTGTGTTCTAACCAAAAGCTTTCGAATCGAAAAAGTTTTTTGCGTCGTTTTTTATTTTGGGCAAATCGTCTATCAGCTCCATCGAAGTAGACAATAAGCGGTGCATGATCGGAGTGGATCCTAGTAAGATGTTCGACTCGGTGTTTTGGGAATAGACTTCGCCATGTGGCCGTTGCCAAGGCTCGATCCAGTCTCTCCTGAATATTTTGATCAGAGGCTTGGCCATTGGTCCAAGTAAATCTGTTTCCTGGAAAACCCAGGTCTAGAAGTGCGCAATCATCGACCGCGTTACGGAATTCTTCCATGCAGGCGAAGGTTTTTGTGTTGCCGCCCAACTTTTCATGCAGCCACATTATTTCGTTAAAATCACCCACACACGCCCATGGTTTATCATTCCCCGGATCCAGGTTTCGAAGGAGCTGCCATGTATTCCTTTTCTTTTGATGCTCTGCCCATCCGTAAATACATACTAATTGCCAAGCTTCATTTCCTTCTTCATTAACAATGGCTGAGATATGATGGTTTGAATATGAGATCAGAGAAAGATCATATGGAGCTTTCCATAATAAAGTCAGTCCTCCTTTTTTATTTTTATGGTTACCCTCTGGGCATACCGAGAAACAGTTGCAAAATGAAAATGCGTGCTATTTAGCGTAGCCATCCGTTGGTCGTTTATTTTTGTTTCCATTAAAAAAACAATCCCCGGATTTTTTTCTTGTAGGATCTTCTTGAGAGCTCGAACTGTCGCATGGTTCCCAAGCCCGCGGCAGTTCCAGCTTAAGAGATTCATGATGCTCGGCGGGGCTGGTGTCCAGCCTCCGCCGTTGGGACATCATCGAGATACTCATTTGTTTCCGAGTTGCGCCCTTTTTTGTAGGGTAGTGGTGCAGTTAGTTCCACTAAGCCGGGGTCTTTTCTTTTTTCCCCACTGAGTTGTGGGTTTGTGGTAAAATGGTTTATGTTTAGAGGGTTTTTTCGGATTATTGTGATTGTTCGGTTTTGGTTTTTTGGTTTGGTTTCGGCATGGAGGGGTAAAGTGGATATTGTAGCGATTTGGGTGTGTTGGTCGAGTGGTGTGGTTTTTGTGTTGTTGGTGTCAAAGGTATGCGTTGTTTGGTTGTTATCTTTTTGGTGTGGCGTAGGAGGATTGGTTCGCATAGTTTGCAAAGGGTTATGGAGTGATTGTTTTTGGGTCAAGGTGTGATAATTAGGATTGGTTTCTGGTAAAGGCATTTGAGATGGTGTAGAGATTTGGCTTGGCGTGTTTGTTGAGGGTATGGGATGGATTGCTGGTTGTGTGGGTTGGGTGTGTTTTTGCCAATTAGAAGGTTGGGGGTCTGAAGCATGGTGAGGGGGCTGAGTTGGTAGTGTATCTTGGTTTAGATCGGGTAGTTCGCCATTTTGCAAGGGATGGGGGTTCTTGGGGTTGGATATTTCCGTATTAGGAACATTATTGATGACGACCATCGACTGCAGTTTTTGTGCTATTTCCGAGAGGCCTGTGGTAGATTGTATCGTTTGTGTCTGGTAATCGGATTCCATGTCAGCCCATCTTTGTTTCATCCATTCTCGCTTCTTTTCTTCGAAAAGCTTTCTCCGAATACCATCATCTGTTGCTCGTGGCATGCTTTCGGTAGTAACCCGCGCGTGTTTCATGGGTGATGCTCGAAGTCCGTCTCCATATGGTAATTCACAATCTTCCAGGTTTGCGAATTCTTCGTGTTCATCTAACATGTCACAGTCTCGTTTAGTGTGTCCCAAGCATCCGCAAATATAACAAAAGGACGGTAATCTTTCATATTTAATTTGTATCCATAAGGGATTTCCGTCACCCACAGCGATTTTTGTTCGTTGTCTCAATGGTTTCGTCGTATCCAGTAAAATTTTTATACGGATACTTCGATCCACCCCGTCGAGGGTTTTGGTATCCACCTCAAGAAACTGTCCACATCTGTTACCGATGGCTCGTAAGACTGATTCTTGTCTCCCGATGATCGGTAGATCATAAATTCTAATCCAGAAAGGCACCGTTTCGAGTTTCATTGACGATGGTTGGATTCCGTTGTCTAGTCGCTTGAGTATAAGAACGTTTTTATCGTAGTGCCACGGCTCCATCGATAGTATCTTCTCTATATCTCGCTCATGGTGGAATTGGAACGAGAATAGATTATGTTCAAGCTCCTTCGCCGTCATACCATGCGTGGGCTTCCAGATCTTTCGCATGGTCTCCAGTAACCCATAGACGTTGAAAGGTTTTTGGGTGCATACTTTTCCAATAAGACACAGGGGGGGTTTTGAGGGTGCTCCAGGTTCGGATATGATGATAGGGGTATCGTCGTCGTCCTCCACTGTTAGTTTTTGCTTTCCTGAGGACATGATGAAAACACACGCTGCCTGGACTCTCTAGATAAAGCCTGTAAACAGAGAAAAACAAGACAAACACACTAGACCAAAATACAGGTAAGTAAATAAACCAGTAAAGAAATAAAATCGAAAGAGGGGTTGTGGGGGAAGAGTTAGAAAAGAAGGGGGCACTGGGGGGAGGGGATGGATGGATACCAAGTCAGAGAAAGCGAGAGAGGGGACAGCGAAGGCAAAGCAGAAAAATCAGAAAGAGGAAAAAAAGGGAAGGGATGTGGGCGACAACAAGGTATGGGTTGAAGTATCAAATGAACATGGTTGCATATGGGTGTGCTAAAGGTTGTCAGGGAATAAATCAGAGGAAAAGCGTGTAGGAATGTTTTTGTGGTGAAGGAATGTTTGTCGGCGCCGGAAACAGTCCTAACCCTAGTAGGAACAAGAGTTCCATGTCGGAACACGAGAAACCCTACCGAGAGGGTACTAAAACTCGATTTTAAGTGTGTTTTGAAATAGATGTGCGGTGACAAATGGGATCATGGAGATTTAAAAATTACTTGTTAACTTTTAAAATTTTTAGTTTGGATATTATTTAGAATAAGTTAAAGTAAAATAAATTCCACTTGTATAAAGATAAAATTGATTATTAATTGAGAGATCTAACGATACAAAATTTATAGATATTTAAAGAAATAAAATATTTATGTATGGAGGTTGTCAAATAGAAATTATACTCTTCGTATATAATAAAATTATATATTTGTATTGGAAATAGAAAATTAACTTAACTCAAAGGAATTTTATGAAAACATGAGTTAAGTATTAAAAACCGTGATTTATATTTTTAACTAGACCGCATCACATATGATGGTACAATTACAATTCAAGGCTCAAATCGCACCGCATACAAAGTAGAATATTTTAAATATATACATATATATATACCATTTATATTAGTATATTTATCTCAAATTATAGTATGTTTGTGTATAATTATATAGCGTCATATTTAATTATTTTTATTGATTTACTATGGATATATTAGTCAATTTATACATCAAAAGTAAAAAAAACAAAACACCAAGTAAGTTGCATTCCTTCATTTCTTGTTATTCTTCTAGTTATATTTGTTACTTTGTCTTTTTTTATGTATGTAAATTACGTAAAGAGATTTGTATCTTGCGAAATTTGTAAACTTGAAGGTTGAATTGTTGACATATTCCACTATTATATGCGATTGAAGTTGTTATAAATTATAATATTCAATCGAGACAACATCATATTCTTAAATTTTTAGTTATCGAATTGATAAGTTTGTTTTTGCTCATTTTTGTTCCATATAATTTTCATGTTTTATATATATGTAAGAGGAAGAATAGATTTAATTGAAAGATGATAATGGTTTCTGTGGTCCGACAAATATATATACAAAAAGAAACAAATTCCTAACTTACTCTACAAGCAAAAATGCATACAAGGAAAACTAATACTAAGAAAGTAAATATACACAAATCTCCTAATTGATTTATACGGGATACACTTCCAAATAACAGATGATATGCTAGAATAATTTCCTTACACTCCCCTCAAGTTGGAGAGTGAATATCTCGCACTCTAACTTGCGAATCATAGGAGAAAAATCTTTAATTCCCAAAGCCTTAGTAAATACATCTGCTAATTGATTAGCCGAGCTCGTGTACTTGGTGATAATCAAACCATCTTGTATCTTATCTCTGATATAATGACAATCGATTTCAATATGCCTGGTCCGTTCATGAAAAACAGGATTTGCGGTAATATGCATAGCTGCCTTGTTGTCACAAAATAGCATGGCAGGCTCACTGTGTGGCAATCCCAAGTCCTTAGGAAAATACCGCAACCAAGTTAGTTCACTACATGTTACTGTCATAGCACGGTATTCAGCTTCCGCAGAAGAAAGTGACACTGTTTGCTGACGTTTTGACCTCCATGAAACTAATGAAGAACCAAGGAAAACACAATATCCTGTTGTAGAGCGTCTGGTAATTGGACAACCCGCCCAATCTGAATCACAATAGGCTCTTAATTTAAGGTCACTCATCGAAAAAAAAAATAAACCTTGTCCCGGTGCACCTTTTAAGTAACGCACCACTCGAAGAGCCGCATCCATATGTGATTTTTCTTTGGTGCATAAATCTACTCAATAGATGAACTGAGTTGTTATATCTGGTCTTGATATAGTAAGATATATCAATCTTCCCACCAATATTCTATAGGAACTCGGGTCCTTAAGCAAATCACATTTCTCAGATAAACTCAATCCACGCTCCATAGGAGTATCCACTGGTGCGGCGCCCAATAATCCTACGTCTTTAATAATTTCAAGGGCATACTTCCGTTGAGAAATAAAAATTCCATTCTTCGAATTAGAGACCTCAATTCCAAGGAAGTATTTCAAGTCACCAAGATCCTTCAGATGAAAATGTTTATGCAAAAATTTTTTGAAATGATTTATACTCACAGGATCATTTCCAGTAATTAAGATGTCATCAACATATATCAATAAAGTCGTGAATGAATTTCCTTGCCTTTTAGTGAACAAAGAATAATCACTCGGACATTCGTAAAGTGAGAACAAATAGCCTCAGAAAATTTTTCAAACCATTGACGAGATGCCTGTTTCAAGCCATACAACGACTTATGAAGACGACATACCAAGTTTTCCTCCCCCTGTCTTGAAAGCCCCGGTGGTGGAAACATATAAATTTCCTCATGTAAATCGCCATGAAGAAAAGCATTATTTACATCTAACTGATGAAGTGACCATCCTCGAGCAGCAGCCAATGCCAATAAACACCGAACGGTAATAATTTTAGCTGTTGGTGAAAAAGTGTCCTGATAATCCACTCCTTCCAATTGAGTATATCCTTTAGCCACCAAACGAGCTTTATATCGCTCAACAGTTCCATCTGCCGATGCTTGATTTTGTACACCCAACGACAACCAATTAGCTTTTTTCATTGGGAAGATGTGTAAGTGTCCAAGTTCCATTGGCCTGAAGGGCTTGTATGAATTCATTCATTGCTTTCGCCATGCAGGGTGCATAACGGCCTCGAGAATAAGAACTCGGTTCTGCAACATGACTCACTTGTGCAATAAAGGATAAATGATTAGGTGTGTATCGGTGATAAGAAAGATAATTACCCAATGGATAACGTGTACCATGAACCGGACCTGGCGTCAAAGTTGATGATTGATGTGGAGAAGCAGACGCCACATGTGAGCATGTATAATCTCGATATTTTATTGGCGGATATCCGAGTCGGGTGGAGTGGACGAAGTGGTTGAACCGAGGGGGAGATGGCTCATTGGTGATGTAGGCGATGGAGAAGGGTTTTCGGTTGGCACCGTAATAATGGGCAGTGGACGATGGGTCAATGTCGAGGGAGATATAAGGTTGTGATTTGGAGACATTGGGTCGTGGTTGGTATTATCTCGCATCATCTTCCGAGGTTGCGAGAATGTGTTAAAGGAGTGGACATATGGTCTAAAGTTGGGTTGTAAGAGGTTGGGCCCGAATCAAATATAGGAGAAGGAATGGGTGCGAAGATGACTTCTCTTGTATGGTAATAGTTGGATATTTATCTAAGGCATAAAGGAAAATATCTTCATGAAAATCACATCCCTACTAGTAAATATTTTTCTTGGTGGATAAATTCATAAGTTTGTAACCCTTTTGCCCAACGGGATAACCTATGAATATTCAAGCCATGGCACGATGATCAAATTTATTTAAAATATGGACATTTGTAGCAAAGGCTAGGCATCCAAAAACTTTAAGGTGTGTATAGTTGGGGGGCTTAGAGTAGAGACGTTCATAAGGGGTTTTAAATGAAATCGGCTGGGAAGGTAGACGGTTGATAATGTGCACCGCAGTGAGCACACATTCTCCCCAAAAATGTGTAGGAAGTTGGGCTTGAAATTTTAGGGCTCGAGCCACTTGTAATATATGACGATGTTTACGTTCCACAACCCCATTTTGTTGAGGTGTATAAACGCAAGAACGTTGAAAAATAACCCCTTTGTCTTTAAAAAAAGATTGAAGTGAAATAAATTCTCCCCCATTATCACTTCTGAAAGTTTTAATATGAGATCCAAATTGATTGAGCACAAAACTAAAGAAATGTACTATGAGATGTTTTGCCTCATCCTTATGCCTCATTAAAAACACCCAAGTAAAACGTGTATAATCATCGACAATGGTAAGAAAGTAATGAGCACCGGACAAAGAAGGATATTTATTACGACCCCAAATATCACAATGAATAATATCAAAAGGATTCTTAGATGAAATAGTGCTAGAACTGAAAGGTAAACGAGTCTGCTTTGCCAATGGACATACGTGGCAAGCTTTATTACATTGGACAGGAATATGAAGGAAATTCTTGGCTATAAACTCTAAACGAGCATGTGAAAGATGTCCGAGGCGAGAATGCCACAAATCTGTAGAAGAAGTTGTGTAATTACAGGTGGGCTGACTATTTGATGAGTGTTGAGATTGGGTATTGGTAGTTTTATTCGCCAAAGACATCAAGTAATACAGCCCATTACGTTGCTTACCCAAACCAATCATCCTCTTCGTAGCGATCCTCGCAAAACACACGAAGGGAAAACGTGGATGAACAATTCAAGTCTCTTGTTAAAACGACTTATTGACATCAAATCAACTTTAAAAGTAGGCACACATAGAACATTATGTAATGAATAAGTCGAATTTAGAGATACTGATCCTTTTCCCGTGATATTTGCTCTTTCTCCACTCGGTAATAAAACTGAAGTCAATGGATCATTTTTATTTCCACACAAGAACATATTGCAACCGAGGTAATATGATCGGTTGCGCCACCGCCAATAATCCGTTGACGCGAAGAAAGTTTAGACAAACCGGTTTAGTGATAGCCACATTTGCTTGAGATCCTATGCCTCCGGTTTTGTCACCTAAAAGAGATAAAAGTTCTTTGAATTTGTGCCTCAAGAAAGCCTGGTATAATCGAATTTCCTTCTTCGTGTGTCACTTGACCACATGGTTTGCCGCTGTGGTATTGTTACGTCGATTGGAGTTGGAATTTGTCTTAGCTTTCGGATGCCATGGTGGATATCCATGCAACTCATAACACTTTTCAACGACATGTCCCATACCTCCACAATACGCACACCGTGGACGTCCTTTGGATGAGCCATTGCGCCGATTTATTTGGATCCGAACGATTTCCATCATGTGAACTACTATAGGAACGATTTGGAGCATCATTTGAATAATTTGAATTATTGTTCCTCACAACCATGGCAAAGCAGAAGAGTTCAAATCGTTATTGACATATGTTGCGCTAAGAAGTCTTTGTTTCTCTTCTTGACAAATAGATGAGTATGCTTGGCGAACCGATGGAAGAGGATTCATCAAGAGGAGTTGCCCACGGATCGCACTTTGTGTAAGACTCATTCAGGCCCATCAAAAATTGCATAAGTTTTTGTTGATCTTGTTTAGCACCACAAGTACATGATGACTCATCCAGTATAAGATGCAAGTTCATCCACAAGCTCTTCAATTTTGTATAGTAAGCATTGACAGAGAGTTGGTCTTGACGATGATAGCAAATTTCACGTTGTATTTCGAAGATGCGCGGAGCATTGCTTTGAAAAACGCTCTCGAAGATCTTCCCAAACTTCGTGAGCACTAGAATAATATATCACACCTGCCCGAGATTTCAACTCGGGTATTCACTATCCATGAATGAACCATGTCATTGCAACGGAGACCAGGCCGCATAACCATCCGGATCTCGAATTTTCGGAGGGGGTTTGATCGTTCATCAACGAAACCCAATTTATTTTTGGCGTTCAAAGCCAACGCGTCACGGCTCTTCGCCATCTTTGAATAATTATCACCATTCAAAGGTTTGGAAATCAATAATAAACCTGGATGTTCGAGAATGATGTGTAAAATATGGATTGGATAAATCATGTGGACTTTGCAATGTCAATCGGAGAAGTAGAATCCACTTTTTTGTGGAATCGACATGTTTGTAAAAAAGAATGTTGCTACACGAGATATAAAGTGTGGCGGCTATGGATTAAGGATATTATTCCAAGCTCGGTACCATGTAAGAGGAAGAATAGATTTAAGTGAAAGATGATAATGGTTTTGGTCGACAAATATATATACAAAGAGAAACAAATTCCTAACTTACTCTACAAGCAAAAATGCATACAAGGAAAACTAATACTAAGAAAGTAAATATACACAAATCTCCTAATTGATTTATACGAGATACACTTCCAAATAATGGATGATATGCTAGAATAATTTCCTTACAATATATATATATATATATATATATATTTTTTTTGTTGATAAAATTCATGTTTTATATATTGAAACCGCAAAACTTCCAGAATCGCATATTTTTTTCTCCCAAAAAAACCGTAACTTAAAATCAAATTTGTGGTCGAACCGCACTTAGTAATTTGGTTTGAAAATATTGAAAAACCTCCCAAATCGCATCGTGATGACCACTAATTCTAAGAGTCCTCATATTGTTTAGATAGGCTCCTTCGCTGTTTAAATCCGCAAATATTGAAGAGAATAAGTACCAAGGAAAATAAATTGCGCGTACATTGTACACATGATGGAATTGTATTTATAGTTTTATACTTTGTTATTTAAAATTCGGGTTTGATGGACATTTGATATATTACACGTCGTGGGCTTATGTGCTTTATATATTAGATCGATATTTAATATTTTTGGACTACTTGAACCTCTTCCGTGAATTTTATTTTATTATTATTACTATCTATGCACCGTGAATACTTATATAATGAGCTAATAATTTAATTAAAATATTCATACCATCAAATACGTTTATTTTCTTGAAAATACATGATGTATGCGAAGCTTATATACATTATATTGAAAGATGTAAAATGTGATATATAGAAACTATTGTGAAATTGGAATTGGCCATTTCTTAACAAAACCACTTCATGCACGCTCTAATCTAATATTTGTATTTTCAAAAGTTACTTCAACATTGGAAGAAATAGAAAATAATAATAGTTTAGTCCATTTTGTCAAAAAAAGAAAAAAATATGTTAGTTAATTTTATATTATGCTATATATAGGAATTAAGAATCAATCGTGAGGTTTAGAAAAGGGTGAATCCAAGACTTGACGAACTTTGACTAAATTGTTTTCCTATATATAGCACAATACAAGGCTTGATTTTAAGCGGATAGGATCATGTGATTAAATTTATTTTAAAATCTAAAAATTAAAATATAAAAACTATAATAATTTGTCTAAAAAACTTAAAATAGTAAAAAAATCGAATTTGCAATGAAAATTGTTAAAAAAATAAATATGAAAATTAAATACATTTTTTTTTAAAACATTTAAAATACATTTAAAATATTTTAAAATTTAATTACAAAAACTCAAAATTGTTTTCAAAACGTTATTTTTAAAATTAAACAAAGTTTAAAAAATCTGAAATTTTGTTTAAAAATTTAAAAGTTGTGATAAAAATCTGCCAATTACTTCAAATATTAAAAATGAATTCAATATAAAATAAAAAATATTGAAAATTGTTTAAAATATGAAAATTTACCTAAAATTTTGAAAAATGGATTAAAACTGAAAACTATTGAAGACTTTTGAAATATCTTACGAAAAAGTGAATTTTTTATAAAATCCAAAAAAGGAAAACATAGATATTTTTCACAAAACTAAAATTATTTTAAAAATCTAAAAATTAAAGAAATATTGAAATTTTTATTTTTAAAAATCCAGTATTTGTTTAAAAGTCTTACAACTATTCCAAAATTGAGATATTAAATCTGAATATATTTAGAAAATTTCCAGAATTTTTTAAAATAATTCAAATTTTTAAAAAGAGTTTTGATTTTTTTAGTTTATTTTGGAATTTAAAATATTTTAAATGAATGTCGATTTTAAAAGATGATTTATAGTTTATTCAACAATTTCCATATTTTTTTTCATAATTTTGGATTTTAAAAATAATTTCAATTTTTTTACTATTATTTTAAAATAATTTTGATTTATAGTTTATTTTACTATTATTTTAAAATTATTTTAATTTATAGTTTCAATTTTTTGGTAAAATAAATTTTGGATTTTATAAATTTTTTTCGATTTTTTGGTAAGATATTTCAAAAGACTTCAGTAGTTTTCAGTTTTAATCTATTTTTCATATTTATAGACAAATCTCCATATTTTAAATAATTTTCCAGATTTTTTATTTTATATTAAATTCATTTTTAATATTTGAATAATTAGCAGATTTTCAACACAACTTTTAGTTTTTTAAACAAAATTTTAGATTTTTAAAACATCGTTTAGTTTTAAAAACAACTTTTGAAAACAATTTGAGTTTTTTTATTTAGAATTTTAAAATATCTTAAATAAATTTTAAATGTATAAAAAGTGTATTTAATTTTCATATTTATTGTTTTAACAATTTCATTGTAAATTCGATTTTTCAACTATTTTAAGTTTTTAATAAAATTATTATAGTTTTTATATTTTAATTTTTAGATTTTAAAATAAATTTAATCACATGAATAAATTTCAAATTGAGAAAAATAAAAACTCTTTTTTTTTAAGAGTTTAAATACGTTGTAGGACTAATTTTGCCGACTATGTAAAGTTATAAGGACTAATTGTGGCAGTGAATTTGTAGCTCCGGTCAATTGAGGACCAAAATTGCGATAATTGTAAAGTTATAGGACTAAATTTGCAAAATGCAAATCGGACAGAACCAATATTACTAACTAGGTAAAGTTATAGGACCATTTTTGCATTTTTCCCACATTTTACTCACATTTATTTTGTTACGTACCGGTATTCGATTTACATTTTGTATTGGGTTTTGAAATGGAAATTTCACTGTATTAATCCCATTGAGGCCGAAGTACAATCGACAGAGAAATAACATTAACAAGAAAAGCTGGAATATTATAAAAAATGATGGGGCTAGCTTAATATTATGCTCGGGCAAGAGACTGAGCAACCATATATTGCCTAATAAACTTAACTTTTAACAGTGATTTTTATAATAAGATATCTGAGCAGTTTGAGATGGCTCATACAAGTTTTTGTGTTGTTCTATTCCCTCTAACTTGCAAAGTTCTAAGAATGAATATTTTTCTTCAAAACAAAAGATGAATTATTTCTAAATTGACGGATTTACACTGAGGTAATTTTCAGTAATACCAATAGCCATTATCTTATGTTGTAATAATAATTGACAGTATATCTTTTTTTCCAAAGGAGGAAAGAGGAAATGCGAACCGAAGACTGCTTTACCTAATAATACGTCTTTTGATATCCAATTTCTTCTACTTCAAACTTAAATTCCAATTGTATCCTACATTTGATATATAATTATTTTGTAACATGGTTTTAGTTATTTAAATTTGGTGTATAGTAATTATTTTGGATGATCAATTATAATAATTAACAAATACTTAATATTTACCAATAAGTTACTATAATCTACACCTAAAAATTTCTATTAACTATAGTAATCAAGAAACAAAATTATAACTTAACTAAAAAAGATAATATTACTTGCATCAAAGTCTGCCATAAAATACGAACCACCTGAAATTTAAAAAAACAAATACCAAGCAATATAAATGAAATATTTATTTTGCAATATAATTAATTAATTTAATATTAGTTAAATGTAAGTTTTTATTTAGTTACATTAATATTAATAAAATATAAGAAAAAGAAATAATTGCATAAATAAATATTTTTATTACAAAATAAAAAAAGTATTAAAATTCTCATTTGGTGTGATGGGCTAGAGATAGATTATTATAGAGTTGGTCTCCCATAGGACCGTCTTATGGATCCTAATCCGTAAGACAAATCCTACTGGATACGGATCCGTCCTCTGACCCGCGTCTGGCCCAGCTGGCAATAAAAAAATTAAAAACCTAATTTCCCACGCAGCCCACAGCTGAAGGGTTTAATGGAACATGACTCTCATCCTTGACTGCTTTTCAGCTCCAACAACCGCCATTGCTTGACATCTCTCAACTCCAAAACCTCCGCTTCAAAAACTCAGCTCGCCATCTCCTACGCTGTTGTGCAAGGTAGCTGTCTTCATCTCCTCCCAAAGCTCCGCATGTAAGTCGACATTCACCTATTTTCAACAAAAAGTTTAAAATCTGTAAGCAAAAATCTCCATTATTGGTGGAGCAAAAAGCTGTCATCCTTACATTATACTTTCAACCTATTGTTGTACGAATTTGGAGAATCTCTCCAATGGAGAATGAAGATGCACATATCTCATTGATGAAGGAAGGTAATGTACTCATACATTGAAAAACCGATCTTTTGCAGAAATATCGATACTTTTGAATTTAAATATGATACTTTTACTGAAAATAGTGATACTTTTGATATTATATATGATATTTTTGATGTACAAACTCGAGTCTCAATACTATGATACTTTTGCTGCAAATAGTGATACTTTCTATGGAAAAAATGATATTTTTATGATGGGCGGTGAAATTTTACAAATTTTAATTTTTGAATAAAATTGATATTTTACGCGGATATTTTGATGTAACAATTTATTCCATTTATACTTATAGGTGAAAACTTGGATTCGGTAGTTGTTGTTTCTAGTGATGAAGATGATATAGAAGTTATTGAAAATAAAAATCTGGATTCAAGAGATACTCCGACCAAAATACAAAGGCAGACGCGAAGGTATCACATTTCTTGAATAAGTATTACTTTTTTCTCCAAAAGTACCAACATTTTCTAATATGTCATGTGATTTGTTTAAACGTTTCTAGACTACACCGATGACCCTATGGATGCATCGGGTTCCTTGTTGGCTTGAAAAGGAAGATAATTGATGACATGCATAAGTTGTATCGGGATCATAGCCGTGCACTCAGGTTTAGTGTTCGTAAAGCAACAACTAGATCTCAAGCTAATTGAGTTGTGATAGAAAAATATTTTATATGCTCTTGTGAAGGATTTAGGAGATCGGAAAATTTGGACATGAATTCGAAAAATGAAAAAAAAAGAAGAAAAATTTCCCTATCACACGTACGGGATGTAATGTTTCATTGAGGATGAAATTAAATGACGAATGTCTTTATGAAGTTTTGAGCCATATCATGGAGCATAATCATCCATTTACAAGAAAAGAGTGGAACCACCTACAGTGTTCTGAGAGAAAAATTACAAGTGAAAAGGGCAAAGTCATAGAAGATATGGTCTCTTCCGGAATGAGACCAACAGATTCATACCGTTGTATGGTACATGAAGCTGGAGGAGATTATAGTGTTGGGCATACTATAAAAGATTATTTATATTTTGTAAATCGTCTGAAATTGAAAGAAATAGAAGGTGGGGATGCACAAACACTTATTGAAATATTGTACCAATAATAATCTGAGGAGAAAAACTTTCATTTTAGAGTTAAGCTAGATGAGATGGCCAAATTGAGCAATGTTTTTCGGAGAGATTCGATGATGAGAGAAGATTATGAAATATTTGGGGATGTTGTCATTTTTGACACAACATATCGCACAAACATATACAATTTGATATGTGCTCCAATAGTTGATATCAACCATCATTGGAAAAATGTGATGTTTGGTTGTGCGTTCTTATCAAACGAAAAGATCGAATATTTGAATGGCTTTTTAAGAAAGCCATGGGAGGAAAATGTTCTATAACTATACTCACTCAACAAGACCAAGCAATTTCTAACGCGATAGAAAAGGTACATAACTGAATTGAAAAATGATACTTTATCGCAGAAAATAGATACTTTTACTCAAAAAGGTGTTACTTTGTCTATGCGATATTTATTTTTCATCCAGTTTACTGACTTCCTATTTTTGTGAATAAATTGAAAAAATGGTACTTTATCGCATAAAACAGATATTGTTACTCGAAAAAGTATTACTTTAACCCTGAAACATTCATGCAGGTATTCATTGGGACAAAACATAGGCTATGTCAATGACATTTTTACCAGAATGTTGTAAGCAGGTTTGGACAATTGAAAAGCAACAATTCTATTAAGAATGCATTTAGGAAATGCTTGTCAGGTTGTACGGATGAAGCTGATTTTGAGGAATGTTGGAGTAACATGATTTCAACGTACGGATTGGAGGATCAAACATGGTTTAAAAGATTGTATGAGATAAAGGATAATAGTGCACAACCTTAAGCAAAGACTTCTTTTCTGCTGGAATACTTTCCTCACAAAGGAGTGAAAGTACTAACAATGTCATGAGATTCAATGCAAAGAAGACGACAAGTTTGACTGATTTTTATGGTATTTTTAAGGAACTAGTGAAGAATTTGAGAATGAAAGAACAAAATGATGAATTCCAATCATCAAGATCAATACCATCAACTTCCATACCATTGACTGGGTTGTTAAAGCATGTTTCTGAGGTATACACGTTGACATTGTTTAAAGACTTTGAGAGTGAGTTTATCGCATCAATTTTTACTACTTGTACTCTAGTTCATAAGGATGAGATATTAAATGTTTATGACGTTTCTTCTCATCTTGGGGGTGGAGATGTAAGTAAGGTGATGTTTGATCCTTTGCGAAGCATGATAACGTGTACTTGTAAGAAATTTGAAGAATGTGGTATTTTGTGTTTCCATTCATTACGGGTCCAACATCTTCATTCTCATGTCAATATACCGGAAATATATATTCTGGAGAGATGGACAAGAATGGCAAAATCTCAAGTATGGGACATCTTAAATAAGAGAGTTGAGAAGCCTGGCAAGCCTAATGATTGCATTCCTGGCATCATGAAATGGCTTGAAGATATTATGATCTTGTGTTGAAATGCCAAGGAAACGAAGAAAAGGAGAATCATTGAAAAAGGTTACGATAGGGATTTCTTGCTATTAGTGCACCGACAAATGCGCGAGAATTCTACCGGCAAAACGAATCGCCCGATGTTTCAAGTACATCTAATACATTGCAAGATCCCCCGCATGGTCCGTAACAAAGGGAAGAAGAAAAAGAATGAAGGGAAGTTTGGAAAAGAGCAAGACGAAAACAAGTGATGTGTCCGATTATTCTCAAGTAAAGGGTTTGGTTCAAAGACTCCAAATGCTCGGTTATTTTAGAGATATTTTTCTTAAATCTGTAAATTGTTAATGAGGCAGTTTATGATACATTTGTTATTTTAGAGATATATTTCTTAAATCTATCAGTTTTTAATATTTTACATGTCAGTTTCTTAAATCTACCAGTTCTTAGTATCTATTAGAATACAGACACTTTTAAGAGAATTTATAATGCTTTTGTGGAAATTTCGATACTTTTAACATACAAAATTATGTTTCCAAATTTTAAATATCCAAGTGCGAGAATCGATACTTTTCGTATAATTACCGATATTTTTAACATAATTACTGATATTTTTCGGTTGTTTAGAAGTATACAATTATGTTTCCAAAATTTCAATATCGAAGTGCAGAATACTGATACTTTTCGTATAATTATTGATACTTTTAACATAATTACTGATAATTTTCAGCTGTTTAGAAGTATACATGACACAAGATTCCATTTCAAGTTTAAAAAACATCGCCAATGGCGAGAGGGAGAGGGGCCAATCTGGGCCCTGGACCCCCATTTTTAATTTTTTTTACAGTATATAATTTTAAAAAAAATATTTTAAGTAAATTTTATATGATTTTCTTATTCGGCCCACCCCACTTTCGCGTATCGGCCCACCCCGAAAAATTTCCTGGTTCCGCCCTTGAAAATCGCCCTACAACAATCAAATATGTTCAACACGTGGTGCTTAAAATTAGCTTTGCGTTGCAACAAAGGATCAATGTAACAAGATGGATCAAAAGTACAATCAAACTTAAATTACAAAAACTGGTCATCAAATACAATTCATCGACTAATCACAAAATGACAACCAACATTCACAAAATATCAATATATATATATATATACTATCTCAACATTCACAAAACTCAGAAATATAGTATCTCAAAATTTACAAATCACATTGTTTCTTCCTTCATTTTTTCTGTTTCTTCGTGCCTTTCTTGTGAGTTTCTTGACGGGTTTGGGGTGGTTTCCTAGAATTTAAGCACTTGTTGCTTTATCTCCACTCTCAATTCATTCCACTCAGATAGAATGATTTCGGCGCAGTATTTAGCTCTAAATTTTCATCTTTCCACATGCTTCAAAAAAAAAAAGCTATAAAAACAGATGAAATAATTATAAGGGAAAAAAAATTAGCAACCTGAACTTTACGTGTTTTTACACTTTGTAACCTCACCGTTTTTTTATATTAGTTGCAACATGTACTCTGCGTGTTTTACAATTTGCATCCTCCGGTACACATGAGTAAGAATATTCCGGGAATATTCGATCATGTGCATGGCATGCCCTTTCCTGAGGGTTTTTTTCGTCATTTCAAGTCATTACTTTTTTTTTAAATGGTATTACTGTATTAAAAAATCCGAAAAAACTCAAAATTATTATTGAAAAATCTAAAAAATCTTAAAAAATCTAAAAAATCTGATTTTTTTTTTGTAATATTGAAAAATATTTTAATTTCTAAAATAGAAAAACTCAAAATTATTTTGATAAAAGATGTTTAAAAATCTGAAAATTTGTTTAAAAATCTAAAAAAAAAATTGGTAAAAATCTAACAGTTATTTGAAATATTAAAATATAAAATTAAAAAAAGCTGAAAATTATTTAAAAATATGAAAATTTGTCTAAAAATCTGAAAATAGATTAAAAACAAAGACTTTTTGAAATTTTTACAAAAACAAATATCTGATATTTTTAATAAAATAATAAAAAGAGTAAAAACTTAGAATTGTTTTAAAAAACTATAAATAAATTTTAAAATATCTGAAAATTATGCCAAATATGTAAAAATATCTGAAAATCAAAGGGTAAAAAAACTGAAATTTGTTTAAAAATTAGATTATTTTACATATTTGGCATAATTATCGGATTTGTTTTAAAAATAATTCAGATTTTTTGTAAAAAATTCAAAAGTCTTAGTATTAATCCATTTTCAGATTTTAGACAAATTTTCATGTTTCTAGATAATTTTCAGATTTTTTTAATTTTATATTTTAATATTTCAAATAATTATTAGATTTTAATTTTCAAAAAAAAATCAGATTTTTAAACATCTTTTAGTTTAATAATAACTTTTCCAAAATAATTTTGAAAAAAAAATTTAGATTTTTTTAAAAATAACCTTTTCAAAAAAAATAACTTTTATTTTAACAAAGTTGAAAAATAACTTTTTCAAAAACAAATCAGATAAAAAAAAGCCCTCAGGAATGACGAAACGAAATTAATTTTGAGTTTTTCTGTAAAGTAACACTATTTTTAAAAAAATAAAATAAAATTAATGACTGGAAATGACGAAACAAGCCCTCAGGAAGGGGAATGCCATGCACATGATCAATATTCTCGGAATATTCTTACTCAGGTGCACCGGAGGATGCAAATTGTAAAACACGCAGAGTACAGGTTGCAACTAATAAAAAAAAACGATGAGGTTGCAAAGTGTAAAAACACGTAAAGTTCAGGTTGCTAAATTTTTTTCCCTAATTATAAAGTATAAATTCTTTGTTTAAAAGAATATTCATACCTTTGACAAATCTGGAGACGAGTAAACTTTCCCAATAAAGTTCTCCATATGGTGCATGAGGAAAGCATCACAATCAATATTGTTGTTATTTGTTTGCCATTTGAAAGGCACATTTTCGCAGACATATGATTTTAATTCTCCAGCTTTTGGATGATTTTCCTCTTCTAGGAAGATAACCATTAGTTTATGCTGTGAAAAGTAATAATATAATGTCATAGGTTTATAATTGTTATTAAACATAATAAAAAGTTAATAAATATATATGATGCTTTACCACCAAATTCGAGAGACCGACGTACTGACCTACAACCTCTTCATCATGCACCATATTGTCGAGGTATTGCACTTTCTTGTCAACAAAATTGATGACTGTAGCAATATAATGACCTTGGTAGCAATATTGTACAAAGATCCACATATTTTGAAACACGTAAAACTTCATTAGATTTTAAAACACAAAAACTCGATATTTTTCGGACAATTTATGATACTTTTGATGCAATTTCCGATACTTTGAGCATCAAATATATAACATGCGAGTAATGCAAATTTCAATGTTGAGATATATTAACATAAAACTGATACTTGTCAGACAATTTATGATACTTTTGATGCGATTTCTGATACTTTGAGCATCAAAGATTAACATGCAGAGTGATGCAGCATATTTTCAACCAAAATCAGAAACTTATCAATCAAAATGATATACTTTTCAAAGCAAATACTAAAAATCTTACCCGGTCAATAGTGTTCAAATCCAGTTTATTCAAGGTGCTCATCCACGTCCTCCAACAGCCTCTAAGTTCGCTTCCAGATGTTTTCTCATTAAAACAATCTTCAAGATACAACTGTTGTAGAAAAAATAAAAAGATCAAAAAAACTGAAATAAACATAAATAAATTAAAAAATAATATTACTTACTGAATATTGAGAGATGAAATAAAAATATCCCGCATTCTTCGCCCGACCAACTGATTTGTTTAAAATCAGTGTCCTTGCATCAATGACACTTGAAAAAATCATATATGCATCATCTAATGAATCAATTCCATCACCAAAGGCAATAAACGAATGTCCGCCGTGGGCAAAAACATTTTCTATGAAACACAAATAATAGTAATATGTGAGTAAGAAATCAATGAAATAATAACCTTTTAATATATAATCTCATTGTTACTTACTCTCTCCGAGAACTATGATCAGAAAAACAGAAGTCATCAACATCTCTTTGTTATCGTGTCATTCCAGTCAAGTACCGATTGTTCTTTTTCATAAATTGACAATGAAATTCACTTTTATTGACTCACCAATCATCTGTTTAAAAAAGAAACAAAAGAAAAACAAAATGTTACTTTTCTAAGAAAACATGTTACTTTTGTAAGAAAAACAGATACTTCTAATATATCACCTGAATTATCTTCAACTTGACTTTCAGACATTTCGTTATTAGGGGCATCATCATCTAACGCATCATCATTTCTTGCTTCTTACGACTTTGGCTCAGGCGTCAGCAGATCAAACCTAGGCATTGAATCCTTTCGGCCTTTCATTTTCTAAATATTCTTCACAACTTCATCAATGTATTCACGAAGTTTGGCATTGGAGAAGAATTCATCATCAGGTGAAGATGAAGTATCTGCTTCTTGTGTTGCATTTCCCTTTTCAGCAACAAGCATACTTTATCAACACGCTACAAAAAAAAGTGACAGTTTTTAGATCACTTGTTTTAAGCTAAAAAGTGATACTTTTTTGCTAAAAAGGGATACTTGAAGATGCATAGAAAAGAATAATATCAAAAAATGAAACTTAATACTTTTTCAAAAATAAATGATACGTTTTCCAAAAATAATGATACTTTTTAATAGTAAACTGATACTTGAAGATACTTACATCTTTTGTCTGGTTTTCAACCTCAGCGTCGGTTGGGTAGCCCGGTGGTATTTCAAACTGGATCAACCTTGAAGATTGATCATCTTCCCCCTTCCTCAATCCCAGACATCTCCTTGTAGATCTCTCCCCTTTTTTTTCTTGCCTCTTGTCGACATTTTCCCAACTTCAACCTTTTCTCCAACTTTCTTTACATCATCACTTTTCTCCACATCACCTTTCTCAGATTTTTCAAATTAAGGTTGCCAGAAATAGGATAGATGTTTTCAACATCACCCTGCCCAAAATCTCCAGCCTTTTTCTCCTCTTTGGCTCTTTTTTCTATTTTCTCCATCGTCCAATGTTGAACAAGCGGCAGCTTCGAAGGTTCAGATTTACCTTGCCATTTAATACGATGAAAGTATATGATTTGCAAGGCCAAAAGGCATCCGCTTATGTGGATTTTAGACTTCTTGTTAAAGTTGTCCAATGATCTACATAGCCTATCCAACACTAGTGAACACTAGTCGAGATGTCGGATTACATCTACATCAACTAACGATTTAAAACAAGAAACATCCACAGTGCGATTCACACTTGGTGTCAAAAGTGTTGATAGGATATATAACACAAAAAGCCTTTTTGAAATCATCCCCCTTCCTTATACTCATTCATCAATTTATTTTTCAAATACCCGACAATGGAACTCCCATTGTAGGTCCCAAGGGGTGTGAGTGTAAGGTTTAGAAGGGGGGGTTGAATAAACCTTACCAACTTTTCGATTTAGTCCTTTTAAATAAGTTCAGAGTTAATTCCTCACAGCTAAGTCCTTGATGGACAGCTAAGTTAGTTAACCAGCAGAGTTAGCCACTCAACAGACTCGACTGAGCTGTTGATAGAATAACTCAGCTACTTAGTCTAAAGCTTAACTCGACTGTGATATGTTTTCAGTGGAAGACTTAACACCCTTGAATTTGGTTTAAGTTTGTTTTAACACTTGATTTTAGCACTTTGTTAAATATCAATTGGATGGCAAATTATCAGCAGTATTAAATGAAATGCAGTAAGTAAATGCTGAAATGTAAATGACACAAAAAAATTTATAGAGGTTCGAAGATGGGGTAATTCTTCTAATCCTCTCTTCTCCAACTCCTAGAGGAATCCACTAAGTATTGATCAGAGTACAAAGTGGTTATCAGTCCAGATGCAAGTCTTGATCACACGGTGACTTGATCCTTTGAGATTCAGCTATCTCATCTTCATCTTGGTTTATAGCTCCAACTTCAGCTTCAACATAGGGACTCTTCTGCATGGTTGGCTAATTCAGCTTGTCAGCTGACTCTTCAATGTCTTCTCGATTTACATTGGGTTCATCAAACACCACATGGATGGACTCTTCTGTAACCATTGTCCTCTTGTTGAGCACTCTATAGGCTTTGCTTTCAGCTGAGTATCCCAAGAAGATACCTTCATCAGCTTTAGCATCAAAAGCCTTTAAATTGTCTTTGCCATTATTATGGATGAAGCATTTACATCCAAATATTCTAAAATATGCAACATTTGGCTTTCTCCCTGTCCAAATCTCATAGGGAGTGTTTTTTCAGATGTCTATTTATCATGCATCTATTTTGAGTATAACATCTTTGTGTTTATTGCTTGACCCAAAATCTTTTAGCACCTGCTTGACTAATAAGGTCCTTGCGCTTCTTTGAGAGTTATGTTCCTTCTTTCAGAACTCCATTCTGTTTGTGGAGTCCTTGCTGCAGATAGTTCATGAGCAATACCATTTTCAATACAATATTGAGTTATTATTCCATTGACAAACTCAGTTCCTCTGTCAGATCTGATTTTAATGATGGTTTGACTCTTCTCATTTTGAATTCTCTTCATCAGCTGTGGTAGCTTCTGCAAGGTTTCTTTCTTCTTACACATGAAAATTGTCCATGTATACCTTGATTAATCATCTACTACCACCAAGGTGTATTTCTTTCCACTTATGCTAGCTAGATCAATGGACCAAATATATCCATATGTTACGATTCTTGCAATATTCTTGTTGAAGATGGACATGTCTTTTCTTTGAATGATGATTTGATCTGGTTTCCCATCTGGCATGCATCACATACACTTTCCTTCTTGTATACTAAGTCTGGGAGTCCTTCTACAAGATTGCTCCTTGCAAGTTTGTTAATTGTTTTGAAATTCAGGTGACTCAGCTTCTTGTGCCACAGCCAACTTGATTCGGTTGTACTATTTGCTAGCAGACAAGTGCTTGATGTTGCAGTTGACCAATCTACCACATACATGTTCTTTTGTCTGCATCCTTGTAACACTACTTTATTAGATTCAGTGTCCTTGATTTGGCATACACCCATGTTGAATCCAACATTATAGCCCTTGTCACAGAGTTGACTGATACTTAGCAGATTGAAGTTGAGTCCTTCAACATATGCAACATCTGTGATTTATAATCCATTTTTCTTGATGGATCCAATGCCTCTTATTTCTCCTGGAGCTTCATTTCCTCCAAATATGACTTTTGCACCTCTAACCTCCTTAAATTTTGATAGATTTTTCTTGTTTCCTGTCATGTGTCTGGAACACCCACTATCCATGTACCAGGTTCCTTGGCACTCAGCTGTTCCTTGAACCTGCAATCAAGGAAATTAGTTTTTAGGTACCCATACTTGCCTGGGTCCTGAGGGGTTAGTGCTGTAAGATGATCCAACCAACCTATAGCCAAATGATTTGACTCTAAGGGGTTGCCATCTATATGTGCCATAATCATAATTTACTTTGGCAAATTGCTTGGTGGTTTTAGGTTCATACATCTGTCTCTTTTGTCTGTATGCTAGTGTGTGTGTTTTAGCAATTGCCTTCTTTGGGTAATTGTGATATCTCTGAGTGTAGTGCTTGGGTGCATATGTGTGCTGATAATAGCTTTGTTGCCTTTGGAATGGCCTTTGCTGAGTTCTAGGCCTTTGCCATTTGGGTTTGTATTCCATAGGTCTTTCTTTGATATTTCACATTATTCCAATCACTTGACTTGGGTAGTTTCTACCATTCCCATCATATTTGTTCCTTTTGTAGAACTTCCGGGGCTTTTGGTAGCTATCTTTCTTCTTCACAAGAGTACTTCCTGTTTGGAGTTTTTGAGGAACTCTTGTAGGTCCCAAGGGGTGTAAGTGTAAGGTTTAGAAGGGGTTGAATAAACCTTACCAAATTTTCGATTTAGTCCTTTTAAATCTCTGAGTTAATTCTACTGGTGTGTCCTTGATGGACAAATCGAATTAGTCACTCAAGAGAGTTAATCTCTCAACAGACTCGGTTTTGAGCTGTTGATGGAGTAACTCATTTGTTGGCTACAATTTAACTCAATTTGTGGTTTTATTTTCAGCGGAAGACTTAACACCCTTAAGTTTGATTAAGCAAGATATTAAGCTTGATTTAGTACTTGTAAATTATCAAATGGATAGCAAATTTATCGTGAGATATAAGCGAGTTAAAAGTGCGGGAATTTAAATTTGAAATGTAAATGACACAAGAAAAGTTTTTATAGAGGTTCGAAGATGGGGTAATTCTTCTACTCCTCTCTACTCCAACTCCTGGAGGAATCCACTAAGTAATGATCGGTTTACAAAGTGGTAACAGTCCAGATACAAGTCTTGATCACAACAGCCGACTTGATCCTTTGGGACTCATCTGAGACGCTTGATCACTCACTGGCTTCTCGACGACTCGGCTTCTTCACAGGGCAGTGCCTTGCTTTACTACTACACTCACTTGCTCAAGCTCTTTGGATTTGATCACGAAGCCCTCCAAATGCTTAAGACTTAGTTCAATCTTGAACTTTTCTACAATCCTTCCCGGAAAGTAGACCCCTTGTTTTCAAAGGTTTCCTCTTCAAATTGGTTGAAGTTCTCTTTCCTTCACGGGTAAGTGTTGGATTGATGTACTTGAAATGTAGGCTTGAGGATTGAGATTGTTTGATTTTTCTAATGTGCTTGTATATCTCACGTATGTGTCATTCATGCATCCTTCTTCGAAACAAACTCCTCGGCCTTTTATAGTGAACTTTCAAAAATTTGCCCGTTGAAGAGATAGGCTTATTTTTGAAAGTCACTTTGCGATCGTTGGCTTGCGATTCTTGGAATTGCCGTTTCCTCGTATGAATTATTCTTTTCACCTTTTGAGTTCGACACGGTGTAGTGCTTCCCATTGGTTCATCCCTTTGCACGCTTCCGGGAGGGTCGAGCACTCCAAGAAAGGTGGTATGGAGATATTACTTGTTTAAGTAATTCTCTTGATTTCGGCAACGGATCTTTTCTGATTATCTCGACTTGACTGCATTTCCTTAATTTCCCCAGGTGACTTAGAGTCGCCTTCCAATCATGGATGACTCTTTGTCACTTCAACTTGAGACTTGGCTTTTCTTGAGTTGACTTGGTGATGCTCCACTCAGTGCATCTCGCCTACTTCTTGATAGAGTTCCTGTCTACTCTTCTTGCCATACTCACTGTCTCGCGGAGTCTTCCTTCCAGTCTTGATTGTCTTCTTGCATGTTAGGGCGTAGGCTGTCTTGACTCACTTGGCGACTCTATTCATTACAATGCATTTTACAACAAGAATTGGGGTGCCAACTTTCTATTCTAAGTTTTACATGGCATTCATCAAAATCTAAACAATAAAATTCCTAACAATTTCCCCCTTTTTGATGATGCCAAAACTTAAATCATACAAATATGCAAATAACAACGATACATACGGATAGTGTATTGACATAGAATGTATCGCGTGAGAATCAATCTTTTTATTGATCATATCATTCTTGTACTTAACACAATTGTTTACAAGGTGTATCGAGTATATAGTTTGTCTTCACAAAAAAATTTATAACTTTATTACGGAAGACTTACATTGTATGTATTTACATAATAAAATACATGAAGGGTTGGACAACAACACTTCATCTCCTTCATTGTCTCCTTCTTTCATCTTGATCAAAGATCTTCTTTCTCTTCTCTTTTTTTCGTCGTCGCTTTGCTTTTTTTTTCTTCTCATATGCCTTCCACGGGGACTTCATCTTTCCTTAGTCTTTCCCTGTCTCTCCTACCATAGCCGAGTTTGTCTTTTGTTTCTTCTATTCTCTTTGCATACTCGGCGTTAGTTTTAGCCACTCGCAAATTTGCCATTTGGTCAAGCCTGGTAGATCCCTCCTTTCTTTCCGGGATCTATGTATTCGATATTCTTGGGCGGAGGCCTGGGTCCAAGCTTCTTCCTCCATCGCCGCTTCTTCCTCTACCTCGGGCGTATACTATCTTTGGGGTCTTCTTCCCGGTGATTGACTAGCGAGTGACCAGAGTGTGGGAGGTCTGTTTGTCTGTCGGCCTTCCTCACATAATGTGAGACCCTTTTCCCAAGATACAAGTCCGAGGCTTGAGCCATGGACATATTTGCAAAATATCCTTGATTCAAGCGTTTTGAATTCGTCAGGCGATCGTGGCTCTGTCCCCGACATCATACGAAATGGCATACGTGTCTCTGTCAATTTGGAATGCCTCCATGTTCTTTCAAGATGTTCATCACCTGGCATCCATTCTTCCTTCCACTTCCTTCATCCCTGCTTCAATTGCTTTTCTCTTCTCGGCCATAGATCGGTAGTCTTGGAGTGGCAGAGTCACTGGGAGTTTTTGCTTATAATGTCATTGTGTGAGGACCTGTTGGGGGTTTGTGCAATCATCAATGTTACATCTGGCCGATCCTTCCCCTCAACAAGTTTTCCTTTCTTGATTTCAAAATTTCCTCGGTGATTTTCCCTTCTCACCGCTCCCTTCTCAAATTGCTCCTTTCTTTTCGACAGATTTTCTTTGCTTTAAGGTATTCCTCTTCCCCTTTTTGGCATCATCAAAGGATAGAGGAACCCCGGGGAACATCTTTGGCAAGCATGAAGTCGAGTCTTCGATGGTTGAATTCTACTTCAAGTCACAACTGCGTTGTATGCAAAGCACGGAATTGAGGCCGAGTAGCGTTGGATTCTCGCTTTGAAATCGGCTTCATCTCGGCCATGAGAAGGCTGAATTTTCTTGTCATGTGTTCTTCCAAACGCGTATATCATTTTTGCATTTCGCTCACGCAGCCTTGATCTCGGCGGTGTGAGCTTCATGCATATGCTCAATGTGTTCCTCGCCCGTTTTCGCATCAACATTTTCGCTCTCCACACCGTGACTTGTTGAACAAGGTTCAAGTATCTCATTCTGTTCCACACGCATTGATTCTTCTTTGTTGCCACCATTCCTTATCCTCCGATCGTTGTGATGCCTCTCAAGTCACCGTAGGTTGTTGGCATCTCTGTTGTCCGGCGCATGTCCAAAGAGGCTGATGGCTCTCCATCCGTTCAACCTCGGCAAAGAGTGCCTTGAACACTTCTCGAACTTTTGATTTAACATTGCGGTGATGGCCATCTGTTGTCGAAATCAAAATCATTTGGAACAATGGTGCCCTGAGTGAAAAACGAGGAGGTGGTACGTGATATCGTGCTTGCTCATTTTTCGACTCTTTGTGGAGTTAAGTATCTCCGGTGAGAAAGGGAAAGATTCTACAAAAGATTCATCACCGCCGAGGATCCGTTCAATGATGAGCGGTGCGCGTGAAGTTCTTTTTTTGGGAATCGATCCAGTTTGTAGCTTGAGGAGCTGAGCGGTGGTTTTCGGGTTGGTTTGGGTTTGGTTGTGAAATAGACTCGGCTTCTCGAGCCTCGAGCTTAATTATCTTAACGGCCGTTGGTCTCGGTGATTTTCCTTTCGATGAAGACTTGTCCTCGGCCTTATCGGCGTCATCGGACGATGATGAGATTTCTAGTGGTGGCTCATCATCAAAGTTAAAAGTTTGACGAGTAGTCTTGGGATCGGACTTACTCGTGCTTGGAACACCCCAGAATCGAGTCGTTTGGATTTGTCATGGGGGTTGACTCGGCTTTTCTTCGCGCTTTCCGATCCCGGAAAAGTGACATCGGGGTTGTCCGGGAATCATGAAGTGCGGCGATCTCCTTCTCGGATGGGTCGATGATTGCGGGAGGGATGTTCTCTACTTGCCTCTTTACCCGGGAAGTCTCAACCTCCCGTGGGCCTTCATTTCCTCGGCGGTCTCTCTTTGCTGCGAGGCCTTGGTCCTCCCTTTTGGTGTCGATTGTCTTAGGGTCTTCTACGGTGGCATCCATTGGAGTCTCAACCCCATGGATTGCACTTTCATTGCCCCAGTGTTAACTCCCAGTACATTCCTACGTGCCTCGCATCGCGACGCCATTATTGAGAGCGGTTGGCACCTCGGTGAGACAGATCTCAAGCTAATCACGAGCGTTGATGGCAACTTCTTTGTTCTTCTTGTGATTGTAATTTCTCTTCTTCGCCTCCTTGCTTCTTTGTGGAGTCATCTGCAGCATCCTCCAGGCCTTGCTGCGGTGGAGGGAGTTTCCCCTCGGCCGGCGCACCGGTGAGTGACTTGGAGTGGGGTCACTCGTCTCCGGACTCATTTGTTGCAATTGATGGTTCGGCCGTTGGGGCGGTGGTAGCACACCTTCAATAGGGGTTGGCTCGTGGGGTCCCCACTAGCCCGGTTCATCGCCATTTTCCTTATTGCTTCTTCCGAGTGAGTGGGGAAGTGGTAGCGAAACATCGTGGCTATTTTTGAACCACTCCCATAGGATCGATTTCGGTTGTGTTCGGAGGACTCTCCTGGTCCCTCCATTAGTCTTTGCTCGTGAAGAATTCTTGATTCATGCAATGCTTCTTTGCATTTGTAACTCTTACGTGGTGACATTTTTCGGATCCTCATCACTTTGTCCGAGAAGACATCAAGAAGAGGATGGAAGTGTTGTGGTAGTGCGGGAGATAGAGGCGGATGCTTGCCTTCTCACGTCTTCGGCTTCTTGACTTGCTTTGCTCTCTCCCCTGTCCTTGTAGATCTGCGGGATGTCTAAGCGGTTGTCCTCATCAAGTCTTTGGGACACGATAGTTAGTCGAGGAAATTTAGCGATTCTCTTCTTCTTCTATGAACTCGGGCCGTTGGGCTGTTTCCTTGACTTGCTCAACTTCCATTTTCTCCACTCACGCATGACGATTTTGGATGTCCGGGTAAGGTGGAGATAGGATCATTACATCACATCTATCTGCTTGGGCTGGTTCTTTCTTGTGTTTAATTTGTGTGAGCTACGTTTGTGTCTTGAGTTGCCTCTGTTGATCGCCCACAGACTTGGTTGTTTCATCAACTACATCGGAGACTCTCTTCTCCGATAGTCTCGTATTTGTGCTAGCCGAGTAACCCGACTCACCTGGTTTCTCCTGTTCGGACCGCTTGACGAGTCTTCTTCGTCTCTGGTTTGTACCAGGGAATTTACAGTTCGAGGCGGTGTCCTCTCGAGTCTGGGCGCGGGGGCAGTCTTTGGTGTTTGTTTCGGAGGAGCCGTCTTGGCTTGTCGATTCTCCTCCTTTTGACGATCGGAGAAGGTATTTGTGAGTCCTTCTCGACCGCCCAGTGGCAGTGGCAGTGACACTGCTTGGGGCGGGTGACTTCTGGCTGCAGGGGCGGGGAGCATGTTTGGTTTCTTTCTTTTGCTGCGCAGGGCAAGATCTTCTTGGCAGTGCAGGGGCAACTTTCTTCTTGGGTGGAGAGGAAGCGAGTTGTATCTTGGGGGTGATTCCCCCTCCTGGTGTCGCTCTCTTGGCGTAAGCTCGCACGAGCACCGGAGAGGTTAGCTCGAACATTCTCTTGTTGACATGGAAAGCCTTCCCATGTCTAAGAGGTACTCCTTTTACCTCCAAAAGCCGGCCAATCACTAGGCCATATCCTAGGGATCCTCCAAATGTGCCATCTTCTTTGAAGGACTTGTTCCCCGCGTCGGGCAGAATCTGCTATAGATAAACTCATGGTTTGATTTATCTTTTTCTTCAATGATTGCACCATCACAATCGGCTTTGCCTTTGTGAGTTGGTCAAAGCTGCCAAATTTGATGTCGATACATTTGGCAACTATGTCCAACAATTTGTGATAGTCCTCCTTCAGCGGTCTCTTGTTTCTTTGTGTATATAATTTTATCGGCAAAGGTCGGACTTGGCTATTTCTTTCCATGCGTCGATCAAGTTTACATCAGTTTCCTTAATCTCGGTTGCTCCTTCGGGTAGTGAGCAATATTCACCAAATCCTTAAGTGATAGTACCGCTTCCGTGAACAGATGACTTGATTCGCCGTCGTGAATCTCAAAGCATTCACGTAGAATTGTGCGACCTCCTCCACATAGGTCATAGGATATTCCAGCGTTAGAAACGGTTTTAGTCCGGACGTTTCCAACTTTTGGCGATTTTCTTCACCAGGGTGCCGTCGGACCCCTTCACCATTAATTCGAAATCCACCGTCGAACCGGTGTGGATTTGCTTTCCTAGCTTGGTAAAGTCATAAGTTGGTGCCATTTCTCAGGATTATATCAAGAAAAATCTCGAGAAATTGATTTGAATGTTGATAGGGTTTCGAGAGTAGTTTGCCTTTGCTTTTGAGAGAAAAAGATGAATAGTTTTTAGAAGTGTGAGAGAGAAACGGACGAAAATGGTTTAAATATGGTTTATGAAAGGGCGTGCAGACGGTTTTGAATTGTGATCGAAATCAACGGCTTGGATTTCGACGCCTATTGAGCATTTCACGTCTCGTATTTAATGCGGCAAAGCATTTATATCCAATCATAAGCTTAGTGTGCGGCTTTATGTACGTACACATCATCATTATCTTTGACGTGTTCCTTAAAATATTCCCGCTAAGTCAAAACGATTGCGTTTTTGTCACTTTGCTCATAAGTTATTGACTTATTTCTTAGTGATTCAACTCTACTCCTCGCGGTTCTCTTAGTGACTCAATTTTATCGGCTAACTCGGTGTAGTTGTCTTTTCCGATCTGGTGATTCTTGGTGATTTATGTTTTCGACTCTTTTCACTTCTTTTTCTGTTCTAATTCTCTTCTTTGATTCGTCAGTGTGTCACCTCAATTAACCCCAACTCATGCTTGAGTTCTTCAAATCTTGACTCACATAATGGTTTTGTGAAGATGTCGGCTAGTTGTTTATCAGTTGAGATGTATTCAAGATAATGTCCTTCTTTTCAACATGATCTCTTATGAAATGATATCGACATCTATATGTTTTGTTCTTGAGTGCAACACGATTTTGAGTGATTGCAATGGCACTTGTGTTATCACACATGATTGGAATTTCTTTTTCTTCAACTTCATAGTCTCTCATTTCTTTGTCTCATCCATAGGACTTGGGCACAACATTTGCCCGCAACTATGTATTTTGCCTCATTTTGTAGAGGTGGCTATTGAGTTTTGCTTCTTGCTAAACCAGGAAATTAGTCTGTTTCCCAAAGCATTTGACAGTGCACGAAGTGCTCTTCCTGTCCACTCGCATCAGCATAGATCGAGAATCTGAATAGCCAATTAGCTTGAATCCACCTTCCTTTGGATACCATAAGCCTACTTCTTGGCTTCCTTTCAAGTATCTCAATATTCTCTTAGGCTTTGTCATATGGCTCTCTTTTGGAGCAGATTGAAATCTTGCACATACACCTACTGACAAAGGTGATGTCGCGCTCTGCTTTGTGAGATAGAAGCGAGTGATCCAATAAGTGCTCGTATCTTGTTTGATCTGAGGCTTGCCATCTGCATCCATGTCCATTTTGGTGATGTGTTCATTGGTATTTTTCTGAGGCGACTTCTCTTCCATACCAAACTTCTTCATTAAATCCCTGGTATATTTTGTTTGACTTATGAAGGTTCCATCCTTTTGTTTCACTTGAAGTCCAAGGAAAAATGTCGGTTCTCCTATCATGCTCATTTCAAATTTACTTTGCATGAGGTTTGAGAATTTTTCACACATGACTCTTTGTTAGTGGATCCAAAAATGATGTCATCCACATATATTTGAACAAGCGAGTATACTCTTCTTGTCTTGAATTAAAGAAAAGTGTTCTATCTACTTTTCCTTTTGTGAATCCATTTTCGATTAGGAATTGTGACAGGGTATCATACCATGCTCGGGTGCCTGTTTTAATCCATACAGGGCTTTCTTGAGTTTGTATACCTTGTCTCCAAGAGTCTTCTGCTCAAATCCTGGAGGTTGTTCAACATATACTTCTTCTTCCAATAAACCGTTTAGGAATGCACTTTTTACATCCATCGATATACTATGAAATTCTTGTGAGCGCATAGGCAAGAAACATCCTTATAGCTTCCAATCTTGCTACGAGGGGCAAATGTTTCATCAAAATCTATCCCTTCTTCTTGGCAATATCCTTTGGCTACTAATCTTGCTTTGTTTCTTACCACAAATCCTTCCTCGTTCATTTTATTTCTGAATACCCATTTGGTTCCAATAACATTTTGATGTATGGGTCTTTGCACTAGTTCCCATACTTTATTTCTTTCAAAGCGATTGACTCTTCTTGCATAACTTGAATCCAATGTGTGTCATCCAATGCTTGTGACACATCTTTTGGCTCTATTTGCGAGATAAAGCAAGTGAACATAGCTTCTTGTTGAGTTCGGATCTTGTTTTGACACCTTCTCTCATATCTCCAATGACAAGTTCTCGTGGATGGTCTCTCACCATCTTACATCGAGGTTGGAGTGAGTTAGGCATTTGGATTCAATCGACTTGCGTTTGTGTTCTTTGTGGTCGACTCTTTCGTGGTCACTTAGCTGCAAATTTTCATTTTGCTTTTGAGATTTAGCTATCTCATCTTCTTCGAATTGATAATCCCGGCTTGACTTGACAAAGATAGGGACTCTTCTCAGATGCGGTTGGATGATTCAACTTATCGGTGACTCTTCAATGTCTTCTCCATTTACATTTGGCTCATCGAATACTACATGAATGGATTCCTCTCGTAACCATAGTTCTTTTGTTGAGTACCTGTAGGCTTTGCTTTCACCGTGAGTATCTAAGAAGATACCTTCATCGACTTTAGCATCAAAAGCCTTTAGGTTGTCTTTGCCATTGTTGTGGATGAAGCATTTACATCCAAATATCCGAAATATGCAACATTTGGTTTTCTTCGATCCCGGATCTCATAGGGAGTCTTTGTCATTTGTCTATTTATCATACATGTTTTGGGTGTAGCAAATTTGTGTTAATTGCTTTTGACCCAAAATCGTTTTGGTAACCTCTTGACTAACATGGTCCTTGCTACTTCTTTGAGGGTTCTGTTCTTCTTCTCGCAACTCCGTTCTTTGTGGAGTCCTTTGCTGCTGATAATTCATGACCAATACCATTCTCAACACAATCGAGTTATTATTCCATTGACAAACTCGGTTCCTCTATCTATCGATCTTATTTTGATAATGGTTTGACTCTTCTCATTTTGAATCCTCTTCATTTTGTGGTAGTTTTTGTAGAGTTTTTCTTCTTGCACATGAATATTGTCCATGTATATCTTGAGTAATCATCTACTACCACCAAGGTGTATTTCTTTCCACTTATCTTTGTTTGGTTCCATTGGGCCAAATAGATCCATATGAAGGCGGATGCAATATTCTTGTTGAGGATGGGCATGTCTTTTTTCTTTAAACGACGACTTGATTTGTTTTCCTTCGACATGCATCACATATACTCTCCTTTTTGTATATCGAGTCGGAAGTCCTTCTACAAGATGACTTCTTGCTAGCTTGTTAATTGTTTTGAAATTCAGTGACTCGGCTTTTTTGTGCCACGTACCAACTTGATTCAATTTGTACTTTCTTTGCTAGTAGACATGTCTTTGGGTGTTGCGGTTGACCAATCCACTACATACATATTTTTCTCGTCTACATCCTTGCAAAGACAACTTCATTTGATTCAATATCTTTGATTTGGCATATTCCCATGTTGAATCCAACATTGTAGCCCTTGTCTGGCCGATCGATACTCGATAAATTGAAGTTGAGTCCTTCAACATATGCAACATCGTGATTTCTAATCCATTCCTCTTGATGGATCTAATGCCTCTTATTTCACCAGGAGCTTCATTTCCCCAAATATGACTTTTGCTCCTTTGACTTCCTTGAATTTTGACAGATTTCTCTTATTTCTGTCATATGTCCGGAATGACCCGTCCATGTACCAGGTTCCTTGGCACTTTCATTCCTTGAACTCGCAATCAAGGAAATTAAGTTTTAGGTACCCATACTTGTGCGGGTCCTGAGGGGTTAGAATTGTAAGATGATCCAACCAACCTATAGCCAAATGATTTGACTCTAAGGGGTTGCCATCTATCGTGCCATAATCATAATTAATTCCGCAAATTGCTTGGGGATTCTAGGTTCATACAAGCTGTCTCTTTTGTCTCGTATGCTGCATATGTGTTTTAGCAATTGCCTTCCTTGGGTAATTGTGGTGTTTTTGAGTGTAGTGCCTAGGTACATATGTGTCTTTGATGAAAGCTCTTGTGCTTTTGGAATGGCCTTTCTTGAGTTCAGGCCTTTGCCATCCGGGCTTATATTCCATAAGTCTATCTTTGATAGTTCACATTATTCCAATCAGTTTGGCTTGGATATTTTCTACCATTCCCATCATATGTGTTTCTTTTATGGATTTTTTACGGGATTTTTGGTAGCTCTGCTTTTCTTCTTTCTGAGTATTTTTGTTTGGAGTTCTTTGAGGACTTGGTGAATTTCTTCTCGGTATCCTTCCAAAGACACTCACACTCAACCGGCCATTTTCCTTTTCCTTTGTAACCAAGGCCAGTTTGCTTAGTATTGTGCTTTGGAGTGAATGTGTGTGCAACATTTAGAGTTTTGGATTTTTCGGACTCTTCATGACTTGAAGATCCTTTTTCCAAAATTACTCTTGAGGTTTGACATGGCACAAAGGAATTAAATCCTAAGCTGTCTTGTCTCCACATTCTCTTTGACTCATAATAAGATCATCCAATGATTTAGATGCCTTAGTGAATGAGGCAATAACATTTTTGAGGTCATTCTCCTCTTTTCTATAGCAGCAATTTTCGCTACTAATTTAGCATTTTCACCCTTAAACTTTCATTTTCAATGACTATTTGACTTAGAGTACTCGGCTCCTTAGTCGACTTTGAGTTTTGACCTTTAAGTAGGTTGTTTTCCTCATTCAATAGTGTGTGTGAGGATTTAATGTGCTCAAAATCTTTCATCATTTTGCCTAATGAATCATAAAGAGAGTAGGTGATGAAGTGTGTGTGTCACGATCACTATCACTAGTGTCCGAGCTTGTTGAATTAGATTGTACCTCATCTTCTTGATCTTGTTCTTTGGCCATTAAGCGGATCGGGCTTCTTCTTCGTGAGTCACTCGAGTAGTCGAACTTCATTTGCTCTCTAAATCGGTATCTCTCTTGACTTGATTGTTGTCTCGTGATCTCTGCGGCCATCATTGCCTTTTTTTTTCTTTCTTTCTTCTTTCTCTCAAGACCTTTTTTTCTTCATTCTTCATCTCTGTCTTGTTGACTACGAGGATATGAGCGATCAATGGCATAGTGACCTGGTTGTCTACAATTCCAACATAGATATTCAGCCTTTTGATCACTCTTTCTCTCTTGAGTTGTCCCTTTGATACTCAACTTGTTGAAGATCTGTTCTCTTGGTTGGCCTATCATCCCTTGATTTGGAGGGAGCCGAGTGTCTTCCGGAAGATTCACCCTTTCCTCTCTTGTAGTTCTTGTTAAAGAACTTGTTAAATCTTTTAACCATCGGGCTATTTCTTCCGGGTCAATTGCCTCTTTGACCTCGGCTCTCTTCCCATCTTTGACAATTAGAGCAAAATTGTTTTGGGTACAAATTGTCTCTTCCGGGTCTTTTTTCATTTCAAACTCATAGGCTTTGAGGTCCGAGAATAGTTCATGGTTGGATGTCTTTGATAGGTCCATGGAATGTCTCGGTGCCATGACCTTCATTTCCCATTCATTTGGAAGACTTTTTAGGATCTTCATACACATTTCTTCGTGTATATTCCTTTCCAAGTGTAGATGACTCATTTGTGATTTCAGTAAACCGAGCGTCTAGTTGATCATTCTCTCGAGAGATCATTTTGAAATTTTCAAACTTAATATGACCACCTTTGATAATTTGTTTTCTTTGATTTGCTCCGAGCCTTCACAAATCAATGTCACTTGTCCCTGATTTCTTTAGCCGTTTTGCATGATTTGACTTTGTTGAACATGGCTTTGTCCAAGGTTTTGTAGAGGATGTCCTTGGCTACATTATCCAGGTTGTATCTTTTTCTGTCATCATTTGTCCACTCGGTTCTTGGTTTTCAACCATGAGTGGTCTAGAGCAACATCTTCTTTCTCCTTCAAAGTGCAACTCTTAAAATGCAATTTGTGTTCACTTTTAATATTTGTAGAGGCCCATCTTCTATTACTATCCACATCTCATCATATAATCTTTGATAGATGAGCTCGCATACGAATTTTCCAATCATCAAATTCTTCAATAGTGAACATAGGGATGCGTGTCAAATTTGCTTCCATGATAATGACTTTTAATAAAAAGAGTTTTGAAAGTTTAAGTACTAAAGCGGACTTTGAAAAGTTTGGAGATCTAGTTCAAGTAACCGGTGCGGAGGGTTCAATGAACCAACCGCTCTCCGATACCACTTGTAGGTCCCAAGGGGTGTAAGTGTAAGGTTTAGAAGGGGGTTGAATAAACCTTACCAAATTTTCGATTTAGTCCTTTTAAATCTCAGAGTTAATTTACACAATTTTGTGTCCTTGATGGACGATCGAATTAGTCACTCGTAGAGTTAATCTCTCAACAGACTCAATTTGAGTACATTGATGGAGTAACTCATTTGTTGGCTCAATTTAACTCATTTGTGGTTTTATTTTTCAGGAAGACTTAACACCCTTAAGTTTGATTAAGCAAGATATTAGAGCTTGATTTAGTACTTGTAAATTATCAAATGGATAGCAAATTTATCAGCAGATATAAGCGAGTTAAAAGTGCAGGAATTTAAATCTTTGAAATGTAAATGACACATAAAGTTTTTATAGAGGTTCGAAGATGGGGTAATTCTTCTACTCCTCTCTACTCCAACTCCGGAGGAATCCACTAAGTAATGATCAGTTTACAAAGTGGTAACAGTCCGGATACAAGTCTTGATCACAACGGCCGACTTGATCCTTTGGGACTCATGTCCGAGACGCTTGATCACTCGGTGGCTGGCTCGTGCGACTCAGCTTCTTTCACAGGGCAGCTGCCTTGCTACTACTGACTCACTTGCTCAAGCTCTTTGGATTTGATCACGAAGCCCTCCAAATGCTTAAGACTTAGTTCAATCTTGAACTTTTCTACAATCCTTCCGGAAAGTAGACCCCTTGTTTTCAAAGGTTTCCTCTTCAACTGGTTGAAGTTCTCTTTCCTTCACGGGTAAGTGTTGGATTGATGTACTTGAAATGTAGGCTTGAGGATTGAGATTGTTTGATTTTTCTAATGTGCTTGTATATCTCACGTATGTGTCATTCATGCATCCTTCTTACGAAACAAACTCCTCGGCCTTTTATAGTGAACTTTCAAAAATTTGCCCGTTGACGAGATAGGCTTATTTTTGAAAGTCACTTTGCGTCGTTGGCTTGCGAGTTCTTGGAATTGCCGTTTCCTCGTATGAATTATTCTTGGAATCACTATCACTAGAATCTGAGTGAGATGAGTTAGAGTGTACCTCATCTTCTTGGTCAGTTGGTCTTGTTCTTTGGCCATTAAATAGATCAAGGCTTCTTCTTCAGAGTCACTTGAGTAGTCACCACTACTACTCCGAGTCTGCTTTGTGTCTTTTGGCTTGCTGTCTCGCAGATCTCTGCAGCCAACATTGCCTTTTTCTTTTCTTGTCTTCTTTCCTCAAGACTCTTTTTTTCCTCTTCATTCCTGTATTTGTTGACTACAGGATATGGGCAATCAATGTCATAGTGACCGGGTTGTCTGCAGTTCCAGCATAGATTCTCAACTTTTTGGTCAGCTCTTTCCATTCTTGGATTTTCAGCTCTTTGATACTCAATCTTTTGATGATGTGCTCTCTTGGGTGCTCTATCTTCCCTTAACTTGGACGGAGCTGAGTGTCTTCTGGAGGATTCACCTTTGCCTCTCTTGTAATTCTTGTTGAAGAACTTGTTAAATCTTTTAACCATCAAGGCAATCTCCTCCCGATCGATGACTTCTTTGGCTTGACTCTTTTCTCATCTTAACTATTAGAGCAAATTTGTTTTGAGCACAACTGCTGTCTCTTCTTGGTCTTTTCTTCTCGGCTCAAATTCGTAGGCTTTGAGATCCGAGAATAGCTCATGGTTGGATGTGTTTGATAGGTCCATGGAATGTCTCGGGGCCATGACCTTCATTTCCCACTCATTTGGAAGACTTAGAATCTTCATACACATTTTTTCTCGTGTATATTCTTTTCCAAGTGCGAGATAGCGTATTGGTAATTTCGTGAATCGAGCATCTAGTTGATCCAAGGTTTCTCCTGCAAGCATTTTAAAATTTTCAAATTTTTGTACAAAGAATGATAGCTTATTTTCCTTGATTTGTTGAGCCTTCACAAATCAAGGTTAGATAACCTTGATTTCTTTGGCCGTCTTGCATGATTTGACTTTGTTGAACATGGCTTATTCCAAAGTCTTGTAAAGAATGTCCTTGGCCACATTGTCTAGGTTGTATCTTTTTCTATCATCATTTGTCCATTCAAACTCACGGGTTTTGTAGGTCCCGAGGGGTGTGAATGTAAGGTTTAGAAGGGGGTTGAATAAACCTTACCGAATTTTCGATTTAGTCCTTTTAAAAGTTCGAGTTGATACTACACATTTTGTGTCCTAGGTGAATGACCAATTTAGTTAATCAAGTAGAGTTAGTCACTCAAATGGACTCAATCGAAGCCGTTGATAGAATAACTCAAATTGTTAAGATGAATTAGCTCAATGTGGTTTGTTTTATTGGAAAGACTTAACACCCTTAAGTTTGGTTTAGTAGAGATTTAAAGCTTGATTTAGTACTTAGAAATTATCTAATGGATAATATGTCGTGAGAATTAAACAAATATGATGCGGGAATTAAAGTCTTGAAATGTAAATGACACGATAAGTTTTTATAGAGGTTCGAAGATGGGGTAATTCTTCTACTCCTCTCTTCTCCAACTCCTGGAGGAATCCACTAAGTATTGATCAAGTATATAAAGTGGTACAGTCCGGATACAAGTCTTGATCACACACACGGTGACTTGATCCTTTGGGACTCGAGGGAGACGCCTTGATCACTCAATCGGCCTCCGTGCGACTCAAACTTTCTTCACGTAAGGCGTTTACCGCTTTGCTACTACTGCCCACTTGCTTAAGATTTTTGGATTTGATCACGAAGCCCTCCAAAAGCTCAAAACTTGGTTCAACCTTGAACCTTCCTACAATTCTTAGTGGAATGTAGACCCCTTGATTCTTGATAATTTCCTCTTCAAGCTGATTGAAGTTATCTTTCCTTCACAAGGTGAGTGTTGGATTGATGTTCTTCGTAGTGTAGGCTTGAGGATTAAGCGTTTAATAACTTGAGAATATTTCAGGTTACAAAATGTTTCTTTTTTTTTTTTTGCTTGTATGGTCAAGGTAACCTATA
Organism: Rehmannia glutinosa; assembly: GCA_016081115.2. Taxonomy (NCBI): domain Eukaryota; kingdom Viridiplantae; phylum Streptophyta; class Magnoliopsida; order Lamiales; family Orobanchaceae; genus Rehmannia; species Rehmannia glutinosa. Next base: position 17,378,399 of record CM071934.1, read on the forward strand.
TAATCTTCGTAACCTTTTCTCGAGTTATTCTCGGCCTTTTATAGTGATCTTTCAAAAATCTGCCTGTTGAAGAGATAGGCTTATTTTTGAAAGTCACTTGTGGTTGTTGGCTTGTCTTGTTGCGATCCTTGGAATTGCCATTTCCTCATATGAATTGTTCTCCGACCTTTTCGAGTTCGACACGGTGTAATGCTTCCCATTGGTTTATTCCTTTTGCACGCTTCTTGGGTCGAGCACTTCGAGAAAGGTAGCATGGAGATATTACTTATTTAAGTAATTCTCTTGATTTACGGCAACGGATCTTTTTCGATTATCTCGACTTGACCGCATTTCCTTGCTTTCCCCAGGTGACTTAGAGTCGCCTTCCAATCATGGATGACTCTTTTGTCACTTCAACTTGAGACTTGGCTTTTCTTGAGTTGACTTGATCGATCTCCACCACCATTTGCATCTCATTGCTTCCTTGATAGAGTTCCGTCTTCTCTTCTTTGCCATACTCATTTGTCTTGCAATGAGTCTTCCTTCTAGTCTTGATTGTCTTCTTGCATGTTTGGGCATAGTGACTTAACTCACTTGACCACCCCTATTTGTTACAATGCGTTTACAACAAAAATTGGGGTGCCAACTTTCTATTCTAAGTTTTACATGGCATTCATCAAAATCTAAACAATAAATTTCCCAACAGTTTTTCAACCATATTTGGTCCGGGAGCAAAGATCCTCTTCTCCTTCAGTGCAGCAGACTCTCCTTTGCAGTTTGTGTTCACTTTTAAAATTTGTAGTGGCCCATCTTCTATTACTATCCACATTTCATCGTGTAATCCGATAGATGAGCACCGCATACGAATTTTCCAGTCATCAAATTCCTCAATTGTGAACATAGGGATGCGTGTCAAATTTGCTTCCATGATAGTAACTTTGCTGAATAAAAGAGTTTTGAAAGATCAAGTGCTAAAGCAAGCTTTGAAAGATTGGAGATTTAGTTCAGTAACCAGTGCGGAAGGCTCAATGAACCAACCGCTCTGATACCACTTGTAGGTCCCAAGGGGTATGAGTGTAAGGTTTAGAAGGGGGTTGAGTAAACCTTACCAACTTTTTGATTTAGTCATTTTAAATAAGTTGAGTTAATTCCTCACGGCTAAGTCCTTGATGGGATGGCTAAGTTAGTTAACCAAACAGAGTTAGCCACTCAGCGGACTGACCGAGTTTGTTGATAGAATAACTCGCCTACTTAGTCTAAAACTTTAACTCGACTGGGATATATTTTCAGCGGAAGACTTAACACCCTTGAATTTGGTTTAAGTTTGTTTTAACACTTGATTTTAGCACTTTGTTAAATATCAATTGGATGGCAAATTATCAGCAGGTATTAAATGAAATGTCGTAAGTAAATGCTAAAATGTAAATGACACAAAATTTTTTATAGAGGTTCGAAGATGGGGTAATTCTTCTAATCCTCTCTTCTCCAACTCCGGAGGAATCCACTAAGTATTGATCATAGTATAAAGTGGTTATCGGTCCGGATGCAAGTCTTGATCACACACGGTGACTTGATCCTTTGGGACTCGATGCGAGATGCCTTGGTCACGTGGCTTCTCGTAAGACTCGAGGCTTCTTCTCGGGAAGCGCTTATTGTTATCGACTCACTTGCTCAAGCTTGGATTTGATCACGAAGCCCTCCAAGAACTTAAGACTGATTCGACCTTGAACCTTTCTACAATCCTCTGTGGGAAATTAGACCCTTTGATTCTTCAAATGTTTCCTCTTCAAGCTGATTGAAGTCGTCTTTCCTTCACATGTAAGTGTTGGATTGATTTCCTTCAAGTTCGGCTTGAGGATTAAGCTTGAATGACTTGAGAATTTTTTTACGGTTATAGTTTGAATAATGGCTTGAAAGCTTGTGTTTTGGTATGTGTTGGGAAATTATTTTTAGATTTTGATGAATGCCATGTAAAACTTAGAATAGAAAGTTGGCACCCCATTTTTGTTGTAAATTGCATTATAATACATAGGGGACGAGCAGTGAGTTAAGTCACTATGCTGAACATGCAAGAAGACAATGGAGACTAGAAGGAAGACTCATTTGCAAAGCGGTGAGTGTGGCAAAGAAAGAGAAAGACAGGAACTTGATCAAGGTGCGGTGAGTGAAGTATCAATCAAGTCAACTCAAGACAACCAAGTCTCAAGTTGAAGTGAGAAGAGTCATCCATGATTGGAAGGTCGACTCAAGTCACCTAGGAAGTCAAGGAAATGCAATCAAGTCGAGATAATCGAAAGAGACCCGTTGCCGTACGTAAGTCAAGAGAATTACTTAAACAAGTAATACCTCCATCTCGCCTTTCTTGAAGTACTCGATCCCGGAAGCGTGCAAAAGGAATAAACCAATGGGAAGATCGCACTGTGTCGAACTCGAAAAAGTCAAGACTCATTCATACGAGAAAATGTCAAATTCAAGGATCGCAACAAGATAAGCCAACGACCACAAGTGTCTTTTGAAAATTAACCTATCTCTTCAACGGGCAAATTTTCAAAAGAACACTATAAAAGGCGAGGATTTTATTTGAGAAATGGTGAACCCTTGTTACCTGGAACTTTCAAGCTATCATTCAAATCAGTAACTGAAATATTCTCAAATCATTCAAGTTCAATCCTCAAGCCTACACTACGAAGGAAATCTATCAAACACTCTCTGTGAAAGAAAGACGACTTCAATCGGTTGAAGAAGAAACATTTGAAGAATCAAGGGGTCTACTTTCCACGGAGGATTGTAGGAAGGTTCAAGGTCGAACCAGTCTCAAGTTTTTGGAGGGCTTCGTGATCAAATCCAAGAAGCTTGAGCAAGTGGGTCGTAGTAGCAAAGCAATTTGCCTGTGAAGAAGCCGAGTCGTACGAGAAGTCGTTTGTGTGACCAAGGCATTTCAGATCGAGTCCCAAAGGATCAAGTCAGTTGTGTGATCAAGACTTGCATCTGGACTGTTAACCACTTTGTATATTGATCAATACTTAGTGGATTCCTCCAGGAGTTGGAGAAGAGAGGAGTAGAAGAATTACCCCATCTTCGAACCTCTATAAAAATCTATTGTGTCATTTACATTTCAGCACTTTAATTTCTGCACATTACTTTAATATCTGCTGATAAATTTGCTATCCAATTGATAATCAACAAAGTGCTAAAACCAAGTATTAAAACATATTTAAACAAAATTCAAGGGTGTTAAGTCTTCCGCTGAAAACATATCACAGTCGAGTTAAGTCTTTAGTCAAAACAAATTGAGTTATTCTATCAACGGCTCGTCAGTCGTTGAGTGACTAACTCTGCTGATTAACTAACTTAGCTGTCCATCAAGGACTCAGCTGTGAAGTATTAACTCTGAACGTTTTAAAAGGACTAAATTGAAAAAGTTGGTAAGGTTTATTCAACTCCCCCTTCTAAACCTTACACTCACACCCCTTGGGACCTACAAGTGGTATCAGAGGTTGGTTCATTGAGCCTTCCGCACTGGTTACTGAACTAGATCTCCAAATTTTTTCAAAGTTTGCTTTAGCACTTGATCTTTCAAAACTCTTTTATTCAGCAAAGTTATTATCATGGAAGCAAATTTTAAAAGTGAACACAGCTGGACAATTACATTACATTTCAGCACTTTAATTTCTGCACATTACTTTATGATTGGAAAATTCGTATGCAGGCTCATCTATCAGCATTACACGATGAAATGTGGATAGTGATAGAAGATGGGCCACTCCAAATCTTAAAAGTGAACACAGCTGCAAGGAGAGCTGCAGCAGAAGGAGAAGAGGATGCTGCTCCCAGACCAGCTATGGTTGAAAAACCAAGAGCTGAATGGACAAATGATGACAGGAAAAGATATAACTTGGACAGTGGCCAAGGACATTCTTTACAAAACCCTGGACAAAGCCATGTTCAACAAAGTCAAATCATGCAAAACGACAAAAGAAATCTGGGACAAGCTAACCTTGATTTGTAAAGGCTCAGAGCAAATCAAGGAAAATAAACTATCTGTTGCTGTACAGAAATTTGAAAATTTCAAGATGCTTACAGGAGAAACCTTGGATCAACTGGATGCTCGGTTCACAGAAATTACCAATGAGCTATCTGCACTTGGAAAAGAATATACACAGTGTTAGTCCAAGTGGCTACGATAATCTAGAGGGTGGGTGAATAGATTATGCCGATTTTTCGCAAATCACCCTCTTTTTCGAATCAACAAGCAAATGACAAGAATGTAAATGCGGAAATTAAACAACACTCGTTGATTTAAAGAGGTTCAACCCACCTAGGGACTAATCCTCTACCACCCCAAGTATCTGGGATGGATTTCTCAAAAAGAAAAAAAGATTTTATTAATTACCACAATTAATACAACACCTTGAGGATCACCACAATCCTCTTACAACACCTTCAAGGAGATTACCACAATCTTCCTTCACCACCTTTGAAGAGTACCACACTCTTCAAACACCTATCACGTAGATCACCCAAGTGTATTCTTACCACAAGAATACTCACAAGGATGTCTTGTGTTGAATGATGGACAAAATTCAAGATTACAACTCTATGAAACCAATACAAAGATTGAGTGCAAGTGTAATCAAGAATCAAAAAGCCTAGACCTCAAAGATGTGCAAGTGAAAGTACTTAGGCTATTACAACAAGAATGTAAAAATGAAAGCTTGAACAATTTGCAGATTTCTTATTGTGTGTTTTGCTTGTATGTGTTGTGTCTTGTGTCTTCAATTCATCCTCTATTTATAGGGAAGTCTTCACCAACATAGACTCCTCTATCTTCACTTTTGTCTACAAAAGAAGATCACAAGATGTAGAAATATTGTACAAAAATCAAAAGTAAATCTTTTTGTCAAAAATTTCAAACAAAGATAACTTTGTCGTCAGAATAGCATAGAGGCGACCGGTTGCCCTGTTGAAGATTTCGACCGTTTGAAAAAATTAGTGCGATCCAGTGCAGTGTCGTCGGGGGTCGCCGGTCGACGGGAGTGCGACCCGATCGCTTTAAAAGGGTGCGACCGGCCGCCTCACCTCGACCGGTCCCCTCCTTCTTTTTTTTTCAGAATTTGTTTTGCTTTCGCTCGCTTTTATTTTTTCAACTCTTCAGTACGGCCGACCTCCAATATGAATTGTTGTCCGATTTTTCTCAAAAGTAAACTTCAAGAAATACTCCAAAAAATTAGTAAAAACATTTTAAATCACTTGGGAGTATTTGGACAACATTTATAAACATTGTTTTGGTGTAAAAACCAATTTAAACAAAACCATCAAAAGTGTTGTCCATTTTTATCGAATAATAAATACTAAGAAATACTCCAAAAATTAGTAAAAACATTTTAATCATTTAGAAGTATTTGGACAACATTTATAAACATAGTTTTGGTATAAAAACTCATTTAACCATAATCATCAAAATCTTGATAAAAACATTTATCTAACAAACTCCCACTTTTTGATGATTACAAACCAAAACAATTTTAGGAAGTTGATGTTAAAACAAAACAAGTTTTCCGGTCTAAAACATCAATCCATTATAAGCAAGATTTATCATAAGTACAAACACACAAGGATAGGAGCAAAGATTTTTCAAAATCATTTTTGCACAAGCTCCCCCTATCAATATGCATATCAAGAACAAGTATACAAGCAACAACTAAAAGCTTAAAGCTTAGTTTTTACAACTTAAGCTTGAATATCATGAGCTTATAAGCTCCCCTGTCACAAAAGCATCATAAGTCAAGTATAAAAGTCCATAATACATCACATGGACCAAGTATAATCCATAGCTTTTGGCTTTTAAGAGCTTTAGCTTATAGCTTTTCTTGCGAGCTTATTTACGCTTCTTTGAGCTTATGAGCGTTTTTCTTGTTTCTCCCCCTTTGGAATCATCAAAAAAATGTTAGCACGATAAAAACATCATACAATTATATCAAAGTGCGCAATTTTATAGATTTATCGAGCATATTGAGCATATAAGCTTAAATTCGAATAAAAGAAAAAATTGCTCATTTGATTTGTAAAAGCTCATTTGATTGATAAAACATGTTCTCTATAAACTTATAAGACTTTTCAAATCAAGAGAATCATGTAGGTGATGAATTTTTCATTGAGACATTTTGTCGAACACTTTGGCGTGCATTGAATAAAACAAGAGAAATATAACGCTTTTGGGATTCGTTTAAGCCAAACATTTTCATCACCAATTTCAATACCACAATATACATTCATCATCAATCATCATAAACAACATATTAATACAAGAATTTCAACAATATATCAAGATACAAGCACATTCTCTGTTAGATAAATGTTTTTATCATGATTTTGATGATTTTGTTCAAATGAGTTTTTATACCAAAACAATGTCCCTAAATGTTGTCCCAACACTTCCGATCGTTCTAAAATGTTTTTACTAATTTTTGGAGTATTTCTTGAAGTTAATATTCGTTTTAAAATTGGACAACACTTTTGTTTTGTTTCGACTCTGGTCGCCCTATAGGGCAACACCCCGTACTGAGTTGAGTTTTGAAACAGAAAATGGGACGTAAGAAAAAAGGGCGGGCGACCGGTCGACCAGGTGGGCGCCGGTGTAGTGGCCGAGTCGGCCGACGGCGACATTGCAGTACTGCAAGTTGGATTTTTGTTCCGGACTTCTCTGTTTCGTAAAAACGCGCGGCAACCGGTCCGGTCACGGTGGGCGCGGCCGCACCCCCTTCGACCAGGTCCCCTGTGTAAAAATTCGCAGAATTCAATTTCAATCTTATCTCTGCGCGACGGTCGAACCCCATGTTTGACAAAGAAACTATCCGTTGCGTTTTGCTGCACTTTTCCCTATTTTGTGGGATTGATTTCTAACAAACTATATTGATGATTTTAAATGGTTTTTTTTGCAAAGCAAATCACTCCCCGAGGAGGAGCCAATGTCGGAAATCAAAGCCAAGACCTCTCCTATAAATAGAGGCTTCATTCAAACAACAAGATACAACACTCTATACAAGCAAAGAGCAAACAAAGCAAACACTTTCATATATCTTGTTGTATTAGCCTTAGCACTTTCACTTGCACAATTTTGAGGTCTAGGCTTTCAATTCTTGATTACACTTGTACTCATATTGTATCAATCATTATTGAGTTGTAATCTTGATTTTGGTCATCATTCAACACAAGACATCCTTGTGAGTATTCTTGTGGTAAGAATACACTTGGGTGATCTAGGTGATAGGTGTTTGAAGGTTGTGGTAACCTTCAAAGGTGTTGTAAGAGGGTTGTGGTAATCCTCAAGGTGTTGTAAGAGGTTGTGGTAATCCTCAAGGTGGTGTAAGAGGATTGTGGTAATCCTCAAAGTGGTGAAGGAGGGTTGTGGTAATCCTCAGGTGTTGTATTAATTTTTGGTAAATTAATAAAATCTTTTCTTTCTTTTTGAAATCCATCCGGAGATCTTGGGGTGGTAGAGGATTAGGCCCTAGGTGGGTTGAACCTCTTTAAATCAACGAGTGTTGTTTACATTCCGCACCTTTATTATTGTCTTTGAGCATTCGGTTCGAAAAAGAGGGCAAAATCTGAAAAACCGAGATAATCTATTCACCCCCTCTAGATTATCGTAGCCACTGGACTAACAAGTGGTATCGTGAGCCAAACTCTTTGGCTAGCTCGTTCGAGTAAAGAGGAAAGATCCATGGCTACGAATGACGCTTATCTCACCACCGGCGCTTCCACCAACAAGCCACCATTGTTCGACGCCAACAACTACGCATTTTGGAAAGACCGTATGGAGTGCTTTCTACAAGGGTGCGGATTTGACATATGGAATGTGGTTATTGAAGGAGTTGATCAACCAACAAAAAAATGGAGGATGGCACCTCGACTCCTAAACCTTTCAAGGAGTTCGATGAAAATGATAAGAAGGCTTTTCTCTAAACGGTAAGGCCTTAAATATTTTGCATTGCTCACTTACCGCCACCGAGTACAATCGCATACGAGGCATAAGGTCGGCACATGAGGTTTGGGAAAAATTGGAGACAATCTATGAAGGGACTAAGAAAGTCAAGCAAGCAAGAAAGACCATGCTTGTTAAAGACTTCAAAACTTTAACATGTATGATGGCGAAAGCATCTCCAAAATGGTGGAAAGGCTTGACAATATTGTCAATCCTCTTGTGGCCCTCGGGAAAGTCATCTCCGAAGAAGACAAGGTGACCAAGGTACTAAATGCACTTCCCGGCTCATGGTCCGAAAAAGTAACGGCAATCACGGAGGCACAAAATCTTGAGACACTCAAGTTTGATGAGCTTATTGGAAACCTACTCATCTATGAAGTCTATCTCAAGGAGAGGAAAAATTCCAAATCATCCACAAATCAATCGGGTATGCAAATTATTCCTAAAGGTCTTGCTTCTTCTTCTAATAATGCATACTATGATAATGATGATGATGATGAGGAGACGGCCGCACTTGTTCGAAAATTTGCAAAATTTGTGAATAAAAATAAAGCAAGAAAACCAAGAGATAATGCTTGCTTTAAATGCGGAAAACCGGGCACTTCATTGCCGATTGCCCAAAGCTCGATGAAGAGGAGCAAAAGAAAAGGAAGCCTTTTACAAAAAAGAAGGCTCTAAATGCGGAAGTCAAAACATGGGATGAACTACTCGAAACAACCGATGAGGAAGGAGAAACCAAACACGGTCTCATGGCTATAGACGATGAAAACAATGAGGTACACTCAAATTCTTCTACTTCCTCCATAGTTGATGACTTGCAATGTGATTTTGATGAATTGCAAATTGAGTTTCAAAATTTAATCGTTAAATACAAAAATTTGAAAAAGGAGCATAAGGAGATTAAGGTTGAAAAGGAAAAATTATTTACCTCTTATGAATCTTTAGACAAAGCTCATGCTCTTACTCTTACTAGAATTCATTCTCTTGAAACCGAAAAGGAATCGCTCACAAAAGATATTGAATGTTTGAGAAATGACGTGCATCGTTTCAACATAAGTACGGATAAAGTCACAAAAATTTTAGATGCACAAAGAGGTGAGCATTCCAAATCGGGACTTGGTTATAAGCCATTTCAAAGTGTTTTTAAGAAAAATAACCAAGGTCCGACTTTTATACGTGCTAATAATTATAATACTCCTACTTGTTTTTATTGTGGCAAAGTTGGACATTATGCTAATAATTGCAAATTGAGAAATAGCTCAAGACATGTTTGGAGACCCAAAGGTCTCAAGACTAACCCCATGGACCCCAAAATTATAGGGTACCTAAAAGAAATGATTTTGTAGGTAATAGGGGCTATAACAACCATGGAGGATTCGAAATGGCTCGTGGACAGCGGATGTTCACGCCATATGACCGGGAGGAGAGAGCTTTTTACCAACATCAAGCTCCAAGAAGAGGGTATGGTCATGTTCGGCAATGGCAAAGGAAAAATTCTTGGAAATGGAGAAATTGGTAACTCTTCTTTCTCTCTTTGTAATGTTCTTTTAGTAGAAGGGCTTAAGTTCAATTTGATAAGTGTTAGCCAACTTTGTGATTCAAATTATGATGTTTCTTTTAATAAAGAAAAATGCCTTATTCTTAAAAATGGTAATATTATTTGTGAAGCAAATAGAAAAGGCAATCTTTACAAAATTTGTACTAGTGACTTGGTTAGTCAAAATGTTTCTTGTCTTGTCGCCAATAATGATTTAACGAGTTTATGGCATAGGCGACTCGGACATGTTGGATACAAGAATTTGAAAAATATTTACAAAAACCAACATGTAAAAGGACTACCCAAATTGAATTTTGAAAATCTTGGCTTATGTGACACTTGTCAAAAGAACAAATTAGTTAAGAGTAGTTTTAAGCCCAAAAATGAAATTTCCACTACCAAACCCCTACAATTGCTTCACCTTGATTTGTATGGGGATATTGGTACGGCTAGTCTAAGTGGAAAACATTACACTTTTGTTATAGTCGATGATTATTCGAGATATACTTGGGCTCTTTTTCTTACCAATAAACGATGCCGTTAATGAGTTTGTTAAGTTGTGTAGACTTATTGAGAATGAAAAAGAAGATACTATCAAGTCTATTCAAGCGATCGAGGTGGAGAATTTGACGGTGAATTTAGAGTATTTTGTGAAACCAAAGGATATGCTCATAATTTCTCGGCTCCAAGGACACCTCAACAAAATGGAGTAGCCGAACGGAAAAATCGAACATTACAAGAAATGAGTCGATCCATGCTCAATGAATTTTCACTTCCAAAGTATTTTTGGGCCAAGCCGTAAGTACCGCTTGCTATGTCATTAACCGAGTTTATATTCGTCCTAAAATGAATAAAACTCCATATGAGCTTTGGAAAGGAAGAACTCCAAATATTAGTTATTTCAAAATATTTGGATGTAAGTGCTTTATTTTGAATACTAAGGATCAATTGGACAAACTTGATCCTAAGGCCGATGAAGGAATATTTATGGGGTATTCAACCAAGAGCAAAGCATATCGGGTTTACAACAAGACTAGCATGGTTATTGAAGAATCTATTCATGTCAAATTTAATGAAGCCTCGGGTGTTGAAAGAATACCCAATGACGATAGTGATGAAGAGGATATTGTTGAACCTTTTGTTCAAAGTGATGCTCACAATGATAAACCTTCTATTTTATATGATCAACCTTCAAGTTCAAATGTTCCTCAAGAAGATAGGGGTGATACTTGAATCTTCCCGTAGCATTGAAATTTAAGGAGATCACCCAAAAGATCTTATTATTGGTGATCCCCTTGATAAAGTAATGACTCGAAGGAATTTTGCCGAGAAAGCTCTTATATCTCAAAAAGAGCCTAAAAATGCTAAAGAAGCTATTGAGGATGAAGATTGGTTTTTGGAAATGCAAGAGGAGTTGAATCAATTTGAAAGAAATGATGTATGGGAATTAGTACCTTGTCCTCCATCTCAAACAATTATTGGTACTAAATGGGTATTCCGGAACAAACTTGATGATCAAGGCAACATTGTTCGAAATAAGGCAAGGTTAGTAGCTCAAGGGTATTGTCAAGAAGAAGGTATTGACTATGATGAAACTTTTGCACCGTAGCACGTTTAGAAGCTATTCGTATTTTACTTGCCTATTCTTGTTTCAAAATTTCAAACTTTACCAAATGGATGTTAAATCCGCTTTCTTAAATGGTATTATTCAAGAAGAAGTCTATGTAAAACAACCTCCGGGTTTGAAAATTTTTCTAGGCCTAATGATGTTTATAAACTTAAAAAGGCTTTGTATGGTTTAAAACAAGCACCCCGTGCATGGTATGATAGACTTAGCTCTTTTCTTTTGCAAAATGGTTTTACAAGAGGTAAAGTTGATACTACACTCTTTGTTTTTGAAAAAGGGCAAGATTGTTTACTTGTGCAAATTTATGTTGATGATATTATCTTTGGTGCTACTAATGAATCTTTGTGCAAGAAATTCTCCAAGTTAATGCAAGGTGAATTCGAGATGAGTATGATGGGGGAGCTAAACTTTTTCTTGGACTTCAAATTAAGCAATGCCAAGAAGGTATTTATATTTCTTAATCTAAGTATACAAAAGAACTTTTGAAGAAGTTCGGCATTGAAGAAGGAAGAACCGTCTCGACTTATGGCAACCAATGTCAAAATTGACAAAGATGAAAAAGGCAAGACGGTTGATGAATCCAAGTATCGAGGTATGATTGGTAGTTTACTTTATTTAACCGCTAGTAGACCGGACATTCTTCATGCCGTATGCCTATGTGCTCGTTTTCAAAGCAATCCAAAAGAATCTCATATGAGTGCCGTTAAACGGATTTTTCGATATTTGAAAGGCACTATTCAATATGGTTTATTTTATCCAAAGAATGAAATCTTTTCTCTTAAAGGTTATAGTGATTCGGACTATGCGGGTAATATTGATGATCGGAAAAGTACTTAGGATCATGTCAATTTTTAGCGATTGCCTAGTTTCTTGGTTTTCAAAGAAGCAAAACGTGTTTCTCTTTCAACGGCCGGCCGAATATATTTCCGCCGCATTTTGTTGTACTCAACTTCTTTGGATGAAACAAACCTTAGCGGATTACAAATGCTCTTTTGAAAACGTACCTATCTTTTGTGATAATGTATCCGCTATAAATATTGCTCAAAACCCGGTTCATCATAACCGTATACTAAACATATTGAGATTCGACATCATTTTCTAAGGGATTGTGTTTCAAAACGAAAAATTGAGATATCGTTTGTGCCATCTCAAGATCAATTAGCGGACATTTTTACAAAACCGCTAACTTCCGAGACTTTTGCATCAATACGAGCTCGGTTAGGCATAATGCATATTGAATGAGGTCTACGTTTGCATTTTGCATGTTTTTAAAACTTAGGGCGAAAAATCGGATTTTTGGTTGAAAATTCGGATTTTGAAAATTTTGTCAAACAGGTGGTGAAGAGGTTGAGGGCTGGCAGGTCGCCCTCAACGCCGACCGTCGCCCTCAACCACGACCGGTCGCCCTAAGCCATTTTTTTGGTTTAAAATCGTTCTGTCTTCAAAGATTAGTCATTTTCACTCATTTTGGCCATTTTTCGTCCCTTTGCCAAATTCACACTTATTTCACTCAAAATTTGTTTTCATGAATTCAATTCATATCATACACCTTATATGGCTTGTTTATTATCATCATCGCTCATCTTTACCGATCGAATGGTAAGAATTCTATTCCTTTTGCTCAAATGGGTTGACCCTTGAGTTTATGGCCTTTCTTGTATATTACTTGATGAAATTATTTTATGATCATGATGAGCTTAGTTGTTATGCTGTATTGTATGATGATTGGTATGATTTGGTGATGAAAATTTTTGGCTTGGATCATTTACAAGGGCTATATACAACTCTTTTTATTTTTCACGCCCACAAGGTGTTCGATGAATTGTCGCAATGAATTGTTCGACTTCTACATGACTCTTATGCTTTCATATGTCTTATATACTTATTGAGATCCTGTCTTGACACTTAAAACGAGCTTATGGATATCAAATGATACTTTTCTCCCATTTTTTTTGGATTATAAGCTTATCTTCTCGAATGGTTGATAAATCGTCTCTTTGGCGCACTTTGATATATTTATATGATGTTTTTATTGTCCTAACATTCTTTTTGATGATTCCAAAGGGGGAGAAACAGGAAAATGGCTCGTTAGCTCAAAGAAGCTAATAAAAGCTCGAAATAGAAGCTATAAGCTATGGCTTGTTAAGGCCATAAGTTGTGAAGAAAACTCAGTCCAATGACTGTTTTATGAACTTGTTTGCATGGATAATAAGTATTTATAACAGGGGGAGCTTCTAAGCTCATGGAGTTATTGTTTATTTTGTAAAAGCTTGTGCTTCTAGCTTATGCAATATTTCTTCTTAATATGCTTGTTGATAGGGGGAGCTTTTGAAAAATGTTTTTAAACGGATAGTTTACTCATAAACCGGAAAATTATTTTGTTTTTCGAAATCGTCCTCTTGAAAATTGTTTTGGTTTGTAATCATCAAAAAGGGGGAGTTTGTTAGATAAATGTTTTTATCATGATTTTGATGATTTTGTTCAAATGAGTTTTTATACCAAAACAATGTCCCTAAATGTTGTCCCAACACTTCCGATCGTTCTAAAATGTTTTTACTAATTTTTGGAGTATTTCTTGAAGTTAATATTCGTTTTAAAATTGGACAACACTTTTGTTTCAGGCTCGACCGGTCGCCCTATAGGGCAACCCGTACCTGAGTTGAGTTTTGAAACAGAAAATGGGACGTAAGAAAAAAAAAAGCGTGGCGACCTAGACCTCTAATTCAAGATTACAACTCTATGAAACCAATACAAAGATTGAGTGCAAGTGTAATCAAGAATCAAAAAGCCTAGACCTCAAAGATGTGCAAGTGAAAGTACTTAGGCTATTACAACAAGAATGTAAAAATGAAAGCTTGAACAATTTGCGATTTCTTATTGTGTGTTTTGCTTGTATGTGTTGTGTCTTGTGTCTTCAATTCATCCTCTATTTATAGGGAAGTCTTCACCAACATAGACTCCTCTATCTTCACTTTTGTCTACAAAAAGAAGATCACAAGATGTAGAAATATTGTACAAAAATCAAAAGTAAATCTTGTCAAAAATTTCAAACAAAGATAACTTTGTCATCAAAGAGAATAGCATAGGGCGACCCGGTTGCCTGTTGAAGATTTCGACCGTTTGAAAAAATTAGTGCGATCCAGTGCAGTGTCGTCGTGGGGTCGACCGTCGACGGGGTGCGACCAGTCGCCTAGGGTGCGACGGTCGCCTCACCCTGACGGTCCCCTCCTTCTTTTTTTCTGAGAATTTGTTTCTGTTTCGTTTCGCTTTTATTTTTTCAACTCTTGGTGCGGTCGACCTCCAATATGAAATGTTGTCCGATTTTTATCAAAAATAAACTTCAAGAAATACTCCAAAAAATTAGTAAAAACATTTTAAATCACTTGGGAGTATTTGGACAACATTTATAAACATTGTTTTGGTGTAAAAACCAATTTAAACAAAACCATCAAAAGTGTTGTCCATTTTTATCGAATAATAAATACTAAGAAATACTCCAAAAATTAGTAAAAACATTTTAATCATTTAGGAGTATTTGGACAACATTTATAAACATAGTTTTGGTATAAAAACTCATTTAACCATAATCATCAAAATATTGATAAAAACATTTATCTAACAAACTCCCACTTTTTGATGATTACAAACCAAAACAATTTTAGGAAGTTGATGTTAAAACAAAACAAGTTTTCCGGTCTAAAACATCAATCCATTATAAGCAAGATTTATCATAAGTACAAACACACAAGGATAGGAGCAAAGATTTTTCAAAATCATTTTTGCACAAGCTCCCCCTATCAATATGCATATCAAGAACAAGTATACAAGCAACAACTAAAAGCTTAAAGCTTAGTTTTTACAACTTAAGCTTGAATATCATGAGCTTATAAGCTCCCCCTGTCACAAAAGCATCATAAGTCAAGTATAAAAGTCCATAATACATCACATGGACCAAGTATAATCCATAGCTTTTGGCTTTTAAGAGCTTTAGCTTATAGCTTTTCTTGCGAGCTTATTTACGCTTCTTTGAGCTTATGAGCGTTTTTCTTGTTTCTCCCCCTTTGGAATCATCAAAAAAAATGTTAGCACGATAAAAACATCATACAATTATATCAAAGTGCGCAATTTTATAGATTTATCGAGCATATTGAGCATATAAGCTTAAATTCCGAATAAAAGGAAAAAATTGCTCATTTGATTTGTAAAAGCTCATTTGATTGATAAAACATGTTCTCTATAAACTTATAAGACTTTTCAAATCAAGAGAATCATGTAGGTGATGAATTTTTCATTGAGACATTTTGTCGAACACTTTGGCGTGCATTGAATAAAACAAGAGAAATATAACGCCTTTGGGATTCGTTTAAGCCAAAAATTTTCATCACCAATTTCAATACCACAATATACATTCATCATCAATCATCATAAACAACATATTAATACAAGAATTTCAACAATATATCAAGATACAAGCACATTCTCTGTTAGATAAATGTTTTTATCATGATTTTGATGATTTTGTTCAAATGAGTTTTTATACCAAAACAATGTCCCTAAATGTTGTCCCAACACTTCCGATCGTTCTAAAATGTTTTTACTAATTTTTGGAGTATTTCTTGAAGTTAATATTCGTTTTAAAATTGGACAACACTTTTGTTTCAGCTCGACGGTCGTCGCCCTAGGGCAACCGTGCACTGAGTTGAGTTTTGAAACAGAAAATGGGACGTAAGAAAAAAAGGCGGGCGGCCGACTGGTCGGCCGAGGTGGGCGGCGGTGTGGTCGGCCGTCGGCCGGCGGGCGAATTGCACTGCAAGTTGGATTTTTGTTCCAGACTCTCTGTTTCGTAAAAACGTCAAGGGCGGCAACTTGATAAAGTCACAGGTGGGCGGTCGCACTCCCCTTCGACCGGTCCCCTGTGTAAAAATTCGCGAGAATTCAATTTCAATCTTATCTCTGCGACCGGTCGAACCCCATGTTTTGATGACAAAGAACTATTGCGTTTTTTTGATGACTTTTCCCTATTTTGTGGGATTGATTTCTAACAACTATATTGATGATTTTAAATGGTTTCTTTTGCAAAGAAATCACTCCCCAAGGAGGAGCCAATGTCTGGAAATCAAAGCCAAGACCTCTCCTATAAATAGAGGCTTCATTCAAACAACAAGATACAACACTCTATACAAGCAAAGAGCAAACAAAGCAAACACTTTCATATATCTTGTTGTATTAGCCTTAGCACTTTCACTTGCACAATTTTGAGGTCTAGGCTTTCAATTCTTGATTACACTTGTACTCATATTGTATCAATCATTATTGAGTTGTAATCTTGATTTTGGTCATCATTCAACACAAGACATCCTTGTGAGTATTCTTGTGGTAAGAATACACTTGGGTGATCTAGGTGATAGGTGTTTGAAGGTTGTGGTAACCTTCAAAGGTGTTGTAAAGAGGTTGTGGTAATCCTCAAGGTGTTGTAAGAGGGTTGTGGTAATCCTCAAGGTGGTGTAAGAGGATTGTGGTAATCCTCAAAGTGGTGAAGGAGGGTTGTGGTAATCCTCAAGGTGTTGTATTAATTTTTGGTAAATTAATAAAATCTTTTCTTTCTTTTTGAAATCCATCCCAGGAGATCTTTGGGGTGGTAGAGGATTAGGCCCTAGGTGGGTTGAACCTCTTTAAATCAACGAGTGTTGTTTACATTCCGCACCTTTATTATTGTCTTTGAGCATTCGGTTCGAAAAAAGAGGGCAAAATCGAAAACCGAGATAATCTATTCACCCCCTCTAGATTATCGTAGCCACTGGACTAACATTCTCAAGGGTTCAACCCAATTGAGATTAAAAAGAGAAATTCTTACCATCTAATCGGTAAAGATGAACAATGATGATGATAATCGAGCCTCATGAAGTCCAAAATATAAAATGTATGCAAGAAAACAAATTTGAAGTGAAATTTGTGTGGAAAGTGCGTAGGGGACGAAAAATAGACAAGTTGAGCCAAAATGGCTGAAACAGAAAACAGAAACGATTTAAACCATAAAATGGTGAGGGGCGACGGTTGGGGGGTGGGCGGCCGGTCGACGTCATGGGCGACGGCCGGCTTCCCCCAACCAGCCCCAGTGTTCTTTCTGTTTTTCCAAAATCCGAGTTTTTAACCAAAAATCCGATTTTTCGCCCCTAAGTTTTAAAAGCGTGCAAAATGCAATCATAGACCTCATTCAATATGCATTATGCCTAACCGAGCTCGTATTGACGCAAAAAGTCTCGGAAGATAGCGGTTTTGTAAAAATGTCCGCTAATTGATCTTGAGATGGTACAAAAGATATCTCAATTTTTCGTTTTGAAACACAATCCCTTAGAAAATGATGTCGAATCTCAATATGTTTAGTACGGTTATGATGAACCGGGTTTTGAGCAATGTTTATAGCGGATATATTATCACAAAAGATAGGAACACTTTCAAAAGAAATTTATAATCCGCTAAGGTTTGTTTCATCCAAAGAAGTTGTGTACAACAAAATGCCGCGGAAATATATTCGGCCGGCCGTTGAAAGTGAAACACAATTTTGTTTCTTTGAAAACCAAGAAACTAGGCAATCACCTAGAAATTGACATGATCCGGAAGTACTTTTCCGATCATCAATATTTCCCACATAATCGAATCACTATAACCTTTAAGAGAAAAATTTGCATTCTTTGGATAGAATAAACCATATTGAATAGTGCCTTTCAAATATCTAAAAATCTTTTAACGGCACTCACATGAGATTCTTTGGGATTGCTTTGAAAACGAGCACATAGGCATACGGCATGAAGAATATCTGGTCTACTTGCGGTTAAATAAAGTAAACTACCAATCATACCTCGATATTTGGATTCATCAACCGACTTGCCTTTTTCATCTTTGTCAATCTTGACGCGTTTGTTGCCATTGGGGTAGAGACGGTTCTTCCTTCTTCAATGCCAAATTTCTTCAAAAGCTCTTTTGTATATTTTGATTGATAAATATAAATTCCTTCTTAGCATTGATTAATTTGAAGTCAAGGAAGAAGTTGAGCTCTCCCATCATGCTCATTTCAAATTCACCTTGCATTAACTTAGAAAATTTCTTGCACAAGGATTCATTAGTTGCACCAAAAATAATATCATCAACAAAAATTTGCACTAATAAGCAATCTTGCCCTTTTTCAAAATCAAAGAGAGTAGTATCAACTTGACCTCTTGTAAAACCATTTTGCAAAAGAAAAGAGCTAAGTCTATCATACCATGCACAGGGTGCTTGTTTCAAACCATACAAGGCATTTTTAAGTCTATAAACGTCATTAGGCCTAGAAAAATTTCAAACCCGGAGGTTGTTTTGCATAGACTTCTTCTTGAATAATACTATTTAAAAATGCGGATTTTACATCCATTTGGTAAAGCTTGAAATTTTTAAAAACAAGAATAGGCACGTAAAATACGAATAGCTTCTAAACGTGCTACGGTGCAAATGTTTCATCATAATCAATACCTTCTTCTTGACAATAACTGAGCTACTAACCTTGCTTTGTTTTGAACAATATTGCCTTGGTCATCGAGCTTGTTCCGAAATACCCATTTTGTACCAATAATGGTTTGAGATGGAGGACAAGGTACTAATTCCCATACATCATTCCTTTCAAATTGATTCAACTCCTCTTGCATTTCTAAAAACCAATCCTCATCTTCAATGGCTTCCTTAGCATTTTTAGGCTCTTTTTGAGATATAAGAGCTTTCTCGGCAAATTTTCCTCGAGTCATTATTTTATCAAGGGGATCACCAATAATAAGATCTTTTGGGTGGTCTCCCTTAAATTTCAATGCTACGGGAAGATTTGAAGTATCACCTTTATCTTCTTGAGGAACATTTGAGCTTGAAGGTTGATCATTTTGAGTTTCATCTTGAACAATGGGTTCAACAATATCCTCTTCATCACTTTCATCATTGGGTATCCTTTCAACACCGAAGCTTCATTGAATTTGACATGGATGGATTCTTCAACAACCCCACTAGTCTTATTGTAGACCCGATATGCTTTACTCTTGGTTGAATACCTCATAAATATTCCTTCATCGGCCTTAGGATCAAGTTTGTCTAATCGATCCTTAGTATTCAAAATAAAACATTTACATCCAAATATTTTGAAGTAACTAATATTTGGAGTTCTTCCTTTCCAAAGCTCATATGGAGTTTTATTCATTTTAGGACGAATATAAACTCGATTAATGACATAGCAAGCGGTACTTACGGCTTCGACTCAAAAATATTTTGGAAGTGAAAATTCATTTAGCATGGACCAACTCATTTCTTGAAGTGTCCGATTCTTCCTTTCGGCTACTCCATTTTGTTCGGGTGTCCTTGGAGCCGAAAAATTATGACTATATCCCTTGGTTTCACAAAAGACTCTAAATTCGCCGTCAAATTCTTCACCTCGATCACTTGAATAGACTTAATAGTATCTTCCTTTTCATTTTCAATGAGTCTACACAACTTAACAAACTCATTAACGGCATCGCTTTTATTTGTAAGGAATAGAGCCCAAGTATATCTAGAAAAATCATCAACTATAACAAAAGTGTAATGTTTTCCACTTAGACTTGCCGTACCAATATCCCCATACAAATCAAAATGAAGCATTTGTAGGGGTTTGGTATTTCATTTTGGGCTTAAAACTACTCTTAACTAATTTGTTCTTTTGACAAGTGTCACATAAGCCAAGATTTTCAAAATTCAATTTGGGTAGTCCTTTTACATGTTGGTTTTTGTAAATAGTTTGCAAATTTTGTATCCAACATGTCCAAGTCGCCTATGCCATAAACTAATTAAATCATTATTGGCGACAAGACAAGAAACATTTTGACTAACCAAATCACTTGTACAAATTTTGTAAAGATTGCCTTTTCTAATTGCTTTCACAAATAATTTTATCATTTTTGGAAATAAGACATTTTTCTTTATTAAAAACAACATTATAATTTGAATCACAAAGTTGGCTAACACTTATCAAATTGAACTTAAGCCCTTCTACTAAAAGAACATTACTAAAGAGAAAAAGAAGAGTTACCAATTTCTCCATTTCCAAGAATTCTTCCTTTGCCATTGCCGAACATGACCATACCCTCTTCTTGGAACTTGATGTTGGTAAAAAGTTCTCTCTTTCGGTCATATGGCGTGAACATCCGCCGTCCACGAGCCATTTTGAATCTTCCATTGTTGTTATAGCCCCTATAACCTACAAAGGAATTATTTTTAGGTGCCCTATAATTTTGGGGTCCATGGGGTTAGCGCCTTGAGACCTTTAGGTCTCCAATAATAGCTAAAATTATTCTTCAATTTACAATTGCTAGCATAGTGTCCATTCTTACCACAATAAAAACAAGTAATAATACGAGGACTACTAGCATGTACAAAGGTTGGACCCTGGTCTTTTTCTTAAAAGCATTTTGAAAAGGTTTGTAACCAAGTCCTAATTTAGAATGCTCACCTATTTGTGCATTTAAAATTTTTGTGACTTTATCCGTACTTAAATTGAATCGATGCACATCCTTTTTCAAATTTTCAATATCATTTGTGAGCGTTTGTTTTTCGGTTTCAAGAGTACGGACCATAGTGAGAGTAATAGAATGAGCCTTATCAAGAGAATCATAAGTAAATAATTTGTCTTTTTCTATTTGAAGCTCTTTATGCTCCTTTTTCAAATTCTTGTATTTAACAATCAAATTTTGAAACTCATTTTGCAATTCATCAAAATCACATTGTAATTCATCAACTAGGGAAGAAGATGAAGCATTAGAGCGCACCTCGGTATTTTCATCGCCTATGGCCATAAGACCATGTTCGGATTCTCCTTCCTCGTCGGTTGTTTCAAGTAATTCATCCCAAGTTTTGACGTCCGCATTTAACGCCTTCTTTTTCGGAAAAGGCTTTTCTTCTTTTGTTCCTCTTCCGCTAATTTTGGGCAATCGGCTATGTAGTGCCGGATTTTCCGCATTTGAAACAAGAATTGTCTTTTGGCTTTCTTGCTTTATTTTTATTTACAAATTTTGCAAATTTTCTAACAAGAGTCGCCTGTTTCTTCATCATCCTCATCACTAGCATAATAAACATTATTAGAAGAAGATGTTAAGCCTTTAATAATATTTTGCATCTTGCGGTTTAGAGGTGGATGGTTGAGAATTTTTCTCTCCTCGAGATATACTTCATAAATAAGGAGGTTTCCAATGAGCTCATCAAACTTGAGTGTCTCAAGATTTTGAGCTTCCGTGATTGCCGTCACTTTTTCGGACCATGAGTCGGGAAGGGCATTTAAGACTTTGGTCACCTTATCTTCTTCGGAGATGACCTTTCCAAGAGCCACAAGAGGATTGACAATGTTGTCAAGCCTTTCCACTATTTTTGATATCTTTCACCATCATGCATATTGAAATTTTCAAAGTCTTTCACAAAGATTGTTTTTCTTGCTTGCTTCACTTTCTTTGTGCCCTCATAGATGGTTTCTAATTTTTCCCAAACTTCATGTGCCGACCGTATGCCTCTTATGCGATTATATTCGGTGGCGATAAGAGAGCAATGTAAAATGTTTAAGGCCTTACCGTTTTTAAAGAGAAAGTCTTCTTGTCATTTTCATCGTATTCCTTGAACGGCTTGGGAGTCGTGGTACCATCACTACAAAAAAAGGTTATTTTTTGTGACACATATTTAGATGCGGTCGATAAAACCGCTTAAAACCAAATTTAGTGGCGGTTGTTATTACATTTGTTAATAAAAAAAAGATATATATAGTAGCGATTTATTCATCTGCGGTTAATCGAACCGCAGGAAAATACACGCGGTATTGTTTAACCGCACTAAAGAAATCACTCTTTGTTTATTTAAGTTAAAAATTAATAATTATTATTAGAAAAAAGGGGTCCTGACTTATAGAATTAACTCGTAGTAAACTAGTAATTTGTTTTCTCTCACAAATCGATGGGTCTTCTCTTCTCTCTCTCCGTCTCCCGCCGCTGCCACCGCTCAGCCCTCCCGCCGTTGCCGCCGCTTAGCCCTCCCGCCGCCACCGCCACCGCCATTGGTGACCAGCGATCTACCACCGTATATGAGGCGCTTGTGTCTTGTGAGAGGAAAGCCCTTAGCTCAAACCCTAAGCACTTACATGCATCTTATATTGATTAAAAGAAAAAAGGTTAGATGTAATTTTTGATCTGAGGCTTTGATTCACTATCTTCAATTTTCAAATCTAATTATTTGAAAAAGTAAACGCCTCCTGAATGTTCTACTTGGTTTGCTTGCTCTAGAGCACTCATTGCAAAGTCTTGTGAATGTATATTTATTGCAAATTACTTAAAACAAAAGAAGTTTTGCAAATCCTTTTTTTACCTTTGTTTTATATATATGTGTGTGTGTGTGTGTGTGGGTGTCGCTGTATATTTTTCTTTCTTTTTTTCTTGATTACGGTAATTTAATGAGTAAATATGAAACAGGATGCTAGATTTATTGGATGGCGAAAGTACCGCCAGTGCTGGAAGAAAAAGCA
This sequence comes from Rehmannia glutinosa, assembly GCA_016081115.2. NCBI lineage: Eukaryota > Viridiplantae > Streptophyta > Magnoliopsida > Lamiales > Orobanchaceae > Rehmannia > Rehmannia glutinosa. The sequence goes on from CM071934.1 coordinate 17,401,074, forward strand.
TCTTACATTTCAGGTACAAGCTTATTTTCCTGATAATATATACTAGTTTATCTTGATTTAGCAATTAACGCACAAATGAACTATATTACGTGTTGGATAACTTTTGATAAGTGACGTTAGTGTTTGTCCCTTTTGTGTCTCTGTTTAACTATTTCTGTTTGAATTTTTCCATTGGTCTGCCCGCTCACTTATTTTCATTTTATTAAATTAATTTGCTATATTAGTGATGTTTATGTTACCTGGAGACAAAGTAATTTGTATAATTTGTTTCATAAAGAAAAGACATTTAACTTGCAGTCCCTCTCTAAATATTGCTTGTATTTAGTTTCATCAGGAAAACGTTTATGATTTTCAAGTGATTCGTGATGGGTATATCTTTGATTGAGTTGCCACGAAATACAACTTTTATCTTGATAAACAGCAACTTTACTTTACTTACACTCTAAAACTTTTACAGGGAATCTATTATTGAAGAAACAAACCAGTTGTTCCTGTTGAGTTGTGCCCTCTATTGAAGATTTATAACAAATTTTGCTTGTCAGGTAACTTCTGTTCATTAGTTCTTTTTGATTAAAATCCCATTGATCTTGTTTTATCAAATATATCCACATTATTACAATCTTGAAATATAGGTATCAGCATTAATACATTTGTCTTGGGGACATGGATGTTCTACTGTCAATAACTATTTGTTTTGTTTAAGATTATCACAGACATGTACAGGATGTCTATTGAAGAAAAATCTTGAAATATAGGACAATCTTGATAAACTGCATCTTTTACAGGGAGTCTTTGTTATTGAAGAAAAATTCCAGTTGCCCCTGTTGAGTTGTGCCCTCTATTGAAGACATTATAACAAATTCTGATTGTCAGGTAACTTTTGTGCATTAGTGTTTTTACTAAATTTCCCTTGTTTGTCTAAGGTATGAGTATTTTGGTCTATTACTTCGAAAAAATACTGAATCTAGAAAGCATCAATCAAGTTCCACATAGTAGTGGATCTAAAAGCTTTTGCAAGAAGACGAGCTGAAATGGTACATATTTTTTCTTCTTTTGTGTTGGTTAGTTTAATGATTATAGTCTCTTATTAATAAACAAATTGTCGTGTAAGGAATTTGAGCTTGGGCGTAAAGTTGATCGTACTTTATATCTGTTAACATTTATGATGTTTATTGTTCATCTATATGTCTCAATTTCCTGTTAATTATGTTGTTCTTCGTTTATCGATACTGGTTTTACGCGTAATGGAGTTCCGTTTTGATTTCTTGGATTTGTGTGCTAAGGAATTTTGATTTTCTAGTTTTCCTTTTTTCTATTTCTCCCCTGAAAAACTTGTATTGTTGTCAAATAGATCATGTTTGATGAATTTTTTATGGTGGTATTTGTTTCAGGCGGTTTTGGGGCTTCAGGCCTTAAGATAAAGAACTTGGATTTCGGTTCTGTGAGGCCCAAATTGAGAACATTGCAGTCTTTGCATGGTTTTAAGGACTTAAAAATTGTTCGATTTGATGGTTTAGTTTTGTCGCGTAGATCACAGAAGCCAATAATCGGGTGTCGAATTTCAGCTACTGAAGTTGATTGTGAGTTGATATTCTGTGAATTTATTCTGCTCCGCTTATGGCACTAGCCTTATGGCATTAACCTTGCTTGTTCTGTTGTTGAAGTAACTGTGTTCTGTTTAGTTCTATTGTTAACATTTAGTGAAATTTTTTATTTAATATAATGAACTCATAAAGAGAATCAATTTAAAATGCTAATTTATTGATGTGAATATCTATCTGAGTGATGTTTGTATGGCATCCATAATAATATAAGTACTGAAAGGTGAAACTCAGCAGTCATCATTAAGTTTGTTCATTATTTATTCGCCATACGATTTTAGGATTAGGTGTTATGAAATTACAGAATTTGTATGTTAATGATAAACGTGATTCATCTGGCAAGAAAACTTTGCACTTAAAACTCCTTTGTTTTGATTATCGATTCACTTAAAGCCAAAATATGTGGATATATAAGTTTAGTTTTTTTTTGGGTTTTGGATATTAGTACTTTTGAAAGTTAAATAGATCAGATGTAAGTATGATTGCTTGCTCTCATATCAAGAAGAGGCGTTTAGTACAGTAGTACTCGTTACTAATGGCAAAATCGGGGAAGGGACGTCCTGTTATTTATTTGACACGTACTGGTATTGTAATGAAATTATGTGTAGGACATATCACATAATTCTGTTACACCCTTCATTATTTCTCTTTGTAATCCAGCTTTTTTCTTTCAATAAGTAACAGCGAATGCCGATGTGGAGGATAAATCTGAAGAAACTAAATCAACTGATGCAGTAAGCACGCTTATCCCGAATGCTTTTGAGGTAAGTTGCTTTTATTTGCATGACCAATGATTCTGATGTTTATTGATCACCTGATTATTGCTTTATTTATCATTCTGTGGTCTCATATCTACAATCATGGAAAGAAAAATTCTGAAAACTAGTTTTGAAGAAATAGACAAGTAGTTAACTATGACTTAAAATATTTGGAAACCGCTGTTTACTTATCTTAGATAACAAAGACGCTCTTGATCGAAAACTTCAATGACAATTAACAAGCTCTTGATCGAAAACTTGTGTAAGGAATGTGTGGTTTCTTTTCTTTTTTCCAGTATGCTGTCAAGTTTTTGTGAACCAACCAGTATGCTATAGATTTTATTGTATATTTATTGTCATGTTGGTTGCTTCTTGACATGAGAATTAGAATTATAGAATTATAAGTTATGAGGTATAATATTATAATTTGGTTTCAATTGCAGGCACAGAGAAGACGATGGTCATCCTCTAGTCATGATATAAATGAGAATTTTCATTTGCGTAATGTTGCATATATTGCTATTGTATAAGAACATATACTTTTGTAGATGGTTTTTAGTGATTGTAATGTAATGTTTTTGACTTTATGATGTTATTACAGTTTATAAGACTTTTACATAATTGGATGATATTATGACTTTGTCACAATTATGTGACACATCTGTCACATAGTTGAATAAAAACTATGAAGAAATTTTATAAAAATATTAGTGGTAGCTGTTACAACTACATGCATTTTAGAAATGAGAAATTATAGTAGAATTATATTTGCGGTTCACATAACCGCTGCCCTTTTTCCATCCGTTCTTTTCTATTCGTGGCGGTTTGGAACCGCTGTAATGTTAAAATTAGCGGCGGTTTGGAACCGCAATGTTAAAATTAGCGGCGGTTTGGAACCGCTAAAAACCATTTGCTAAAATATTTAGTGACACAATTTCAGCGTTTGCGATAAAAATCTGCTTGCCGCTAAATCTCTCGCGACACTGTATGGACGGATTGCAAACCGTGCGAAATACTTGGCGGCGGTTTTAAACCGCCGTAATATTTAAAATAAACCGCCAAAGTAGTTTTTTTGTAGTGCATCCTCCAATTTTGTTGTTGGTTGAGCAATTCCTTCAATGACCATATTCCAAATATCAATTCCGCACTTGTAGAAAGCACTCCATGCGGTCTTTCCAAAATGCGTAGTTATTGGCGTCAAATAGTGGTGGCTTGTTGGTGGAGGCGCGGTGGTGAGATAAGCTTCATTCGTAGCCATGGAACTTTCCTCTTTACTCGGAACAAGCTAGCCAAAGAGTTTGGCTTTGATACCACTTGTTAGTCCAGTGGCTACGATAATCTAGAGGGGGTGAATAGATTATGCCGATTTTTCGCAAATTACCCCTTTTTCGAATCAACAAGCAAATGACAAGAATGTAAATGCGGAAATTAAACAACACTCGTTGATTTAAAGAGGTTCAACCCACCAGGGCCTAATCCTCTACCACCCCAAAGATCTCAGGGATGGATTTCAAAAAGAAAAAAAGATTTTATTAATTACCACAATTAATACAACACCTTGAGGATCACCATAATCCTCTTACAACACCTTCAAGGAGATTACCACAATCTCCCTTCACCACCTTTGAAGAGTACCACACTCTTCAAACACCTATCACGTAGATCACCCAAGTGTATTCTTACCACAAGGATGTCTTGTGTTGAATGATGGACAAAATTCAAGATTACAACTCTATGAAACCAATACAAAGATTGAGTGCAAGTGTAATCAAGAATCAAAAAGCCTAGACCTCAAAGATGTGCAAGTGAAAGTACTTAGGCTATTACAACAAGAATGTAAAAATGAAAGCTTGAACAATTTGCAGATTTCTTGTTGTGCGTTTTGCTTGTATGTGTTGTGTCTTGTGTCTTCAATTCATCCTCTATTTATAGGGAAGTCTTCACCAACATAGCTCCCCTATCTTCACTTTTGTCTACAAAAAGAAGATCACAAGATGTAGAAATATTGTACAAAAATCAAAAGTGAATCTTCTGTCAAAAATTTCAAATATCATAACTTTGTCATCCTGAGAATAGCATAGACGACCAGGTTGCCTGTTGAAGATTTCGACCGTTTGAAAAAATTAGTGCGATCCAGTGCAGTCGTCGGGGGGTCGGCCGGTCGACGGGGTGCGACGTCGCCTCACCCTTGACCGGTCCCCCTCTTTCTTTTTCACATAATTTGTTTCTGTTTCGTTCTGTTTCATTTTTTCAACTCTTTAGGTACTGGTCGACCTCTTATGCAACCGGTCGACCTCCAATATGAAATGTTGTCCGATTTTTATCAAAAATAAACTTCAAGAAATACTCCAAAAAATTAGTAAAAACATTTTAAATCACTTGGGAGTATTTGGACAACATTTATAAACATTGTTTTGGTGTAAAAACCAATTTAAACAAAACCATCAAAAGTGTTGTCCATTTTTATCGAATAATAAATACTAAGAAATACTCCAAAAATTAGTAAAAATATTTTAAATCATTAAGGAGTATTTGGACAACATTTATAAACATAGTTTTGGTATAAAAACTCATTTAACCATAATCATCAAAATCTTGATAAAAACATTTATCTAACACACAGAAGGAAATGTGTATGAAGATTCTAAGAAGTCTCCCAACTGAGTGGGATATGAAAGTCATGGCCATGAGACACTCCATGGACCTATCAAAGACATCCAATCATGAGCTATTCTCGATCTCAAAGCCTACGAATTTGAGGTGAGTAGAAAAGACCAAGAGGAGACAATTTGTGCCAAAACAATTTGCTTCTAATTGTTAAGGATGGCAAGAGAGCCGAGGTCAAAGAAGTCATTGACCAAGAGGAGATAGCCCTGATGGTTAAAAGGTTTAACAAGTTCTTCAACAAGAATTACAAGAGAGGCAAAGGTGAATCCTCCAGGAAGACACTCGGCTCTCCTCCAAGTCAAGGGAAGATAGACCACCCAAAGAGAGCGAGCATCAAAAAGTTGAATATCAAAGAGTCGACAATCCAAGGATGGAAAGAACTAATCAAAAGGTTGAAAATCTATCTTTGGGCGCATGCAACCCGGTCACTATGCCATTTATTGCCCATATCCTCGTAGTCAACAAATACAGGAATGAAGAGAAAAGAAAAGTCTTGAGAGAAAGAAGACAAGAAAAGAGAAAGGCAATGTTGGGCAGAGACTGGCCGAGACAAGCTCAAAAGACACTTGCGAGACTCGGAGAGTAGTGAAGTCGACTACTCAAGTGACTCGAAGAAGAAGCCTTGATCCGTCTAATGGCCAAAGAACAAGACCAACCCGACCAAGAAGATGAGGTACACTCTAACTCATCACACTCGGGTTCTAGTGACAATGATTGCGACACACACACTTCATCACCCAGCGATCCTTATGATTCATTAGGCAAAATGATGAAAGACTTTGAACACATTAAATCCTCACACACACTACTAAATGAGGAAAACAACCTCAAGAAGAGCAAAACTCACGGTGACTAAGGAGCCGAGTACTCTAAGTCACATACCGATGAGAATAAAAGTCTAAAGGCCGAAAATGCTAAGTTAATAGCGAGAGATAGTGCTATAGAAAAGAGGGAGAATGACCTCAAAAATGTGATTGCCTCATTCACTAAGGCATCTAAATCTTTGGATGATCTTATTATGAGTCAAAGAGAATGTGGAGATAAGACAGGCTTAGGGTTTGATTTTCTCGTGCAATGTCAAGCTCCAAAAGTGATTTTGGAAAAATGATCTTCAAGTAATGAAGCATCTCAAAATCCAAAACTCCAAATGGTGCACACACATTTATTCCAAAGCACAATCACAAGCAAACTGGCCTTGGTTATAAAGGAAAAGGAAAAGCGACTGATTGAGTGTCTTTGAAAGGACGGTGAGAAGAAATCGGTCGAGTTCTCAAAGAAACTCCAAACAGAAATACTCGTAAAGAAGAAACAGAGCTACCAAAAGCCCGGAAGTTCTATAAAAGGAACACATATGATGGGAATGGTAGAAAGTACCCAAGCCAAGCCGATTAGAATAACGAGAACTATCAAAGAAAGACCATGGAATATAAGCCTAAATGGAAAAGGCCAGAACTCAAAGAAAGGCCATTCCAAAGGCATAAGAGCTATCATCAGCACACATATGCACCTAGGCACTACACTCAGAGATATCACAACTACCCAAAGAAGGCAATTGCTAAAACACATACATAGGCATACAGACAAAAGAGACAGCTGTATGAACCTAAAATCCCCAAGCAATTTGCTAAAATTAATTATGATTATGGCACTGATAGATGGCAACCTCTTAGAGTCAAATCATTTGGCTATAGGTTGGTTGGATCATCTTACAATACTAACCCCTCAGGACCCAGACAAATATGGGTACCTAAAACCTAATTTCCTTGATTGCAGGTTCAAGGAACAGGTGAGTGCCAAGGAACCTGGTAAATGGATAGTGGTCATTCCCGGACACATGACAGAAACAAGAAAAATCTGTCAAAATTCAAGGAGGTTAGAGGTGCAAAAGTCATATTTGGAGGAAATGAAGCTCCAGGAGAAATAAGAGGCATTGGATCCATCAAGAAAAATGGATTAGAAATTACAGATGTTGCATATGTTGAAGGCCTCAATTTCAACTTACTAAGCATAAGTCACTCTGTGACAAAGGGCTATAATGTTGGATTCAATATGGGAGTGTGTCAAATCAAGAACATTGAATCTAATGAAGTAGTATTGCAAGGATGCGAGACAAAAGAACATGTATGTGGTAGATTGGTCAATGCAACACCAAGCACTTGTCTGCTAGCAAAAGCACGATTGAATCAAGTTGGTTGTGGCACAAGAAACCGAGTCACCGAACTTCAAAACAATTAACAAGCTTGCAAGGAGCAATCTTGTGGAAGGACTTCCGGACTCGATATACAAGAAGGAGAGTGTATGTGATGCATGCTAGATGGGAAAGCAAATCAAATCATCATTCAAAGAAAAGACATGTCCATCTTCAACAAGAATATTGACCGCTACATATGGATCTATTTGGTCCATTGAACCACTAGCATAAGTGGGAAGAAATACTCCTTGGTGGTATTAGATGACTACTCAAGATACACATGGACAATATTCATGTGTAAGAATAAAGAAACTCGCAAAAACTACCACGATGATGAAGAAAATCCAAAATGAGAAGAGTCAAACCATTATCAAAATAAGCTCCGCTGGAGGAACTGAGTTTGTCAATGGTGTAATAACTCAATATTGTGTTGAAAATGGTATTGGTCATGAATTATCAGCTGCAAGGACTCCACAACAAAATGGAGTTGCAGAAAGAAGGAAAAGAACTCTCAAAGAAGAAGCAAGGACCATGTTAGTCAAGACAGGATCGCTTAAAAGATTTTGGGTCAAGCAATAAACACAACATGCTATACTCAAAATAGATGCATGATAAACAGACGTGACAAAGACTCCTATGAGATTTGGATGGGGAGAAAGCCAAATGTTGCATACTTTAGAATATTTGGATGCAAATGCTTCATACATAACAATGGCAAAGATAATTTAAAGGCTTTTGATGCTAAAGCGATGAAGGTATCTTCTTAGGATACTCAAATTTAAAGCAAAGTCTCAGAGTGCTCAACAAGAGGACAATGGTTACTGGAAGAATCCATTCATGTGGTGTTTGATGAACCCAATGTAAATGGAGAAGACATTGAAGAATGAAGAATCGGTGATAATTTGAATCACCCAACCATGCGAGAAGAGTCCCTATGTTGTTGAAGTTGGAATTATAAACCCGGATGAAGATGAGATAGCCGAGTCTCAAAGACAACCGGGAAATATGCGCTAAGTGATGATGATAGAGTGATCAAAATAACACACCATTTGCAAGATGATCAATCGATTAACTTACTCCAACCTCGATGTAAGATGGTGAGAGACCATCCACGAGAACTAATCATTGGAGATGTAAGAGAAGGTGTAAAAACCAGATCGAACCCAACAAGAAGCTATGTTCACTTGTTTCATCTCACAAATAGAGCCAAAAGATGTGTCACAAGCATTGGATGACACACATTGGATTCAAGCCATGCAATAAGAGTGAATCAATTTGAAAGAAACAAAGTGTGGGAATTGGTTCAAAGACCTACCCATCAAAATGTTATTAGCACTAAATGGGTGTTGAAACAAGATGAATGAGGAAGGTTCGTGGGTATGAAACAAAGCAAGATTGGTAGCCAAAGGGTATTGCAAGAAGAAGGAATAGATTTTGATGAAACATTTGCTCTGTAGCAAGATTGGAAGCCATAAGGATGTTTCTTGCCTATCTTTGCTCACAAGAACTTTTTGTATATCAAATGGATGTAAAGAGTGCATTCCTTAATGGGTTGGAGGAAGAAGTATATGTTGAACAACCTCCAGGATTTGAGCGAAGACTCTTGGAGATAAAGTATACAAACTCAAGAAAGTTTTATATGGATTGAAATAGGCACCAAGAGCATGGTATGATACATTATCACAATTCTTGATTGAGAACGGATTTACAAAAGACAAAGTGGATAGAACACTTTTGTAATTCAAGATGGGAAGAGTATCTTGCTTGTTCAAATATATGTGGATGACATCATCTTTGGATCCACAAACAAAGAGTCATGTGTGATAAATTCTCAAATCTTATGCAAAGCAAATTTGAAATGAGCATGATGGGAGAGCCGACATTCTTCCTTGGACTCCAAGTAAAACATCCGAAGGATGGAACCTTCATAAGTCGACAAAATATACCGGAGATTTAATGAAGAAATTTGGCATGGAAGAGAAGTCTTCGTGAAAATACCAATGAATACATCATCAAAATGGATATGGATGCGGATGGCAAGCCTGTGGATCAAACAAGATCTGAGCACTTATGGATCATTGCTCTATCTCAAAGAAGACCAAAGCGGGCGGACATCACCTTTCTTTGTAGGTGTATGTGCAAGATTTCAATCTGCTCCAAAAGAAAGCCACATGATTGCAAATGCCTAAGAGAATCTTGAGATATTTGAAAGGAAGCAAGAAGTTGGCTTATGGTATCCAAAGGAAGGTGGATTCAAGCTAATTGGGTATTGGACTCGACTATCTTTGGATGTAGAGTTTGGGGAAGAGTACCTCGGCACATGTCAAATGCTTGAAATAGTCTAATTTCTGGTTTAGCAAGAAGCAAAATTCAATAGCCACCTCCACGACGAAGAATACATAGGCTGGGTACCAATTTGTTGTGCCCAAGTCTTACGGATGAGACAAAGGTGAGAGACTATGAAGTTGAAGAAAAGGAAATTCCAATTATGTGTGATAACACAAGTGCAATTGCAATCACTCAAAATCTGTGTTGCACTCAAGAACAAAGCACATTGATGTCGATATCACTTCATAAGAGATCATGTTGAAAAGAAGGACATCACCTTGGAATATATCTCAATCGATAAACAAGTTAGGCGATATATTCACAAAACCATTATGTGAATCGAGATTTGAAGAACTCAAGCATGAATTAGGGTTAATTGAGTGAGTTAACACTCGTAAGAGAGTCAAAGAAAAGAGATGGAACATGAAAAGATGAAAAAGGGTGAACTCTTAAATCACTAAGTGAATCACCAGATCGGAGAATCAATCGTCAAGTTAATCGACGGTGAGTACCTATGTGCAAAGAGAGAAGAGTTAAATCGGCTAAGGAATAATTTCGAGTCATTTATGAGCAAAGTGACAAAAACGCAATCGTTTTTACTAAGCGGGAATGTTTTTAAGAATGACGTCAAGATAATTGACGCGTGTCTGAGTCAAAAGCCGCACACCAAGCTTATGATTGGATATAAATCTTTGCCGCATTAAATACGAGAAATTAAATGTTAATCGGCGTGCAAAACCGAGCCGTTGATCTTGATCAAATTTCAAAAACCACCCGCACGTCCTTTCATAACCCATACATATATCGTTTCGTCAACTTTCTCTCACTTTACCGAAATGTTCATCTCTCTCTCGAAAGCAAAGAAAGAACTTTCTCTCAAAACCCTCCAAATCCTCAAAGTTCATTTTCCAAGTTTCGTTCGGTAAAACATCGAAAAATGGCATCTACTCATGATTTCGTCAAGTTGGGAAAGCAAATCCACACCGAGTCTCTTGTGGATTTCAACGGCATGATCAAACAAGTCCGACGACACCCTCGTGAAGAAGATTGCGAGAGAAGCTGGAAAAGTCCGGATTAAAACCGTTTTTGACGATGGAGTTTCCGATGACCTACGTGGAAGAGGTCGCGCGATTCTCGTGAAGCGCCAAGTTCACGATGAGGGCATCAAGTCCTTTGTTCACGAGAAAGAGTTCACCATCACGCCAAAGATCCGCGAGAACACATTTGTTGCCCGGCGGAAGAGTCTGAGGAGATTTATGAAACTGATGTTAACCTGGCCGCCTTGCTTGGAAGAAGTAGCCAAGCGGTTCGTCTGCGAAGGTTGTCTACACACCGGTGAGAAGAAGTTTGTTGAAGGAAGACTACCACAAGTTGTTGGATATTGTTGCCAAGTGCATTGATATCAAATTTGGAAGCTATAATCACCGTCCAAAACTAAGTCGATCGTGATGGGCCGCGATCATAGAAGAAAAGAAGGTGAACTAGCCGAGTTTGTATACATCGGACTCGCGGAATATTGGGAACAAATCCTTGAGGAGGATGGACGCGTTTGGAGGATCCGGGATACGGCCTGGTGATTGGCGGTTGATGGAAGTAAAGGAGTCCCTCTTCGACGAGGAAAGGCGTTCCATGTAAACAAGAAGATGTTCGGTCTAATCTCTCGGAGCACTGAGAGGAGAGCTTATGCCAAGAGAGGCGACACGAGTGAGGGGGAATCGGTGGTCCTGAAGAAGCATTTGCTCTCCTCCTCTCCCGGAAGAGAAGGTTGTCCCTGTTTTGCAAAGAAGATTGATGCCCCCGCAAAGAAAGAAGAAGAAAACAAAAGATGCCCCCCGCCTCGCAATCGAGTCACACCGCCTCGCAGCCGTGTGCCCCGCCCTGCAGCCTAGTGGAGAAGGGACCTCAAATACCTTCTCCGATTATCAAGAAAATGAGGATCGATAAGCCGAGACGGCCGACTCTTGAGAAAAAGACAACAAGACACCGGCCCCGCCGCCGGACTCGAAGAAACCATATCCGAGTCGAAATTCCTCCTGGTAAGGACTAAAAGAAGAAGAATCTTCAAGCGTTCCGAGCTTGAGAAACCGATTAGTCACCACTCACCGCAGAGATATCGAGATTCTTTGGAGAAGTAGAGTCTCGTAAATCATTGATGAAACAACCAAATCTCTTTGAAGCCGATTAGAGAGGCACATTGAAGACACACCGTCGGCTTTAACAACCGAGATACAAAAGCGGTGAGAAAGCAAACTCTCCCGCTGCGGGGTTATGTCCCCTCCCGCAACAGACGGACGGCTGGCGAGGTGCGGAGCACAAAGATTGCTACCTTCAATCCCCCGAGCACGAGGGGGAAGAGGGAGAAGATGACAAAGATGATGATGATGTGATGATCCTATCCCCACCATATCCGGACATCCAAAATCGCTGCGAGAATGGAGAAGTGGAAGGCCGAGTCGATCCAGGAACGATTCAAAGACGAGAATTTATTGAAGAAGAAGATGAACTGTTGAACTTTCTCGGATTGACCAATGTGGTCCAAGCACTGGATGAAGAAAATTGCACAGATATCTTGCAGATCTTCAAAGATAAGGAGAAACAGAGATTGGCAGAGGAAGCTGAAGCTCGTGAAAAGGCCAATATATGTCCCTTCACTGGAACCACTGACCATACACATCCTCATCTTGACATCCTCTCGGGAGTGATGAGGATCCCGGACCTTCTTTGCTATAGAAGAATTGGAGACGCGGCCAAGCCATCGCGCGGGAATCCGGGCCCTACATGAGCAACGGTTATTGGAAGGACAGGGAGTCCTCCACTTCACAGCTGGAGATTGATCCGATGGGAGTGGTGCAGCATATTGCCACAGTTGTTGCTGCCACCACTTCCCCTGCTCACTCTAGAAGAAGGTGTTAAGGGAAGTGGCGATGAAACGATGAAACTGGGATTGTGGGGACCCCAGTCGAGCCAACCCCTAATGAAGGTGACTTACTACCTGCCCCAACGACTGAATACTCAAAGGTAACAGCCGGGAGTCCGAGACGAGTGACCCCATTCCAAGTCACTCGGGTGGTGTGCCGGTGAGGGGAAACTCCCTCCACTGCAGCAAGGTCGGAGGATGTTGCAGCTGACTCCACAACGAATCTTGGAGGCGAAGTGGAGAAAGAACGACAATTGAATACACAGCAAGTTGTCACTGACGAAGCTCAGACAGTTATCTGTCTCAGCTGAAGTGCCAACTGCTCTGCAGGCCAATGACGCGTTTGATGCAAAATCGAGGCACATGAAGGAAGCGCCTGGGAGTTAACACTGGCAATGAAAGTGCAATCCATGGAGTTGAGACTCCAGTGGATGCCACCTCAGAAGACCCCAAGACAATTGACACTGTCAAAGGGACTGTCCAAGGCCCCGCTGCAGTTGAGACTGCAGGAGGTAATGAAGGCCGACGGGAGGTTGAGACTTCCCGGGGTAAAGAGACGGAAGCACAGAACATCTCTCCTACTATCATTGATCCATCTGAAAAGGAGATAAGTGCTCTTCACGATTCCCAAGAAAATCCTGATGTAACCTTTCTAGGATCTGAAGGTGAAGACGAAGCTAAGTCATCCCCTATTGCCCATCCAAAAGACTCAGCTGAGGATGTTCTCCCAAGCACGAGTAAGTCCGACCTTAAGGCTACTCGCCAAACCTTTAATTTTGATGATGAGTCACCCTTGGAAATCTCATCATCGTCCGATGACACTTTACTCACCGATATGGCCAAGGACCGGTCAACTCATGTGGAAAAACGGTGAGACCATTTAAATGTTAAGACAAGTGAGGCTCGGCAAAGTCGGGTCAACTCCACAAATGAGACCACCGTGAAACAGTCAATGCGCAGCTCCCAAGTCGTAGCAAGATTGACTCCACCGAGAACTTCACGAGCACAAGTTGTCATTAAGCGATTCCGTTGCGTGATGATTCGATTGAAGAATCATTTTCTTCTCTCGAAGTATCGACCTTCCGAAGAATCACCGAGATCAAGAACGCGTTTCCATAAACCCGATCCTGTTATTCCAATGAGACACCATCGTCCCAATGAGACTTTGACTTTGACGTTGCTTAGCGCCGGTGAGACAAAAGTGACGGTGAGGTTCAAGAAGTTTTCAAGGCCATATTTGTAGAGATAGAAAAGATGGAGAGGCACCAGGCCTCGGTGGACATGAGGTGGATAACCGAGACGCAAATCTTCTTGCTGCGATCGTCTGTGAGGAATAATTGTCGGGATCTCGGGAATGGTGGCAACAACAAACAAACAATGCGCGTGAGAACAAGCTCAATATTTCAGGACATTGTTGATAAATTGCTAGTCCGGGCGGGTGAGAATGCGATACGAAGACAAGAATGCAAGAGAACATCGATCGAATGCATGAATCTCACAAAGACGAGAGAGATGCGGCCTCTGCGTGAATATAATAAGAAAGAGCTCTGCGTAGAGAGGAGAACATGGATAGGAAGTTCACCTCCTCATGGTGAAATGAAGCCGGTGACGGTGAATCGATGCCACCGCTCCGAATTCCGTGCAAAGCATACTCTGCTGTGATTGAAGCATAACTCGCCTATCACCACTTAGACTTCATGATTGCTAGCTTGTTTCGGGGGTTTCTCTCCTTTGATGATGCCAAAAAGGGGGAAGAGGAATACCTAAAGGCGTTGAAAGGATCTGAAGCGAAAAGGAGGACATTTGTGAAGGGAAAGGCAGTGAGGAGCAGAAAAAGAGAGAAGAAGGAAAATCTGTTGAGGGGAAGGTTCGAAAGATATGACCTTGATGATTGCTAAAACCCCCAACAAGGTCTTGTCACAGCTAATATCATCAGCAAACTCCTGTGACTCTGCCGCTCCAACATCCTGCGGTACCCATGGTGAAAAGAGAAAGATAGTTGAAGCGGGGATGAAGGAAGTGGAAGGAAAGATGGATGCCCGAGTTATGGATATTCGAAACAACATGGAGGCATTCCAATGACAGAGACACCTATGCCATTTCGGATGTCGAAACCGAGCCAAGAATCATTGATGAATTCAAGACGTTCGCATCAGGGTTACTTCGCAAATATGTCCATGGCTCGAGCACGGGATTTGTATTGGGAAAAATGCCTCAAGCTATGTGAAGAAGGCGACGACGTGCAGACTCTGCGGCGATCACTCTGCTGGACACTCTGCTGGTCACTCATTTGGGAAAAAGAAGGCCCCAAAGACAATACACGCCCGAGGAAGAAGAGGAAGAAGCGATGGTGGAGGAAGAGGTTTTAGACCTAGACCTGCCCAAAAACATTGAGTATATAGATCCAGGCAAGAAATGAGGGATCTATTGGGGACAGAATAAACGAAGTAGCCAACTGCAAGTGGCTAAGAACAATGTTGAGTATGTGAAGAGGATTGAAGAAGAAAATAGAAGACAAACTCATTTGTGGGAGGAAAGACAAGAAAGAAAAAGAAGAGATGAAGTGCCGAGAAAGGCTTATGAGAAAAAGAAGGCGGTGAAGATGAGAAGAAAAGAAAAAGGTCGAGAAGATGACAGAGTGAAGAAGAAGAGGAAAAAGAAGGAAAGGAAGAAGGAGATGAAGTGTTGTTGTCCACCCCTTCATATATTTTACTATGTAAATACATCTTTATGTAAGTCTTACGTACATCGAATAAAATTGTATAATTTCTATACTTGCATAGATATAAACTGACATGGTTACCTTAAGTTACATTTAAGCTCGATACACTTTGTAAACAGATGTGTAAAGAACAAGAATGTTATGATCAATAAAAGATTGATTCTACGCATACATTTTGTGATTCTACATTGTCAATCACGTATCTTTTCTTTGTTAATTTATTGTATGAATGTTTTAAGTTTTGACATCATCAAAAAGGGGGAAATTGTTGGGAAATTATTTTTAGATTTTGATGAATGCCATGTAAAACTTATAATAGAAAGTTGGCACCCCATTTTTGTTGTAAATTGCATTATAATAAATATGGTGGGGCGAAGTGAGTTAAGTCGGCTATGCCTGAACATGCAAGAAGACAACCGGAGACTAGAAGGATGACTCATTGCAAAGCGGTGAGTGTGGCAAAAGCGAAAGCGAAGACAGAACTCTCATCAAGGTGCGGCTCGGATGCGGATTGAGTGAAATATCGATCAAGTCAACTCAAGAAATGCCCAAGTCTCAAGTTGAAGTGGAGAAGAGTCATCCAATGATTAGAAGGCGACTCGAAGTCACATGGGGAAGTCAAGGAAATGCGGTCAAGTCGAGATAATCGAAAGAGACCCGTTGTAAGTCAAGAGAATTACTTAAATAAGTAATACCTTCATCTCGCCTTTCTTGAAGTGCTCGAGTCCCGAAGCGTGCAAAAGGAATAAACCAATGGGAAGATTTGCACTGTGTCGAACTCGAAAAGCTAAAGACTCATTCATACGAGGAAATGTCAAATTCAAGGATCGCAACAAGACAAGCCAACGACCACAAGTGTCTTTTGAAAATTAACCTATCTCTTCAACGGGCAAATTTTCAAAAGAACACTATAAAAAGGCCGAGGATTTTATTTGAGAAATGGTGAACCCTTGTTACTCGGAACTTTCAAGCTATCATTCAAATCAGTAACTGAAATATTCTCAAATCATTCAAGTTCAATCCTCAAGCCTACACTCACGAAGAAAATCAATCCAACACTCACCTGTGAAGGAAAGACGACTTCAATCGGTTGAAGAGGAAACATTTGAAGAATCAAGGGGTCTACATTCCACGGAGGATTGTAGGAAGGTTCAAGGTCGAACAGTCTCAAGTTTTGGAGGGCTTCGTGATCAAATTCAAGAAGCTTGAGCAAGTGGGTCTGTAGTAGCAAGCTACCCCTGTGAAGAAGGTCGTCACGAGCTTTTGTGTGACCAAGGCATCTCGGTCGAGTCCCAAAGGATCAAGTCATTTGTGTGATCAAGACTTGCATCCGGACTACATTAACCACTTTGTATATTGATCAATACTTAGTGGATTCCTCCAAGAGTTGGAGAAGAGAGGAGTAGAAGAATTACCCCATCTTGAACCTCTATAAAAATCTATTGTGTCATTTACATTTCAAAGACTTTAATTTTCGCACATTACTTTAATATCACGATAAATTTGCTATCCAATTGATAATCAACAAAGTGCTAAAACCAAGTATTAAAACATATTTAAACAAAATTCAAGGGTGTTAAGTCTTCCAAAAAAAACATATCACGGTCGAGTTAAGTCTTTAGTCAAAACAAATGTGAGTTATTCTATCACGGCAAGTCAGTCGTTGAGTGACTAACTCACGATTAACTAACTTAGTTGTCCATCAAGGACTCATTTGTGAAATATTAACTCGAACGTTTTAAAAGGACTAAATTGAAAAAGTTGGTAAGGTTATTCAACCCCCCTTCTAAACCTTACACTCACACCCTTGGGACTACAAAGTATGCAAGGTAACCTTTTCTCAAATTGATTCCTCGTCTTTTATAGTGTTCTTTTGAAAAAGCGCCCGTTGAAGAGATAGGCTAATTTTCAAAAAGACATTTGTGGCCGTTGGCTTGTCTTGTTGCGATCCTTGAAATTGACATTTCCTCGTATTGAATGAACCTTGACTTTTCGAGTTACGCCACAGTGCGGTGCTTCCCATTGGTTTATTCCTTTTGCACGCTTCTCGGGGACCGAGCACTTTAAGAAAGCAAGATGGAAGTATTACTTGTTTAAGTAACTTTCTTGACTTCTGTGCAATGGATCCTTTTCGATTGTCTTGACTTGACTACGATTCCTTAACTTCCCGGATGACTTGAGTCGGCTCCCAATCATGGATGACTCATATCATCACTTCAACTTGAGACTTGGCTATCTTGGGTTAACTGGATCGACACTTCACAAACCGCATCTCGGTGATACTTCTCTAGTCGAGTTCCTGTCTTTTCTTCCTTGCCATACTCAGCTGCCTCACAAGGAGTCTTCATTCTAGTCTCCAGTTGACTTCTTGCATATTTAGGCATAGCTGACTTAACTCAGCTCGAACAGCCCTATCTATTACAATGCAAATTACAAAGAAAATGGGGTGCCAACTTTCTAGTCTAAGTTTTACATGGCATTCATCAAAATCTAAAAAATAAATTTCCCAACACCCATCAATACCTACCCTATTCTTAAACTCAACAACATCATCCATACTGTCACTCTTCTTATAAACTACTACGTCCTCATTGTTCCTTGGCAACAAAAAAACATCACATATGTCATCGACAGATTATAATGAACCTTCTAATATCATCAACGTTCTCCAGTGGCTTGCCCGTTGAATCTCTTGACCAGCCATGACAAAATTTAGGTAGGGAGTTGTTTCACTTGCAACCTCAACAACCCCTAAAGCCGATGCTCTCAACATCCTCCCTCTGTCTAACATTCAAAGCCTTAACTATATCATATAGACCTTGCGGTTTGCATTGCGTAGTGAAATTGCTGCAACAAATATAACATCATATTAGTAGTGATATAAAAACATGATATAACATGATAAATACAAAAACTTGATATAAACATAAGAACGATACAAATAAAAGCGATACTTTTATTCCAATTTTTGATACTTACAAGCATTAAACATGATACTTCTAACATGCATAATGATACAAATCTATACTACTTATAAATGTGTGAATCACTTAAAAGGTTTCTTGAAATTTTTATGTACCTATTATAACCCTAATGAGTATATGTGTTTAATAGTATGAGAAGAGGGTATAATTAAACATGTCTTTTATACATAATTTAAATATAATTCAGTGTCCATTCATATACCAAATTCTTTTTAAATACTAGAAGTCTATTTTTTTGTCATAACTTTTTGTGCAATAAGAATATTTAAATAAAATTAAATTCATATTAAAATACATTTCAATAGCTTTCCAAGCATACCTTATAAGCATATATATGAAATTTATATGATAAAATTATAACCATTCAAAGATGAATAAAAATACACAATTGTATATTAATTTATAATAGTTTATGAACAAATGATGTATCTCCATTGTATTTTTAAAGAAAACAATAAAATGAATTTATATTAAAAAAGTTAGCTCCAAGTGCTTTGATTGTAGATAAATAGTAATTGGTTTTAAGGCAAGCGACATAAAAATCGAACATAAGACATTTTAGTAGGGTGTCAATTTGGACTGCATGACGCAAAACCCAACACGAACCTAACACGAAATTAATGGGTATGGATCCAGGCTTCGTGGGTCCGGGTCCAAATTGGTCGAACCCGAATAACCTGTCAATTAAATAGGTCGGGTTCGGGTCAACCTATTATGACCCATTTAACCCGTCTAACCCGTTTTTGAATTTAAAAGAAAATTAGGTAAATAATTAGATGTAAAAAAAAGACATATACTTAAAACTTAAATGATAAAACCTCTTTGATTATGTATTTATTATTATTATGCATGTCTTTTTGAATATTGTCCTTAAAATATGATTAGTATGTTATGTTATTTATTCAATTATGTTATTTCTTTTTGTATGTTGTGAATTGTGATATTTTTTATTGATTGAATAGTGTATGATAGTGATTGATTTTAAAAAAATAAATTTATTCAGTTAAAACTATTATATGTATATAAAAATAATTTTATTAGACGGGTTACGTGGGTCGGGTCCGGGTTACCTGTGAAATAAGCAGGTCGGGTCCGGGTTCAAGATTCTGACATGAATAATTAAACATATCGGGTGCAGGGGTCAGTTTTGTTTTCTCGACACGCGAACCTGCGAACCCGAACTCAACCCAAATTGACACCCTTACATTTTAGTATCTAAATTTCGCATTAATCCTTTAACCTTTTACATCTTAAATTAGATCCAGGAATCAGTTTTATTATTTTTCTAATATACTCTATTAATAAAATAAATAATAAATATGACAATATAAATTCTTATTAATAACAAAAAAATTAAAAAGTATATAAATGCTTATATCATATGAAAAGTTAAAATTTAAAATAAAATATATGATAGCTATATTTTTTTATTTAATGAAATTAAAATAAAAAATTAATTTTTAATTTGAAAGTTTATGAAGAAGAATAGAAAGGATTAATTTATTTGTTAGAGTATTTTCCTAGCATATCTTGTACTATCTAGAAAAAATAAACTCACTTTTAAATAGGAATGAGGGCTAATTATGTTTTTCATGTGTATATAAGAAAAAATTTGGATGTTTAAACCATACATGGTTCATAAACTTATAATTGTCAAATTTTTATATTCATATGTATTTGTTAGAAATAAATAATAATTTATATCTTCTCTTCATAGTCATAATTCATTAATATTAAAGATAACTACTCTTAGTGTTTTCAAAGTTGTATATATTTCAAACATATAATTGGTTAAGCCTTTTTCCTTATATACTTGAACTTATTTTGATTTTCCACTTAAGTGCTAAAAAGTTAAAAAGGAAAGGTATAATTTAACTTTAGTTAATTATTATTTATAATATCACTTGAATATAAATTAAGTGACATTCTATATCGTAAATTCTTTTGAAGAATTGGCGGTCTTTATTTTTCCTATCATCACTATTTGAATACTTTGAAATTTCAAACAAAATTGACCTATTTTATATTAAATTAGCCCTCAAATCCCTTCCAAACATATACATCTCAAAATTTATATAAGAAAATTATAATGTTATAATCTTTTAAAATTTAAGCAACATGAATAAATGTATTAATGTAATATATTTTTTGAGTAATAAAAAATATTATTATTAGACTTCAAGGGGAAAATGAGTGAATTTACGGAAAAATAGATACTATTAAAAATTTAATTATAAAAGCTTTGATTCTAAATTAAAAGCAGTTTGGTGAGAAGCAATCTAATTATATGTTATCCATATATATAGAGGACTCTGCCTTAGATGAATTTAGTCGTTTAGAAATATGTATTATGCATTGTGAACTTATAGTTTTATTTTTCATATTTATTTTCATTATTGATATAAATCTATAGTAAATTGAGAGAAGAAACAAGATGATTTTAAAAGAAAAATAAAAAATACAAATAAAATAGTTAATTTAAAGTGCTCTTATGCTAACTTGATTAATTTTAATAATAGTATAATATAATAACCAAAGTATTGGTTATTAATATTAATAAACAAAAATTTTATCTTCGTATAACCTTTCACATTCAAATTTATTTAACTAAAATAAAATATTTTCAAATGATAGAGTTTTAAACATATTTTAATTCATATTATTATAAGTATGCAACCATATATATTTACTTACAAGACCATCTATTATTTAAGTAAAATTATTAAGTTATATTATATTTCACTAAACCGATAATTGATACAAAATGATTTCATAGAATAACTTTTTTAGTTGATTTCTTTTAAGTTATTTTAATGTCCGTTGTATTTAGTTTAATTATAATATCTTTTAAGATATAGTTCATACAATATATAAGTTTAATTTTAATCATGTAGGTTTTATGTTAAAATCAAAAATACATGAACAACATTCACAATGAATTTAAAATAATTTATTTAATATAAATTGCAACTAATTAAGTTTATATTTTTAATTAGATTACTTAAAATTATTTGGATTACGTGCAACGACGTTCACCTTACTAGTATATGTTAAATGTTAAAAATGCACTAATATAAAGCGATACTTTTAAGGTAATTTCGATACTTACAAGCATAAAAAATGATACTTCTAACATGCATAGTGATAAAAATATGGTTAAAATGTTAAAAGTGACTGATATAAAAACTGATACTTTTAAGTCAATTTCTAATACTTGCAAACATAAAATATGATACTTCTAACATGCATAGATATATAAAATATATATTCAATTCGAAAATGCACTAATACAGGGCAATGATTGGGATCTTAAAAAAACAGGCAAAAGTGCACAAACCACTTAGTAGCTTCCCTCCAATAGCTTGATTTTCTTTCGGGGACTTTTAGAATCCTTCTTTCCAATTTTCTCCCCAAAGATTTACGCTTTTGAGCAACCTTCCCAGGTTCAACTACAGCAACCTTCCCAGGTTCATCTACAACAACTTCCTTTGCTACAATTTCTTCATCTACATCAACTTTATCCTCAGCTTTTTCAAACTCTTATGCAACATTTCCTTCTTCTGCCAAAGATTTTTCCACAACACCCCTTTGATCATCAACAACTTTATCCTCGGCTTTTTCAATTTCTTCGCAACGTTTCTTCTTCTACCAAAGGTTTTCCACAACACCCCATTCATCATCGTAAAGATTTTGCAAATCACGACAACTAACATCTTTTCTTGGGCTTTCTCTCTACCATGCCTTCTCCCGGGCTGCTTCTTCCCCTTTCCCTTCATATCCCATGGATCAACAGTCTCTGGCGAACCATCTACAAATATGCAAAACACTGATACTTTTAACACATTTTATGATACTTTTGAGGCAATTTGGATACTTTTAATCTAACAATTACAATTAAATTACATTTATCAACAAACAAACATTCATATGAATACTTAAACATTCATACATGTATTTGTGATATTTGGAGTAAGACATGAGTACTTAAATAAACATCATTTTAGTGTACGTTTGGACATGTGGAAGAAATAAACTCACACTTATTATATATTTAACAAACCAAATTTCAAGCAACATAAACACATATATCAACAAAACAGGATATACTTTAAAGAAAAATCAAATCTCCACAAATCACATATATCAATATAGAGACAGAGAGAGGGCATATGCATGGTACTTTTAAGTTATTTACCGATACTTTTCAAGCAATTTCAGGATACTTTTAGTTCCATTTAACAACAAATGAACAAAAATCCATACACTAGGTTAAAAGCATCAATGTCAAAAAGCGATACTTTTGAACAAATATATGATACTTTTATGCGAATTTACGATACTTTTAAACATCATTGTTCCTTAAATTTACAAATAACAACAATATATCTACCAACAAATTTTAACATGAACATAGAAAATCAATACACTATTTTAAAAACATATTCACATAAACAACAAGAAATCAAAATCTAGTGTATTACGATGGCGAATTTAACTCGTCCCTGAAAAAATGAAGACTAAGAGAAGAAGAAGAATAAAAGAAGAGGAGATACTCGAAAAATACTTTTTGCAACTTGAGAGAACTCGAACTAGTGTTGAGAAATCCACCTCGAACGGTGAGAAATCGTTGGAGATCGATGAAAAACTTGAGAAAACTCGAACGTGAGAGAACGTGAATGTCAGAACCAGAGAAAACTCGAATTTAACTCACAATTGCAGAAACCGAACGAAAGCTTCTCCAAAATCGAAAACCCTAGGTTAGAACGTGAGAGAAAACTGGCGAACAGAACTCGAACGTGAGAAAACGTGAATGTGAGAACGTGAGAGAACTCGAATTTAACGAAATTGAAGAAAATTGAACGTGAATTGCAGAAATTGAATGAAAGAAATCAAAAACCCTAGGTTCTGAGAGAGAACGTGAGAGAGGTGAGAAAGGGTACGCTCGACTGTGCGAGAGAACGTGTGAGAGTGGAAAACAAAAAAGAAAAAAGAAAAATAAAAAAAACGGGTTGCGGGTAAGGGGCTGGGTCGGGCGGGTAAGGAAGATCCGTCTTACGGAATAAGACCTGTCTACTGTTAGACGGTCTTATACTAGTTTTTGTCAATATGATATCAAAACACCAAATTTAGTGTAATTTTTACACCAAATTTAGTGTCATGTGTTGGATAAACACACAGCTGCAGCCTGCAGAGTGCAGACGTTATATCTTAACACCGAGCATCTTTTCCATCTTTTAGCTGGTAAAAACTACTTTTCTTTCTCAACAGAAAAATGGAAGTTGTGCTGCTGGCATCTGCACCTCTTACCTTGAATGCACTGAAAGGGAAACGTTTCAAACAAGTTTCCTCTAATAATCGGAACCCAAATCAGCTTTTTGGTCTCAAGGTACTTCGTTTTGTGTTATATTCTGCAACAGTCTTCAGGAATACGCTCGTCGTTTTCTTTTACTTTTTCCCTACATTTTGTTTGGTTAGTGTGTGAGGTTTTGATTGAACTAGTTCTTTTAGTAAAGTATAGATTCATTCTGTATTTTGGAAGTATATAATTCAGAATTTTCTTCTTTGGCAGTAAATAATAATTTATCGTCATGTTTAAGCAATTCAGTTCAATGTTTATGGTTGGTCTGATTCGTTACATTTTGAAATCTGGTAAGAGAAGAACTTGATTTATGTAGCCCAATTCATATGAGTGTGGGATGAACATAATGATTTTTCGAGTAGAGTTGAGAGGCTGTTTTTCCATCAACAAATTAGTTCCGGAATATTTGTAGCAGAGTTTCTATTTTTTTTTTTTCTGTTGTTCAATTAATAGTTCCCTTTGATTTCTGGCCAGCCTTGTTCAGTGTGGGAAAAAAAAAAAAAAAAGAATTCATGTCTTATCAAATTTTAGATCGGAATTTAAATTATATGAGTTAAGTTGAGATGTCCTGTGCGTGCTTATGATATTATATTGGTTTCTCACATGTACATAGTGCATTGACTCATTCTGTTGCTATTGTTTGTATCTATGCTAACATGTCTGGAGAGAGAACTTGTGGTAATGCTTAGAACAGAGTTTGCAGGGGAAATGTGATGATTATGTTGATAGACGTGATGCTTGCAATTCTGGTTCACTAAAACATGGCTTCAGTGGAGAAAGAGAAAGATTACCTCTGTTTCCCGGAAAAAATGTTTATGAGAAGAAATCAGAAGGTCTCTTTCCGACGATTCTACCTTATCAGTTTTGCTGCTACACTATGCAAGCAATGGTTTGTTCGATAAAGCCCATGGAATTTGGGATGAAATGCTGAACAGTTCATTTGTGCCTGATGCTAAAGTAGTTTCTGAATTGATCTTTATCTATGGTAGCATGCGAGATTTTGATATGGTTACTAGAATTCTGCTCCAAATGCAACTGAAAGATTCTGAAATGTTACACGATATTTTTAGTCTGGCTATATCTTGTTTTGGCAAGAGAGGACAGCTAGACTGCATGGAAATTATGATTAAAAAGATGGTTTCGATGGGATATTCTGTAGATTCATCCACTGGAAATGCTTATGTTTTGTATTCCAGCATTTTTGGTTCACTGGCTGAAATGGAAGCTGCCTATGGTCGTCTCAAGAGGTCAAGGATTCTAATTGAAGAAGAAGCTATTAGGGCCATTTCATTTGCTTACATCAAGGAAAATAGGTTTTATGCTTTAGGTCGTTTTGTGCATGATGTAGGTCTTGGTAGGAGAAATGTCGGCAATCTTCTTTGGAACCTTCTGCTATTATCTTATGCTGCAAATTTCAAAATGAAAAGTTTGCAGAGGGAATTTGTGAGAATGGTCGAAGCAGGATTTAGTCGATCTAAATACGTTTAACATTAGAGCACTTGCGTTCTCTAAAATGTCTTTGCTGTGGGATTTGCATTTGAGCCTTGAACATATGAAGCATGAAGCAGTGGTTCCTGATCTTGTGACTTATGGCTGTGTTGTTGATGCATATCTGGATAGAAGGCTCGGAAGGAATTTGAAATTCGCATTGCAAAAACTTGATTGGGATGATTCCGTTTCAATATTGACGGATCCACTTGTTTTTCGAGGTTATGGGAAAAGCGACTTTCATTGAATTCAGAACTAGTGATGGAGTACGTGAAGAAGAAGAATTGGACTTACAAAATGCTAATTTCCATCTACCTTAAGAAAAATTTGGAGTAATCAAATCTTTTGGAATTACTGAAGAAGTGATGTGATGATTTTGATGGTTTTCTGACAATTAAACTTTCTGCGGAGAACTTATGTTCTCTATTCTTCTACTCCTTAGTGGACAAACTGCTCATTTTATTGCTATATCAAGTACTGAATAAAGGTAAGAGCTGCCTGCATTGTAAATTTTCTGCGAAGTTGGCGGCATACTTTGTAGAAAACCATGTTTACAGACAATTGAGGAACTGGTTGTCATCCACCTAGGAGAGCAACCAGTTATATGTTGGATACCAGAGACACGAACTATGATTTTTCCGGCTGAATTTGCAGAAGCTGTTGAACTTGTGGTTCGTTATGGTGATGGATATAAACTCTAATATGATCCATGAAGTGCTGATATATTGCCTTCAAAAGACGAAGAAAGCAGACAGTGAGGTTGAGGTTGTGGGAAACTATCAGTTAGCAGGAAATCCAGCAATCCAAATGTCACTTCCACAGGTTTTCTCTGAGTACATATCATCTTAGGAATGTTGAATTTGATTCCTTCGGATGGTATAGAGTAACGTGTTACCATCGATATAATTGAACAAATAATGCATAATTTAGAAAAAGAAAATGTTTAGAATTTTATATGCAATTATTTACTTTATTCAATGACTTGGTTCATAACTCAATTACATGTTAGCCAATATTTCGTATAACTAATATACAAAAAAATGTATTGCTATCCTACTATGTGATAGTAAGTTAACATTAGTGCCTTTGTGGCTTTGATTCTTTAATTATTATTTGATGGGAACATACAATTTATTCTTTAAATTTTTGTATCTATCGTTGCTTTTGAGCTAATGATATTGGCCTTATAAGTCTTTTTGATATTTTGTGACAATGTAAGTCTGTAATTCTTGAGAGATTGAATCATTTTATTTTACAACTAGTGGATAGTCGTGCTGTAATTTACGTTTTATTATCTCTTTTCATTTCTTAATCCTCCTGCTTTAAGAAAATAATTATAACAAATTTTATTTGTGCTCAAGTTGACCTTAATTAGGCTCACTTTTTACTTTTATGTTTTGAAAATACTATATAGAAGACATTAAGTGGTTCCAAAAAAAAAAAGGGAGAGAAGACGACACTGACTATGGTGTTATTTTATTCTACCATAACAATATTATGGCACCTTGTTTTAGACTCTTATAGAAATCACTTTGGCCAAAAGTGTAACCTTAACTTTAAAACGTTGGACTGCGCTTCAGTCATTCTAAAAGCTATAGCTAAGAGTAAAGTCACAAATTTTCAAATCGTATGGCAGCTCAAGTATCACATTTCGATTGTGATCCATCACGAGAAAAGTTATTGAAACACAGGCCAATCTACATTAACATAATATTTACAATTATATTAGTGCACTTCATGTTAAACCTCTAATAATGATATTCTTTATAGATCTTTTGAAACAAATATGTTTACCAGTTATGCTCTATGTGCTAAAATTTTGGGTCGAAACTCTGTGAATAAAGTATTAATAGGAAACCTTAGATTTATTACAAGCACATTATTGTGTTTGTATATCACATGTTCTATTACAAACATATCATAGTATATGTGAATGGAAATGTTATTATTACAAGCATATACAGTTCTACTTAAGAACTAAGATATAGCTGCAAGGTTGCAGGATATTCAACAGCTTGCTGGGAAGCAATCTTAGTTCTTAGACTCATTAAACCAATACATAAGAATATTAAGCATAGTTAGATGGAAAGAAGTTGGTAGTCTCAAACCAAGAAAAGCATTAAGAAGTGTTTGTGTCCGCACGTCTTTCTGGGATGTATCCATTCACTGAACGGCCTTTTGCGCCATCATAATCAGAATATAACTTCTGAGATTCAATAACCTAAAGAAAGTCGATCAACAATCTGTCACATGGTATGAGAGGACAAATGCAAATATTACAGTTTTCTGTGGTTAAAGAGTATTTAGTCACAGGATCAACTCACATGAGAATGCGAATTGCTGTGAACTTGTGAGTTATTTGGACTTGTAGCTATTGAAAAATTGGGCATTGTTTCTTCAGCAAGTGCACGCAATCTGTTTAGCTCAGGTAACACTACAGTTCCAAGGTCAGGCCTGTCTTTTCGCCTCAATTCTGCGCATTTAAGTGCTAGCTTGGCAAAACTCAATGCTTCTTCGACCGGCCAGTCGGGAACTTGAGGGTCGAGCATCTGAGCGAAAGTACCCTTCTCAATAGCCCTCTCGTGATGAGTCAAACCCATTGGGGACTTAGCTGTTACAATTTGTAGCAGCATTACTCCCAGTGAGTAAACATCGGATTTTATCCCGAGCATGCCAGTTTGCTGATATTCAGGATCTATGTAGCAGAAAGTGCCAGCTGTCGACGTCATGCGATATTGTGTAACAGTGTCGGCTACAGAAGGAGGAACAAGCCTAGCCAAGCCAACATCACTGATCTTGCTGACAAAGTTGCGGTCGAGCAAAATGTTGCCTGGTTTGAGGTCTCTGTGCACCAGTGGCTCGGGCTTGGTTTGGTGGAGGAAAAGAAGGCCAGTGCCTATTTCTGCAGCTATGCGGAATCTGACTTGCCAGGGGAGCACTGGAGTGTTTCCTCGTCGGAAGAGACGATCTTCTAAGCTGCCATTAGCCATGTACTCGTAAACTAGGCAGCCATACTCAGGGCATGCTCCGAGGAGGAGAACCATGTTTGGATGTCGAATACAGCTCAGAACTTCAACCTGCATAATGGTGTTCACCAAAGAAAGATTTAAATATCAAGAGTAAGTAGTATATAAGGTTAGAGGTGTCAAAACGGGCCGGGCGGGCGGGCCGGCCCGTGGCCCGCCAAAACCCGCCACTTGGCGGGGCGGGCGGGCTGCCCGCCAGGTGGCGGGCCGAGAAAGCCTCAACCCAACCCAACCCGCCTTGGGCTGCGGGTTGGGCGGGCCGGCCCGCCAAAAATTAAAAAAAAATAAAAAATTAAAAAAAATATTTTTTTATTTATATTATTAATTTTAATGAATTAAATATACTAATGGATAACAAGTAAATATTTTATAAAAATATTATATATATTTTTATAAGAGATAAAAATAAAAAATTAATTATCCTATTTTTTTTTGTCTATTTTATCTAATTTTTCATTTTTTCTTTTTTTTTTATTTTCTGGCGGGCTAGCCCGCCGGCCCGCCGACCCAACCCGCCAAGCCCGCGGCCCGCGGCGGGCTAGCCCGTTTAGGCCCGCCCTTTGGCGGGCTACTAAATACTTAACCCACCCCCCTACCTTAGGCGGGGCGGGCGGGCCGGCCCGGACGGGCCTGGCCCGTTTTTTGACACTCTATATAAGGTCCTCTTCATTTGTTTATCTAATTTGATTTGTTTGTTTGTCTAGAGAAAAAGAGAACCTGCATTATCTTAAGGGATAAATTACTCCTGAGATTTAGCCTAATTGCAAAAAAAATCGAGTTATTTTTCAAAATTACAAATACCCCCTTGAGATTTGTTTCTATTTTACAAATTGTATCCTCAATGAGGTGAGGAGGGGGTTTGTAATACCTAAGGGGGTACTTGTGAAAGATAATTGGATTTTGTAATTAGGCTAAACTTCAGGGTAGTATTTGTAATTATCCATTTTCTTATATACCAACTATTGCAGGTAACATTTTCTTTTTATTCTGGGACTGCTCCACTGACTGAACTACAGATTGAAATTTTATAGGTTGGATGTGATGCTAGAAATTTTCCCACCTCTTGCTGAAACTGTGATCGTCCTTGGGCCGCGTCTGGGCGAAGAACCTTACCGCAACTTGTGTATGATCAAGGAAGCACCTGTAAACAGGCCCATATCCACCTTCCCTATTTTACGAGATTCTGCAAAGTACTCTGTAGCTGTTTCGATCTCCTCTATGGAGTATCTGCGATATCTAACATCAGTTTGTGCCAACTTATCCAGCACCTTTTTCTTCTCCTCCGCTTCTTTGAGCGCTTTCATTTCAGCACTGATTCTTTTCTGTGCTTCGAGCTCAGCTAGTCTCTGAGCTTCTTCAGCTTCTCAATAGCAGCCCTGCATTTTTCCTTTTCCTTCTCTGCAATTGCCAGTGCTGCTTCCTCAGCTAGTCGCGCCTCCTCAAGTTTCTGTTGCTCTTCTAATTTCCATCGATGAAGCTCCAGTGCCTAGAAGGACATTATAAACCCCGTCTTCATATTCAACATATCTCGTAACATATTAGATGAACTTTTGATGTAAAAATCTCAATAATCTATTTCAATACTGTTTGTGACGTTAGTTCATAATTTCATATGCCTGGAGAAATCGAATATTTAAAAGTTTAAGAATATACTTTCTGTTTTGCTGTGAGTGCTTCTTTGCAGGCTGAGCTGTACATGTCCATGGTCTGTTTGAGCTCCTGCTTGAGCCTTCTCATCTCTGCTTCGACTTCTTCCTGCATATATCAGAGAGCATAATATATATAGCAAACAAAGATGCTTAGCTGATCATGTTTTTCAGGCAAATTCTCTGTTCCTTCTTTCTTTTTGTATTTTGGATAGCATGTCTTATTCTAGAAAAAAGATTGATAATTGAGAATGATAGCTTTAACTTTGTTGCTTCTAAACGTAAATGAAGCATTAAATTGATTCATGCAATAACAAAATATAGTAATATCTTTAGAGCAGAGTACAGAAAACGATGTGCATAATTTTGAAAGCCATATTCTTTCTTAAATCAAGAAATTGAAACCCTTTCTTCGGGGTTTGTGTTTTCATACCAGGCTTTGAGATCCTGACCATGAAAAGTTTCCACTTTCCTGTGAGCTGGATGAGTAGACCCCAAAACTGTTAGTTGCATCAGATGATCTAGCATTAGAGAATGGAGATCCAAAACTCAATCGGTTCTCTGAGTCTGAGCTGTTTGACAGACGAGGGGGCATCATCATGTCCTGATCTGATGGATACGTCCGTTCGCTGCTTGGCTTGCCTGAGCCCACAAATGATATGTCGTTATCAGGCACTGATAGTTCTCCATAAGATCGGTTTGAAGCTTTGCCTCTAGTAAATGGTGACCTGTATACGTAGGCAGCGTTTAATAGCCCTGTCATCTGTTTTCTGGCTTTTCATGCATTTGGATTCAAAGCGTATTAGTGCTCTTCTTCTAATTCTTCTTTATTTGTGTACAAAACAATCATTTTTGATCAACCTAGAATCTTCCAAATTGTTCTAGCTTAAGAAACAAATAAAATGGCAAATTGCAAAAGACCCCACTATATTTCAAAATTACAAATACCTATTGATATTTGTTTCTATTTTACAAATAAACCCTCAATAGAGGGATGTTTGTTAAGAAAATACAAATCTCAAAGGAGTATTTGTAATTTTGAATGATAATTGTTTTTTTTCTTTTTTGTAATTATGTCAAACCTCAAGAGTTTTTCTGTAGTTATCCAAAAATAAACCACCTCTTCTTCTAATTGTTTTAGTTGCTTTGTGTTGTGTGTGTTCAGTAAGTCAGCTTACTTGATTGAATCAGTGTCCTCCGTTGGGATGGTTTTAGCCGTAAACGGCTGAGGAGAAGCACCTGCCAACATGCGAACATCTATTTTTCCTTAGCCTGGTGAAATCTCATGCAAAGAAACTGAAAATGCAAAGATTAAAAACAAGGACCTCGCGTTCCATAGCCTTGTGAGAATCGTGCATCATTCAGTCGGACCTGGAGGAGGATTACTTGCATTCTGCAGTTGACGAGGAGCTTCTTTTGAACTGGAATTGTAGCAGCTCTGACTGAGGCGGCTTTCCTTTAGAAATGACATAAACAGTGCAAAATTCTGGTGCCCCTTTGGAAACGCTGCCCGGTATGTCAACAGTCTTGAATCTTCTGTGTCCAGAGATTTGTAAGTGTTTTTTTATGGTGCTGACAGTACAACAAAATAAGCTGAAACAGGTTGAATTTTATTACCTAACAAATCCATTCTTGACTGTGGAACCAACCACCAAGCTCTCAATCAAGTTGTTCTTCACATAGTCACAAAGGGCTCTTGCTATGTCTGTATCTTCCAGTACTACTTCATTCACTTGTATCTGTAGCAAAAGCATTGTCTTAAATATTTCCCAATAAGTATTTCTGAGTATTTGCTTCAACTAAAACAATACACTGTTTTTGCGGATGACTATTATCGTCCTGTATCTATATGTATTTGGAAACCTTAAGGGAATGTTTGCAAACACTTAAAAAATGATTGTCAGCTTTTGATTAAAAATGTAGTTTTTAGTATTTTCAAATGTGAGCTTGCTTCTGATTCTGCATAGTTTGAGCAGAATCTAAAATATGGAGAGATGGGTGCATCAGATTCATGATTTCGCTACTGGTTTTGACTTTCACTGATAAACAAATCACTTTTACTACCTATTCGCCTGATACTCTCAAGTCTCAAATATTTGATTCTCAACTACAAACTTTGCTTCTGCTATAATAAGTTACTTCCTCCAATTAAACGAGAAGTTTTATAAACACTCCCCAACTGAGAAAACAAGCTCAATGATTTCAAGAAAATGCAGGTGTTATCTTACGTCCTTGCGGGTGCAAAAGCAGCGGAAAGGAAGGAAGAGTTCCTTAGCTTGGCTGTCGGCTGGAGCCTTGCCGTCGTCCGAGAAACCAACATGACTTCCCACTGGAAAATCCCATGACAAAGAAGAAAATCATAGCAGATGGGAATCAGATGAAGACTTGTGACAGGTGATGCAAAAAAATCCTATGCTAGGTGCAAGTGCTAATAATGGCAGAAAGTGGACAAGGATTTTTACACCGTTTTTGCAATAGAAGATCCAAGTCGGGTTCTATACCGTTGACTTTATTTCAACATATCAGGCAAGTCGATCATTGCACATTGATAGCATAGTAGTGCAGAATATGACCATGGAAATGTGTTAAAGCATTTCAAATGTCAACTAAAACTGAAGATATAGCCCTAAATAAAAAAGCCCTATGACTCAAAAAAGAAAGGAAAAGAAAAGAATGCATCTAGATAATTATATTCATTTGAGACGATGGCATTTATTTATCTTGTATCCTCCTCTGCAAATGACAACAATTCACAAAAAGAACAACAACAAACCTCAAATCTTGACAGGATAAATAACCATTGAATACTGTTCTTTCGTAGAAATTCCAAGATTTTGAATGAAAATATAATGTTTCTTTGCAAACATCTGTGTATCTCTTTTCCTTGTGGCAAAACCACAAACTTAAAGTTTCTGAATAAGAAAACAGGATAATTACAAAAACTATCTCTGAAGTTTAGCCTAATTCCAATTATTTTCAAAATTACAAATACCCCCTCTTAATGTGCAATTTTAAAATAGAAACAAATGTTGGGGTATTTGTAATTATGAATGATAACTGGGTTTTTTTTCTTTTTGTAATTATGCATGTGATGAATTAATGATGCATCATGCATGGAGATGGAGGAAGACAGAAAAAGAAGAAATATGATGTACATGGTGTAGGAACAGAAGAGGTCTTCTGTTTGACATGGAGGAGGGTGACATTTTTGCCCTTGCCCAACAAATTATCAACAGCCCATTTCAATGCAGCTTGGCTCCTTTGTCTTTGTCAATGGCCACTGCTACCATTTCTTGTTTCTTTTCTCCACTCCTTTTGGCTCAACATTGTCTTTCCCAATTTTATTTTATCTTTTCA